>CM053594.1:77961106-77984950 GCA_028646575.1 Pseudocheirus occidentalis
AATTGCTGGGATTTTCCCAGCTGCCAGAGCTATTGGGGATGTGTTGCAGCCCCCCCACCCCCCAGCTTTGGCTTGCTGAAAGTGCACCCCAGGACCACCACCCAAGACCACTATCCAGATCCAGGCTGCTCAATGCAAGAGCACTTGGTCCTGATCAATTGATTCAGCCCCCCTGAGGAGTCTGCAGGCCTGGGTCTCTGAAGCAGCCCAGTGGGGGCCGCCACTGGTTCCAGCAGTTCCCTTCCCCCACTGTTTCCTTGCCCCTGGGGCAGACTGGCCAAACTGCTTTTCCTCCCTTAAATTAAGTTTCAAAGTTTCACTTTCACTTTAACTGACAGTCTCTAATCCTGGTTTTCTTTATGTGAAGATTCCCTCAGGTGCAGTAGATCTTCTCTGAAGTAGACCCACACTGTGGCTTGGGAGGCTCAGCTCCTCCTGGCTACCCTGGAGCCTGGCCTGGCTTTAGCTGCTGTTTGATGCTGGGCCGGTCTCTGCTCTGGGCCTGCAGGCCTGCTGGACAAGCCCCTCCTGCTGAGCTGCCCCTCTCCAGTTCCTGTATCTCACACTTTGGCAGATGTGGAGGTGCTGGAGGCTGTAGATTCTCTTCTCTGCAGACTGGCTGCAGCGTGGCTCAGCTTGGCTCAGCTCGGCTCCTTCCCACCGCCCCAAGCCTGGCCCTGGTCTTGGCTTCAAGCTGGGGCAGCCTCTGCTCCCGGCCCACCGCAATGAGCCCCTGCTACCGAGCTGCCTTCAGTAAGAGATGTGTTTTCTGTATTTTTGTTAGTGTGGGAGTCCTAGGCTTTGTCTGGGCTCATATTTTTTGGGTGTTTTGGGTGGTTGTGTAGGAGCTGCGGGACCTTGCTGCTTCTACACTGCCATCTTGGCTCTGCCCTCTTTGTGTGTTTTATTTTCAGCCATATTTTATTTTGTTATTTGATTCAATTGATCCTCTTTCAACATGGGCTTTAACGCTCTCTGAAATATGCTTTTTCCTTACATCAACAGCCACTGCAGTATTACTAATAGTCACTGAAGTATATTCCTTTGGAATTAAAATTTCATACTTCTCTTTGGTGAAGTATCTATTTGCAGTGGTAATAGGAATTGGAATATCTTCCCTGCCCCTCAATAAACATAACGAAATTTGAAGACCTTCCCTGCTTTGTAAATAAACTTTGCCCCCTAATAGACTGAATGTAATCACATGGAGCCTGTAGTGGGAGGAGTTTGCTTAAGGGTGGAGCAATACCCACAGGAAACTAGGAGTCAGAGCTAAACTAGATGCTTGGGAGGAGAGCATGCTTCCAAGGTAGATAGATAGGATTGTAAGTAAATATTGATCTTATATTGGCTTGTGGGAAGGCTAAAAAATGGTGTGGCTCTCTGCTATGCTGTGATGCATTAGCTCTATCTTACTATGATGGATTTGGTTCCCTGGTGTTGGGATTTGATTTTCTGGAGTTGGAATAAATCGTTTGCTTCTGTCTTCCATATGGATAGTCTGTTATATTTTGTGATTGAGCACCATGTAGGTATATTTATAGAGATCATGGGCAATATAAATATTGCATTATCTGTAAACTATTCTTTAAAAAAATAAATTGCATCAAAAAGGAGCAGTGAAACTTGTCTATGCTACAAAATCCAGCACTCAACAGAAAGAGAAGTAGGTGATATAATAGTTTGCCCTTGTTAGAATCCAACAAAGGGGAAGGTTAAAGGACCACAAACAAAAAGATATTGAAATATAAAGGGGAAGATTTTCTGATACAAATTAAATATTCCACACCTTAGACTGAATCTGCTACTTGAATAGCTCTGTTGCATTTGAAAAGGCACTCAAAACAATGAATTTGAATCTAGAGCACAGACTACGTTCAACTCTTTGTCCCTAGCCACTTATCTGCCAAAAGGTTCCTGGGATGTGTAGCTGACTGAATCAGAATTGATAACCATAAGCCAAGACAGGGACCTTGATTGAGGAAAATGGCCTGGAAGTAGGAAAGAATATAAAATAACACAGACTAGATCTCTCCCATCTACTCTGCCTAGAGGTGAGATTCTGAGGGAATCCTCTATCCATCCTGGGCTCAAGGTTGTTGTCCAAGATGACAGAGCATTAGTTCTCTAGCTAAAAGAGTGCCATTAGCATTTTTAGCTAAAGAGAGCACAATGTCAGCTAAGCAATGCCTCAGGGTGGTATAATACACAATGAGCAAACCTAGGGAGTCTAACAGAGATACTTTTATAAACTGATGAAGAATGAAATGAGCAGAACTAGGGGAACAATATAGGCAATGACAGCACAGTGAAGACAAACAACTTTGAAAATTGTAAGAGCTAAAATCAAGAGCAACCATCCATGAATTCCAAGAGATTGATGATGAAACATATTATCCATCTCCTGAGGAAAAGCTAAGAGGATGAGATATATAGTATTTTTCTTTTTTTCTCTTCTTTTCAATAGGAAAGGGGCAGGAGAGAGAGAAAATATACTTTTGTTAATTAAAAACATTTAAAAACAGAGAACTTGGGTGATGCTAATGTGAAATACTGCATGGACTTTCAGCTGAGGTCCCTGTATTGTTAAGTATGCTTAGTTGTTTTCCTTTGTTACTAGAGACCTCTTACAGAGTAGAAATAATCTGTAATTATTTGTAATGTAAAAACAAAACTCAATAATAAGACTTCAATAAAATTAATAAAGGTCATCATATTCCCTTGAATCTTCTCCAGGCAAGGTGTTTTCTCTTCTCCAGTTCCTTCCATCAGTCATCTTATGACATATATGAAGCCCTAAAGCAGGGATGGGGAACCTGCAGCCTCAAGGACACATGTAGCCCCCTAGGTACTCAAGTGTGGCCCTTTGCCTAAATCCAAACTTCATAGAACAAATCCCTTAAAAAAATAATTTGTTATGTAAAACTTGGGCTCAGTGAAAAGGCCATACCCAAGGACCTGGGGGGCACATGTGTCCTTGAGACCACAGGTTCCCCACTCCTGCCCTAAACCATTTGGCTTCCCCTCCTCTGAACATCCTTTTAGGAGGTCTTATGTTTCTGTATTCTAAGGACTCTTCCACCTGTAATTTCCTAGAATTCTATGACTATTACTAAGTTATCCAACTCCCTGGTAGTGTTTTTTGTTAACTGTAGGCAATTACAGGGATCCTTCTATAGAAAATACGGAGGACTCCAAAGGAAACAAATGTGTTCTTCCTTTCTCTGCTAGAGAAAGCCAAGTGTCCTCCTAAGTGTAAACACAACATTCTACTTCCCATCATTCAAATGTCGACAATGTAGATTCAGTCTTCTTTTCTTTGAAACATTGTATTTAAAGGTGCTCATACTCACTACTGAAAAAATAAACTAATAAGTGTAGGAAATAATTCATAACTTCCTCCTTATTAATGGTTGAAAATTGACTGAAAGATGCTCTGATTGTAAGTTAGTGTCTGTATGTGTCTGAATGTGTTTATGTATATATTTAAAAGTCTATATGTATATAAACACATGTATGCAAGTCAAACATAGGTTTTCCCCATCACAACCTTTTTTTCCCCATATATAAATTTTGACTGTATAAGGATAAGTTAAATCTGGGGTTTCAACTTGTTTCAATTAAGACAGGCTACAAGAAGCAGAAGAAGATAGAGAAATTGCATGTAAATGGAGACAAATGTTGAGAGGGAGATTAAGCTATTAAAAGAGAGAAAATTGAGAAAGAGACAGAGCAATTAAGAGAGAGAAAGAAGTTCAGAGAGTAAGAAAACCAGAGAGACCATCTGGCTTTTTTATTCCTTAGGATTGTTACACCAAGTTCAGGATTAAATCTATAGTTTAGCAGGTCTAGAAATTAAATTGTAGGAAAGAACATAGAGAAGATTATGACAATCAAACTTAAAGACACTGAATGATATACAATAGACATTTATTATTTTAATATATATACTAACCATATGCAGACCATATTTATTATTTTAATATATATACTAACTATATACATATATACATACCATAATGCTTATAGGCTTGTCTTTTTCTTACTTGAGAATTTGAGAGCCTGTCAGAGCAAAGGAGGCAAATTCTTCCTCCTGAGTTTCATAGAGATTTGATGCTGTTTTGTGTTTAGAATTCATTAATGGAAGGATACATCTGGCTCAAAGGAGACAACAAAAAGACAGTGGTTGTCATCTACTCCCAAAGAAACTGTAAATAACAAAAACAAAGCCTTAAATATAGCATAATATTGTATATTCTTTTTGTGTGTTTGTGCTATACAAATTGAAGCAAAGAGATATAATTCAACTGTCTACTGTCTATATCAATTGTGGTATATGAATATAATGATCTATTAGGGTGCCATTAGAAATTATGAGTAAGAATTACAGAGAAGCAGGCAAAGACTCACAAACTGATGCAAAATGAAATAATGACAACCAAGAAAAAATGCACAATGAGAAGAAAATAAATGGAAAGAATAATCATTTTCTTTATAGGGTGGCTAGGTAGAGCAGTGAATACAACACAGGTCCTGCAGTCAGGAGGACATGAATTCAAATACAGCCTCTGATACTTAACACAAAAACTAGCCACATGACCTTGGGCAAGTCACTCAACACCAATTGTTCTCCAAAAAGCAAAAAAAAAAAGAATAATCATTTTTTTTTAAAACTCCAAGTTTCATGAAGAAGAAAATGTACCTCTTTCTCTTTCATTGTGGAGGGGGAAGATTATCTTTTGAAATGAAAAAAAAAATGAAAAGGATTCTATGCTCCAAGCACTGGGCTAATTTCTAGTGATAGAAACTTAGCAGTGAGGTGGTTTCTGCCCAAAATTGTAATGGGAGAAACCATACATGTAAAGAAATAGTGGCCAAAGAAGGGTGTTTTGGTTTGGGATTGGAAGGGGAGCTATAGGGAAGTTGATTGACACACCCTTTCCAGAAGTAATGATAGCACAAATTGATTACAGATCCCAGTGCAAAAGGTAAAATTGTAAGGCTATATGGGGGTGGTGTAAATTCATAAATGGTGACAGTGCAGATGGCAAAAAGATGGTTAGATCTGGATATAGATAATTATGTGTGCTGTTTACACTCTCAATGTATTGACTTTGTTGAATTTGTTTTCCCTTTCCTCTTTTGCATTCTTCCTTACAAGTTATACCTTTGCATAATGAGAGGTGAGAAGAAATATATTTTGAAATGATACTAATGTAAAAATAGAAGATATCAATAAAATGACTTTCTAAAGTGATAATGAGTTTACATAGCATGATAAGAAATGGTGCGGTGACTTGCTCAACTTGGGACCATATGACAAAACTAAGACTAGAGATTGAAACTTGAATAAGGAAAAAATGTAGGTTTGATTAAAAAAAATGTATGTTTGATTAAAAAAACCTGACAAAACTAACAATTAGAGAACTATACAAAAGTGGGATGGGTTGTCTCAGGAAGTGGCAGGTTCTTATTTCATTTATGTCATTAAGCAGAGTCTGGATGAACATTATCAGATATATTGCACTGTGATTCTTATGGCACAAAAATATTTCATCACAATCATATACGCCAGCTTGTTTAGCATTTCCCCAGTTGATGGGCATCCTCTCAATTTCCAATTCATAGTCACCACAAAAAAGATGTTTGTATCAGCAAGCACCCTAGCATACCCAGGGAAGCTGCTAAGATAGGTTCTTAGATCTGCTGTTCTAAAGGAAAGCCACTCAAAATGGGTTAACAATCTTTCTTTAATCAAACAAACCTGGTTTTGGGTTAAAAAGTCAGCACCCCGAACTCCAGAAAACACAAACACAAGTTACAAGCACAAGTTACAAGCAGGCCAAGAAACAGATCAGCAGATGGGCTTCCAACCATCTGACCATCACATCCATTACCTATTCAAGTTACCAGAGAGGGAAGCATCAAGATCTGGTTTTTTCAAAGCCAGGGGGCTCCACGACTTCCTAGAATCTCATCTGTCCAAACCACACAACTCTTCTCAGAGGGAGCCCCAAAGTAAACCTCACATCAGGGCATATACATAGGCTTCTCCTGGGTCAGAGAATGTCACAGCCCTCTTGACTCACTGTCCAATTGCAAAGTAACAAGGTTTGGCCATTCCCAAAAAATAAGCTTCCTGCCACAGGCTCCATGTGGCCACATTCAGCCTGTTATGGGGCAGGGTATACTTTCAAATCTGTGAAGATTCTCAGAGCCACATAAGCCTTTCAAAGGGCCTAGGGTCAGGAAAGAGCTTCAGATTCTCATTACAATATTATAAATATTTTTGTACAAATAAATCTTTGACCTTTTTGGGGGGATATATTATATTGTTGATGATTTTCCATGTGTGGCCTGCACTAGATGTCATATGAAGTGTCTTCAGTTGTGAATGTTTGTGTTTTCACATAGGCTACTTATTAATTAAATTCTTATCTAATTAAGTTAATTAAAATCTTTGCAAGTGTTTCAGAAATAAAATTGGAATTATGCAAAGAGTAATGAAAATTCATACTTTTGTCTAGATATTTTACTGCTAGGTATATACTCTAAGAAAGGCATTGATAAAATAAAGTCCCTATATATTCCCAAATATACATAGCAAGGTTTTTTGTGACACCAAAGAAGTGGAAAAAAAGCAGGTTCCAATCTACTGGGGAATGACTAACAGAATATGGTAGAGAATGTAATGAAATGTTATGATATTGAAATAAACAAAAAAGTGGCAAATGCAAAACTTTTGGAAAGCCTTACATGAACTAGTACAAAACAAAGTAAACTGAACCAAGAAAACTATTTACATCATAACAGCAAGAGTTTAGTGGGAAAAAACAACCACAAAACAGAAATTAATTTTGCGAAACCGTAAAGTAGTATTGTAAGCATATGAAAAGAATACCCTTTCATACATACACACATGTGAAGAAGTGGTAGGTAGCATAAGTGTTAAACGTTGCACATATTTTCAAATTTTTAAAAATATATTCATCCATTTTGGTGATTTTTAAAATTTATTTTATAGATGTTTTTCTTTCTTTTGAAAAAAAAAATGTTTTTGATATATTGGATGCCTCTCTGGAAAAAAAGGGAGACGGTGGAAAAAGGGGAAATTCAGGCAATTTAAGAAAAAAACAGAAGTTCTTAATATGATTTAAGAAGAAGTGATATTTTGTGTCCTATTTGCCTATGCTTTTATATCAATGTATTTATTATGGTGATTAATATTATTTAAGCTACCATTTCTAGAATTATAACAATATTTGGCATTTTTGCTTAACACCTGATTTTTTTTTATTTTAAGTAATCTAATTTTAATTTTATCTTTTCATTTTAGATTATACTAGCTCTTACTTTTGTATAGATACTAGTGTTTCATCTCTGTGTCTTCAACATTTAGCACAATGCATAGAACATAGTAAGGACTTAATAAATGCTCATGTATCGATTAAGGAATGTAATTGAGTTTATTTAATCTACTTTTTAATGGTTTACTATGAATGTATATTGTGTTTTGTCAAGCTCTTTTCTTATTTTGATATAATAATATGTTTTTTGTTATTTTCATTCATATGGTTTATTTATCCCTTTCCTAATTTTGAAGTAAATATACATTCCTAATTTAAAAAAAAATCCAAGGAATGAATGAATGAATGCAAAAGTGTTTTTTAAGCACTTATCAGGCACTTCACTAACCTCCATGCTAAGCACTGGGATTACAAATAGAGAAATCCCAAAAGTATCCCCTTTTTTCCCCCCATTATTGTATCAATTTTATTTATTTATTTTATTCATTCATTCATTTATTTATTTTTAATTTTAGACCCAAGGAAAAGAACACACGTGCAGAAGAGAGAAAAGAAACAAAAACACATCATAAACAACATATCTGAAACTTAAATATTGAAACTTAAATACAAAGAAGAAAAGGCACGTCTTGTGCATAGCAGAACATAAGAGAGGATTCAAAATATGTAAAAATAAATTTTCATTTCAAGAAAGCCTGTATGATAAATAAAAGACATTGTGTTAAGAATTGTCCATCTTGGGGAGGCTAGGTAGTGCAGTGAATAGAGCACTGGACCTGGATCAGCAGGACCTGAGTTCAAATTCGGCCTCAGACACTTAACACTTCTTAATTGTGTGACTTTGTGCAAGTCACTTAACTCCAGTTGCCCTGCCTTCCCCTCTCCAAAAAAAAAGGCAAAAAGAATTGTCCGTTTTGTCCTTGCTTCTTTGTAAATTTTCATTTGTTCTCTGCTATGCACTTTTTTCTTCTTTTTTCCCCCATCTCCTCCCCCAATAAGGCTACAATAAAGTTTATATATGTTTCTCAATAGCTATAAACATGTACATACACATATATACATATGTAGACACATAATTTCCAAAACAGACTCTACTCTTCATCTTTGTTTTTATGCTTGTGCATAACATTTGTTTCCTATCCCTCCTGCCTTCTCTAATTTACTTCTACCCACAACCTTGCACTCCTTTTACTGGCCTACCCCTCCTGCAAGGATCCCTCCACTATCCTACCATTCTCATAAATTTAAACTCCTTTTATCCATTCCTTTCCCTTCGCCTTCCTCTCTAAAGATCCCTCCCTTGTCCTCTCCCCATTCCCTGTGCCCCTGAAGTTTCATTTCTTCGGAATTTAAGAAGACTTTTATTATCTAAATATATGTGTATTATAAACCTTTTAAAATCATTTCTGAATGAAAGTAGGTTACCAGAACTACCAGTCCTCCCCCTATCCAATTCTTCTGTATTGATTCTTTCTCTTGCACCTCGTTTGTATAAAGTAATAGCTCTTTTTTTAGCTGTTCCTAAGTGGTTTTACTTCATAAATTCATATCATGCCTAGGTTCTGCCCAATCTTTTTTATGAGCTACCCAATTATTAATAAGAATCTTAGACACACATTTTGCATTTTACTTATTTAAAAAGTAAACAGTCTAACTTTGATAGACTGGACTCCTCTCAACAATGCAAGGTTAGAAGACAACTACAAAAGCCTCATGATGGAAAGGGATACCCACATCCAGAGAAAGAACTACAGAGTCTACAGATTGAAGCAAGCTATTTGCTCTCTCTCTCATTTGTCTTTTGTTTTGTTTTATCCCTTTTTTTCATTGTTCAGCCCGTGGTTATAATCCTTTACAATATAACTGATGTTCAATGTGAAGGTATTTGTAGAACCTGTATTTGATTATGTGCCACTATGAGGGGGAGGGAGAGAAGAGAAAGGGGGAGAAAATTTGAAACTTAAGAGATTGGGGGACTGAATATTGTCAACTAAAAGTAACTAAAAAGGCAGCAATTATTTTTAAAAAAATAAACATTCTGTCCTTACGAATTCCTTATAATCAGTTTTTCGTGGGTGCCTTATATTTTCCTTTGTTCTTCTAGGTTGAATCTTCAATTAAATTCAGGAATTTTTTTTACGAAGTCTTGAAAATCTGAGAGTTTATCAAATGTCCATTTCTTTTCCATTCAGGATAATACTTAACTTTGCAGGGCATGAAATTTTTGACTGGAGCCCCAGTTCTTTTGCTCTTCAATATGTTGTGTTCTTAGACATACTGTCCTTTAATGTCTCCGCTGCTAGGTCTTGTGTAATTCTAATTGTGGCACCATCATATTTAAATTGTTTTACTCTTGATGCTTTTAATATATTTTCCTTGGGGTAGGGGTTTCAGAATTTAACTATGACATTCATATGAGTTTTCCTCATAAGATCTCTTTTAAGTGTTGATCAATGAACTTTATCTATGTCTACTTTCCCCCCTTGTTCCAATGCTTCAGAACAATTTCCTTTAATTATTTCTTGTATTATTGTATCAAGATTCCTTTTCTTTATTTTAACTTTTAGTTAGTTCTGTTATTTTTATATTTTTTTTCTTCTTAACCTATTCTCCAAATCTTTTTTTTGTAAAACTTTTCACTTTCTCTTCTATTTTTTCATTATTCATATTTTGTTTAATTATTTCTTAATGTCTTAAAATTTCTCTGGCTTTACTTTGCCCAATTCTAGTTTTCAAGGTATCATTTTCTTCCTTAAGATTCTGGATCTCTCAAAAAAAATAATAAAAAAAAGGTTCTGGATCCCATTTTCTAATTGATTGGCTTTTCTTTCACACCCTTCTGGTTTTTCTTGAATTATTCCTATTTTCTTATTTAGTTTTTCCTCCATCCCTGTCATTAGATTTTTAAAGTCTTTTTTAAGAGCTTCTGTGAATTTTTTTGGGGTAAGTGACCATTTGACATTACTCTTTGGGAATTTCTTTACTTCAACATCCTCCTCTGAAAATGAACCTCAGTCATCTCTATTCCCATTATAACTTTCTATGGTTGGATTCTTTCTTCTTGCCTGTGCATTTTTTATGGTAATAGCTTAATTTTTTAGTCACCTCTAGCCCTGGGGTATGGAAAATGGTGCCTCTTGCCCCAGATCTTCAGTTCTCCCCTCTAGCCTGGAACCAAAGTCAAACCTCCAATCTCCTGTAATTACCCAGCCAGGGACTTTCTGCCCCATTGATTCTTCACTCTAATGGCTATTGTGTTTCCTTCTCTCCATGCCATTCTTTGCAGAACAGCTGTGTCTGGTGTTCCTGGTCAGCAGAGCTTCACTAGATCTTACTTTGCTTAGATGCCCAATTCCCCTTGCTATGCAGGAGCAAAAGTTCCAATTGTCAACTGAGGTAGCTTCTCAAACCAACTAACCACAGAACTTGTAGTTTGTTGTTTAAGAGGTTTGCAGCTTATTGTTAAACAGAATCTAGCCTCGAGATGTTCACTCTTCAAAAGGACCAAACCTTATCCTGGGATTTTTGTTCTGATCTTCTCAAATTGTCCCAGGAAGACCCCAATTGTGCTCCTATTCTTATTTAGCTCCACCCATACTTTGCTATTTTAAGTCTTTTGTGGGGGAAAATCATGAAAACTTGGAATTTTCTGACCTACTCTGCCATCTTCTCAGAATCCTTGTGTCAAATGTATCTACTTTTAAGGAGTTTACATTCTAATTGGAGGAAATGACATACAAAAGAAAGTTAACCTGTAGGAAGAGATGGAAATAACCAGAAATTCTAATGATTCATCAAGGAGGTGAATAGCATATGTCAGAGGTCCTTAAATTGGAAAAATGATAGTGCCAAGAAACTGTAGAGTGTATAGGCAGGGCAAATGCTAAAGTCTGTTAAACCTTAGAAAGTCATGGTAGGGAAAATATCTCAACAGAAGGAACAAATGTGTTCACTACCATATTTGACAAATATGAGACTGCTTTACCATTATGAGTGAAGGAGCAAACATGAAGGAGAAAGGAAAAAGGGAGGATGTATCCTGTGTTGCCAAGTTATCTCATTACCTGAAGACACAGAAGGATTCCAGGATGACCTAGTGCTAGGTAAGAGGACAAAGGCCATAAGACAAGGGAAATAGGGGAGTACTGGTTGTGGTGGATCTTTTCAACACACAGCCATCCTGGGTGGGTCATTGAGTACAATATTTTAAATACATGGCTGAATCTATTAGGAAATTGAAATGAAAATTCCTTGATGGCAAAGGTTATTTGATGGTTGATTTCTATTTTTTTTGTTGCATCTCTGCTGCCTGCAAATATGTTTGGCACATAATAAGCATGACATAAAACAACATAAAAGCTTGCTGGTTGTTTGATTTCCTAAGGTTTTCTTAATATTTTATAATAATATTCATTCTGTAAAATTTCATATTTTTTTCTTTCTCTGCTTTATTACTTAATGATTAGACATTGGGATCACATATGTGTCATAGAAAGAATTTGGTAGGATGTCTTATTTTTAGTTTTGCAAATAAAGTATGTACTATTAGTGTTGACAATGCATTTATTAAGTTTTCATAGAATTAACTAGCATGTTATCATCTCGAGTAACTTTTTTCTGCTTTAGGAGTTCATTTATGAATTCCTCAATTTTCTTTTTGTGGGATTTGTTTATTTAAATTTTCTATTTTTATTCTGTTGAATATTTTATAATTTTGAATATATTTATCTTGATAAAAAATTATTAGTCTTGTTTTCATATAATCAGAAAAATATTTCTAGGAAATTATCTTACTTCTAATGAAATGATTAAAATTCATATTTTTACATTTTTAATGTATGATGAGATTTTTTCCTCTCTTTTTATCAAATTTGACAGTGGTTTGCTTATTTGATTAGTTCTTATGCTCTCTATGTTCTGTCTCTTTTTTCTTTTTTGTTTTTAGTTTTGGTTATGCTTTGATTTTCAGAATTTCTAACTTTTGTACTTAGATATTTTATTTTGTTTTTACTTGTTGCTTTTCTTTTTTTCCCTCTACTTGTATGCTCACTGCATCGATCTATTATTCCACTCTTTTATTGACAGGAGTATTTCAACATAAATCTGATCTCCTTGATTACCACCCCAAATCTCATATATAGTTTTGTTGTCATTTTTTGTATTGTTTGTATTATTTATTCTTTGGCCTACATAATTTATTATTATTTTTTAAACTATTTTTTTCTTCATATATTCTGCTACTTAACTCCGATTGAAAGCTGAGTTTATTCTATTCATCTTCATGGTTATGATTGCTAATAATGTTTTTCTTTTTGTCCTCATAATTTATCCCTCTATTTGCCACTCACTCCCTACAACACTTCACTTTTTACAAAGAAGAACGTGGGGATAAGAAAAAGAATGTAATCAGCTCTAATAATCTCTAATTCAGTTGTTTTGATTCTGTCGTAGCGCTCTTCTCTCATCCAATCCTTAATCCATTCTGATTCTTCCTCTTTTTTCCCTCCTTTATGACCAATGAAATGGAAATTTGTCTTGCAAAATTTGTCTTCCTTTCCCAACTCTACCATCCAACATAAACCCATTCCCTTCCCTCTGTCCCAACTTGTTTCCCTTTTTAATTTAATTATTTCTTTACCAAACTCTTAGTGGGTCTGTTTTAATTTTTATTGATTATATTTAATTCTCTTCATTAAAAAACCGAGGGCCCTGGTATGACTTCTTCCCATGCCATCTTTGGTATTTTTCTATATTCTCCTTTTAATGAGAAAAAATAAAATTCTTTCCTTGTTCTTCCTCATTTTCCCCTTGTTTATTCCCTTTAGGTCCTCTCTTAAAACCAACAAAAAGGAACAAAACCAACTTCAATGCTAGTGTTCATTCTTTATTCTCTCCAGTGAAAACAATGGGATTCTGGAGTGACACTTCTTTTCTCTCGCTGTTAGCCTCAAAGCAACCTGTCCTCATTTAACCCCTTAAAAATGTTCAGCTGTAGTTGACATTCAGGGTTTCTCTTGTCTACCCTCTTTTTTGTTGCTAACAAACCAGAAGACAATAGCTAAAACACAAGGAACATTAGACACAGTAGGCCATGACTCTGACTTCTCATCTTATAAACAGGAGCAGTGGCTCATACTTTCCATTCGGGCTATAACAGCTCCTCCCCAAGTTGTGTCACCCAGTAGATGTGTTGTGTTGTGTTTTGTTTTGTTTTTCAGCCCCAATCCAAGCCCTGAGCCCTGGCTAGTAAGGAAATGAATTATTTGTGTTTGGCATGTTGGGCAAGTTTGGACGAGTACTTCTATGTACCTTTCACAGTAAGTGGTATGTATTCATGCCAATATCCTTGGATAAAGGCCTTTAGGACTGAGTTTCTTGCACTGGGTTAGGGCACTATCCTTTTATATTCTCTGGCAAGGTGTGTTAGGGCTTCCATCCTCTCGATTATCTCAGGAATCTATATCCATCGAAGGTCGACTTTAACACCTACAGATTTCAGATAGCATAACAAACACTTTGCCCTTCATTGATTCAATCTAGTGAGGTTTTATCCAGTGAGTTTCCAAAATTCTCTCCCCTTGAAGACCTGGAATGGAGCATTTATGACAGACATTGTTCTGGCTCCTTGTTTCTATCCTCTCTAGACCAAGTAGACCAAGCTCTACATGGCCATGGTAGCATTGGTTATTTTCCCCCAGAGTCATTTCTCAACAATCATCTAGACCAATGCTCCTAACTCCTTATTTGAGGAAGGTCAATGCATTTGCCAAGCCTCATTAATAATCTGGCTTCTGGTGAATTTAGCATGGACTTTCCTGGCTTTCCTGATCTTTTGAAGCTCACAAGTTCAAGCCATGCCTAATCTCTTTCACTTCAAATAGGAAAACAAACTGGAAACACAAGGAAACAAAGGACATAAATCTTCAGTCATGGGTCACATGTCAGACTCAGAAGGGGAAATCTCACAGCTTTTTCCCTTACATCATTTCCTCTCACTTTGACCTGTTTTCCAGGTCACTTAAAAAAAAAATAATGTTCCTTGTTTTTATGGCATCATTAATTGTGTTTTCTCCATTTTACTTTTTAGGAAGTTCACCACTTGGATAAAGTTTTCCATGCTCTGTTGTTGTCTAGTCATTTAAAGTTGCAGGCTTCTCTTTGTTGTTCCTTCTTGGATTTTCTTGGCAAAAAGACTGGAGTAGTTTGCCATTTCCTTCTCCAGCTCATTTTACAGAAGAGAAGCTGAGACAGAGATAAATGACTTGCCCAGGGTCACCTAGCTAGTAAGTGTCTGAGGCTGGTGTTGAAATCAGGGCTTCCTTACCAGGCTTATCCACTGTGCTACCTCATTGCCTTGTTGTATTCCAAGCTATTTATTCTATTACTCTCCCTCTAAGTTCTAATTTCATTAAAAAAGAAAACTTAAAGTCCTTTTGTCCAAAGTACTATTTTACCCCTAAGGCTTTCCCTGTAAGTGAATATTTTTTTTCTTCTGGTTTTACCTAGTGGACCTCCCTTAATCCACAGTATTTCTCCAGTGTATTTAATATTGCATTGTACTGGTTCATATCTCCATTCTCAGCTTCTGAACTGAAACGTGCCAGGGCTAGATTCTTTCTCCTTATGGACTGTGGAAGCTATTAGCACTGTAATTCTGGATGAGGTAAATGGGACCAGGGCTTCTCTTTCGAAATCCCTAACTTGTATCACTCTCTCCAGGTGCCTGAGGTGGATAGCATTCTTACTTTCATTGCTTTGACCTTCTTCTTACACAGACTTCAATTGGGAGTTTGTTCAGTCCTCTACTGGGGCATGGACAATTCCAATTAGTTGTGAGAGATTTCTCTGGTCTCAGAAATCTGGATGACCTACCACTTCTTGGAACTGTGTTGTACTGTTATTCCATAAAGAGTGCTATCTTCAGAGGGCTCCTAGTGTGTGTGCAATGATATGTGCCATGCTGGTCTCAGGACTCCTGGAGGAGGACATCGTGCTGTTGGAGCACCACACTACCTCCACTGCTATGGTTCTAAGAGGAAAGTTGGCTTCAGTCCTCTTCGAATGTCCTGAGGCATGCACATACACTGTTAGGCTCATTGACCTACCAGTAGTTGGATTCATCTTCCTGTTATTACTCCAATGAGCCAGGGCTGAGATCCCACTCATTTCTGTGGCTATTTAGAAGAGATCAACCTGGCTTCTACCTTCCACCCCTACCTCAGAGAATGATTCTGAGGTTAAGAACTTTGGCGACAGAAAGAATGGTGGGGAGAAGATAATTAGTTCCATATATTATATGTTGGGGACAGTTAGGTGACTCAGTGGATAGACAGATGAACCCAGAGTCAGGAAGATTCATCTTTCTGGGTTCAAATCCAACCTCAGATACTTACTAGCTGTGCTACTTTGAGCAAGTCACTTCACCATATTTGCCATATTTTCCTCATCTATAAAATGAGCTAGAGAAGGAAATGGCAAACCACTCCATTTTTCTGCCAAGAAAATTTCAAATGGGGTAAAAAAAATCAGACATGACTGAAAATTATTGAACAACAACAGGATAAGTTGAGTTTAAAATTTCTTTAGGATAGTTGAAGGGATATAATCCTTAGGCAGGTTATTTGTTCAAGAGAAATTATTACTGGATATTTGAGGAGGGAGTAACACTGGGACACATGATTCCATTAAATCAAATGTCATTTTATTGTCAAGAATCAATAATGTAAATCTTGTGACTCTGTATCCCAAATTCCACTTCACTGAAGAGGCTCCATGTGCAGGATGAAGCATGTGTTCACAGAGTGCTAATATATTTTTTTTGGTCTAATTACATATCCTTGTTTCAAGGGAAGGCCCATTGTTTAGTAAGTGGGTGGTCATTGAAAAGTAGCATGTGTCCAAAAATATTGATAAAATATTTATTTTTTAGAAGATATCATTGCAATGCTCATCATATATCAGAGACCAAAGCATCATCTATATCGATAAATGTGTACCAAGGAAATGAAAGAATGAATTTCAGTATATCGCAAAATATTCTCCTGAAAACCAATGAACTCTCCGAACCTAGGATCCAAAACCCAAAATAAGATATTATTGTTGCTATTGTTATTTAAAATACCCTTCGTGGATCATTATAATTCCTCATCTGATAGTAAATAAAACCCTGGAATTTTAGACATAGGCTCTATGTCCTAGACTTGGACAAAGACTTCTAGTATCCTCCTCCTCTTACCTCTTTAATGTCACCAGTCGAAGGAAGGGTACTAAGTTTGAAAACAGAAAAGATGAGATAAAGTCCTCTGGTCATTACTTCTCAACCATGTCTATCATTTATTCCAGATCATGTTGTATTCTAATAGAAGAATTCTGCTATGACTTTTCCTGGAAGGAAATAAGTCCTGATGATCCAATCAGCCTAAATGTGCTTCAGAATTCAGTGGTATGAAGCTCTGACTTACTTACCTCTGGGCTAAGTACAATGCCCATAGGCAGTGGAGGAGGTGTGAGAGGTTTCCTTTTCTAAGAAGGCACAAATGGTAACCTAGATTCCCTGTTCCATCTGGTAATAGTAACTATGAGTCATGGTGAGTCATTTTCATTTCCCAGACTCCCAGTGATGGACCATTGTAAGTAGAGCAGTGGGCATTCTGACATTTAGTCTAAGGTTTAGATTACAAATATTTCCCTAATAGAGAAGACTTAAGGCTTTATTATTGGTCTTTTCTCAGTAAATCATTCAGTTCTGCTCCTTCTGAGGAACTCATTATATAGAGCTGGAAGTTCCTCTATGCTTTTACAAGCTTTAGTTAAGTAGGAAAGCTTATTAGTAAGGATAATTATGGAGCAATGTTAAATATTCTCTCTTTCTCTCTTTATTTCTTTCTTAGTACATACATGCATAACTTATATATGTATCTATGTTTATATATGTATGTATATATGTATATATTTTAGTCAACACATATACCATGCATTTTCTTCTCAAATGATACCAGGAATATCAGAATTTAAAGGTAACTAACTGAACATTAAACTCTGCCTTCCCTTTTATTCTTCTTTCCCAAGGGCCTTACCCTAGCCCTATACCAGATCTGGACCTGCTCATCTACAGGCTTCTGTTTTCTTTCTAGGGCCTTCGACAGTACTTTTGAAGCTATCCAACTAATACTCTTTTCCCAAAACACACTTTTTTAGCATCTCACCTCACACTGTCACTTCTTCCTTCCTGAACAAATGCCCTGAGGTCATATTTCCATCCACTCTTAGTTACTGTGAGGCTGACCTAGAAGACACAATATCATTACATGCCAAGGGTTTGAATGTCACAAGAGGACATTGAACAGTTTTGTCACCTGTCTACCACAATGGACCAGAACTCTCTCCAGTCATGCTTCATGAACTTATGGTTCAATAGTTAGCCCATTCCTCCATACTCTCCCCATTCCAGCAATTCTGCATCCCCAGATACTGCAGAATAAACTCCATTCCCCATCCCTAACCAAATTCTCCCTTGCTCCCATTCCCTTCAACCTTATACCCTCTTCAGTGTCCAACTCTAGATCTACATGTCCCTTCTACTATGCTCTCTGGAATGCCTGTTCCATAATTTAAAAAACTTGCTTCCATGCACTTTTCCTTTCTCACTTGTTCCATCTTCTGTCACTCACTGAAACTTGGCTTCTCCCCCATCACACTTTTTCCCTTTCTTGTCCAGCACTGATTATACTTCACTCATACTATTGATTCACTAGTCATGGTGGGAGAGATACAATATTTCTTGGTTTCCATTTTGACCAGTCTTTTCCGTTACCACCATCACTAAGCATTTTCTCCTTCAAGATTCATGCTATTCAAATTAAACAATCAGTGCATATCCTGATGGACATTATCTGTTAACCACCAGGAAATTCTCCTTTGTTCCTCAATGAATTATGTGCCTGTATCACAGTCTTTCTATTCCTCTCCTTTTATTAGGGAACCTTCGTATAGATATTGATGCTTCACCAAATACCCCAACTTTTAGTACTTCAGACTACTTAGTAACCATGACTTGCTCCTTCATTCTACCTCAGTTGCGCAGAAGAATGACCATACTTTTGATCCTGCCATCACTCTCAAATATGCTATTTCCATATTTATGAATATTGAAATTTCTTCACTTAATCTTTTCCTCTTTTCACAGACCTTATGATCTCTAACTCTGTTCTAACTCACCATGACCCCCATTCCCTCCACCCCTCATTTCTTTCCCAGGCTAAACCTCTTACATATTTTCCCCCATTCTTTTCCCTTCCCTGTCTTCATCCCTTTGTGAGTTCCTGTCCTCTACACTTGAAGCCCTTGCCCCCATTGTCCAATAATCAATTACAATTTGCCAAACTCCAAACATGTTTTACTTCCAACAGCCATATCCTTCACTTTTATTCACATGCTGATGAATAGCATGAGGACAATCATGAAATCATTTTTAGGTTCAATACAAATTTGCATTACTTAAGCTCAAGTGGAACCTCACTTCAGCAAGAAAATCCTTTTAGTTTTCACTAATCAATTTCTTATTCCAGTACCCTAGCTGTAGTAGCTATTCTAAACTTTCATGGCCTTCCTCAATCCCTCCCATGGTACTCCCTATCTTCATTCTCTTAACTGAGGGTGTCAGTAAACTGAGGGCATTCCATTTCCTTCTCATCTCATATCAGAGACATATGTCTTCTATTTTCAGTCCTATCTCAGGGGAAGAGGTGGATTTTATCCTTGCCAAAGCCAAATTTTTTTTACCTTCACCCTTGATCCTATCCTTTGCTTTAAGTAGATGGTCTCCACAACCCTCTGCCATTATCTAATCTTTGTTCTCCCCCTGTCTACTGTCTCCTTTCTTGTAGGTTATAAATGTATTCATGTCTGTCCCATTCAACCCCCGCCCTGCAAAAAAAGCAATCACTTGATTTGGCCATTCCCAAAAGCTATTATCCTATGTCTATTTGTCACTTCTTGTACAGATTCCATGAGAAAGCCATCTGCACTGGTTTCTTCAACTTCCCCTCCTCTCAATCACTACTAAACCCTCTATAATCTGGCCTCCACCCTCATCATTCAATTGAAATAACTCTCTCCAAAGTAATTATTCTCTTATTTGGCATGCCTAAGATCTTTTTCTTTTTCCTTTTTTCTTTTTCTTTTTTTTTGCTTTTTGGAGGGCAGTTGGGGTTAAGTGACTTGCCCAAGGCCACATGGCTAGTTTTTGTGTTAAGTGTCTGAGGCCAGATTTGAACTCAGGTTCTCCTGACTCCAGGGCCGGTGCTCTATTCACTGTGCCACCTAGCTGCCCTAAGACGTTTTTTTTCTAATGATTTCTAACTTTTCTTGACCTCTCTGAAGGTTTTAAGATTATTAATCACAATCTCAGAATGAAGATTCTCTCTCACTGATGCTTTGTTCTGGTTCTTCTACCTGCCAGGATTTTTTTTTGCTGAATCTTTATCTGTGTCACACTCACTAACCTTGTGTTTTCCAGGTCTCTTTCCTGTACTTTCCCTCCTTTTCCTTCTATACTAATGCAATTTGGTGACCTTTCATGATCTCATCTTTTTCAATAGGTTCAACTTATCATATCATGGCAGATTACATATACGTTTATATATATGTACATATATAGGTGAATCTAGCCCTAGTCCTTTCCTAAAATAGCCCTAGTATGTATTATTAACTGCTTTTTAGACATTTTAAACTACATGTGATAGATACCTCAAATTCAACATGTCCAAAAGAACTTTCCCATCATCCCAGTCACCTAGGTGCAAAATTTCAATATCATGCAAGTCCTCACATTCACTCTATGGATACAATCTATTATAAAGACGTGTCATTTTAGTTTTCTCAAAATCTCTCATGTATCTCATCACCCATATTCTCTACTAATGTAGCTGTAATAATTACACACTCCCCTCCCTCACTCCCACCTCACCTAGACTATTACTTTCTACTTGGTCCAACTTCCTCAAGTTTCTCCTCACACCAATCTATTCTCCATTCATTTGTTAAAAGTGAGTTTCCTAAACCTCAGATATAGTCATGTCATTTTCCTACTCAGCAAAGGCTCATGGCTCTGTGTTGTTTTCAAGATCAAATATTGCACTGAAAGTCTTTCGTGATACTTTTACCTCAATCAAATAAGATAGTGTATGTAAATTGCTTTGCTTAAAGTGCTATATAATTGCTAGTAATAATAATAATAGCAATAATAATGTCACTAATATGTAATAATATCAGACTACAATAATAAAATTGTCATTTTAATTTCTCCTAGTCTTACACATTATTCTCCTCTGTGGATTCTATGACCAAGCAGTAATGTATTACTTACAGTTCGTGGCATATCATCCTCAATTCTCTTTTCCATGCTGTTCCATTGATTGTCCCCAATGCCTGGAATACTCTCCCTCTTCACTTTTGCTTTGTTGAAGAGGTGGTGGGCTCCATGTGCAGGATGAAACATGTGTTCAAAGACTGCTAATATTTTGATTTGTTTTGTCTATTTATATATCGTTGTTTCAAGGGAAGGAACATTGTTTAGCAAGTGGGTGGTCATTGGAATGTGTCCAAAAACATTGATAAAACATTTATTTTTTAAAAGATATCATTGCAATCCTCATCATAAATCAGAGACCAAAGCATCACATATATAAAATCCAATTGAAAGCAGTCAGCTTGCTCTTTGAAAAAACTGATCCCAGAAAAATGAAGTGGGTTTAGCACAAATTCTCATATACACTAAGCCATGTCTTGTGGTTAAAGCCACAAAAGACAAAAGCAAGGAAGCACGATTCTAAATCTTGGAGAGATTTCTACATGGCTTATAAAGGTTTTGTCAAAGTTAGAGCCTCACCAAAAACAGGCTCACATACTTTTTGCAACAAAATATTAATATTCAAGTAATAGTATAACTTTTATCAGATTTTTCTCTTTTTCTCTCCTTTGAAATACTCTCAGATGCAAAGCTTCTAAAATGGAGCTGGGGTAGAAAGGGGAAATACATGTTTTGATCCAAAGAACAGCTTTAAGTGGAGAGCAAACATCACTTAAAGTATATAGGATAACAATATCAATTATTTACAGTATCAAATACAAAGCATAAATATTTCAATTCATGTCAAAAAACACATGGCTCACAAAAGACAAATGTTGGAATGGCCTTCTGAGGGATTTGAATATGACAGTTTGGCCACTCAAAGCAAATCATTGAATGTATATTTTCCATTAAACATAAAAAATGCATAACCTTGAAAAGCTTAAATCAGATTCACAAAAGGAAAAGAATTCAAAGATAAAGTCCCTGTAATACCCTCCCTTTGCATAGAACTGAAGTGAATAAATGACTTTATCATCAGAATAGCAGATGAGGATATCTAGTTTCTGTTTTCTGACTAGCTGTATATCTTTAAGAAACTAAGGATTGGGCTGTGAGGGGAGGAGGTTGGGAGGTCAAGATCATGCACTGGTCTGTGTTAGTCTCCATAAAAGAAAGACAAGGTAGAGCACATAACATACCTACTAACCTATTGTACTTCCTGAATGATTCCTCTGGCCCAACTTGCACCTACAGTTATTGCAACTTTGTCACTGGGCTTTGAAATTTTTAGTGTGTCGACAATATATTTATTCTTTTATCAGGGAGTAAAAACAAACAAACAAAAAAACCACAGGGCTACTATATAGTTGAATAATAAAATGAAATATATATATATATATATATATACATAATGTATGTGTGTATGTATATATGTATGTATATATATTTATATATGAACTATATAATATATAGTTGAAAAGACTAAAAGGCCTTGATGACCGTGCAACAGATAAGCTCCTCATTAGCTTATAATACTATTCCCTCCCCCGTTACAATCTTTCTTGCAATGGCTTGAACATGTAGTACATCTCCCCTACCCCACAGAGCAATGTCCAGCATCATCCCTCCACTTATGGGATGATTTTGTTCCAAGATTTTCAGTAAAATATCTTTTTATGCAGCTTTTCCTTGTCTAACTTTCAAACTAATTTACATTTGTCCAAGCATGTTTATGTGATCCTTGTTCTGGGCATGAGAATTCCTAGCTATAGCTCTGCCAGCATTGGCTTCTCTCAATCCCACTCCTGACTCCTACTGTGTTTCTCTCTACAGCTTTGAAATTTTTAACTTTCAAGTTGTGTCTGAACTTCCCATCAAGGAATTCTTCTGATGATTTCTAGATGTAAATGTGGCTTTGACTCTGTACTCCTTTTGTTCTTTGCTCTCAATTCAGTCATTCCAAATACTACTCTACAAGTAACTTTCAGTGTGCCCATATAAGCCTCTCCCTGGAATCACTGTTGCTGCCTATAAAATATTCTTCTACCAAGTGGTAGGAAGTTGCCCAAAGTATCTTGGTATCTAAATGGCACAGCAGATAGAGGACTGGATTTTGAGTGAGGGAGTCCTGAGTTCAAATCCTGCCTAAGATTAACCCTAGGCTAGTCACTTAATCTTTCTTAGCCTCAGAGTTCTCTTTTAAAATATGAACAATTATAACTTCTACTTAACAAGGTTTTAGTAAGAATAAAATAGTAACATGTAAGAATGATTTGCATACCTTGAAAACCTATATGAAAGGAAAAATACTTAGAGGTACCATTGCTTATATCTGTAAAACCAGACAGATAAAAATAGCTATGTAGTTGCATTCTGAGTAGCTGATCTGTTGTCCAGTCTGACATACAGACAAATAGGAGTGATGAATATGAGGAAATGAAGAAACAGATAAACATAAATGTTTGAGTTGAATTAACAGGGGAAGGGAAGAAAGAACAAAAGAAGAGGAAGAAAGGAAGGAAGCAAGGAAGGAAGAAAGAAAGAAACAAAGAAAGAAAGAAGAGGAAGGAAGGAAGAACAAAAGGAGAAGAAGGAAAAAGAACAAAAGAATAGGAAGGAAGGAAGAAGAGGAAGGAAGAAAGAAAGAAGAGGAAGGAAGGAAGAACAAAAGGAGAGGAAGGAAGGAAGAAAGAAAAGGAAGAAAGAACAAAAGAATAGGAAGGAAGGAAGAAGAGGAAGGAAGGAAGAAAGAAAGAAGAGGAAGGAAGGAAGGAAGGACAAAAGGAGAGGAAGGAAGGAAGAACAAAATGAGAGGAAGGAAGGACAAAAGGAGAGGATGGAAGGAAGGACAAAAGGAGAGGAAGGAAGGAAGGAAGAAAGAAAGAAAAGGAAGAAAGAACAAAAGAATAAGAAGGAAGGAAGGAAGAAGAGGAAGGAAGGAAGGAAGGAAAGAAGGAAAAAGAAAGAAAGGAAGGAAGGAAGAAAGGAAGGAAGAAAGAAAGAAGGAAGAGGAAGGAAGGAAGAAGAGAAAGGAAGGAAAGAAGGAAGGAAGAATAGAAGAGGAAGGAAGTAAGAAAGAAGAAAAAGAGAAGGAAGGAAAAAGAGGAAGGAAGAAGAGAAAGGAAGGAAAGAAGGAAGGAAGAATAAAAGAAAAGGAATGAAGGAAGGAAGAAAGAAAGAAAGAAA
>CM053594.1:77985450-77995678 GCA_028646575.1 Pseudocheirus occidentalis
TGTCCACTGTGAAGATGTCCTGTATAATCACACATCCATAGCCTGTATTGAAGTGAGTGTCCTTCCAGTGGGGGTGGGTGACAAGGCAGGAATCGAAAGAATCTAGAATTTAAAGTTCTGTAATACCTGCAACTCGGAATTAAGATATACAGGGGCTGGGATAGGGAGACCCTTCCTGCCCTACCAGAAAATAGGAGAGCAGAGCAGGGGAGGGGCTTTACAGTGGGATTGCTGTTTTAGGGTTGGGGCAGGGGCAAGACGGGGAGAAAATTTGTAATTCAAAAATGTAATGAAAATGAATAATGTAAACAAGAAAACAAAAAATAAATTAAAGAAAAAAAAGATTTGTGCCCTTCCCCTAAAATGTGATTTATGACTTAGAATTCCTGGAAGGAATGTATAAAAAGCATTGATTGAAGCTTAAGATCACTGAACTGTCCACTTGAAATAGATCATAGACATCACCTTGTAATGAAACAAAAACAAAAACAACTCACCCCCCCCCCCCAGAATATCAGAATAAAGACATAGGGAGGGAGGTAACTTGGTCAAAGGTACCTAAGTCAAGGCCTGCACAACTCTCATGTGATCCTAGAATCAAATTAAAATGTCATTTGGAAATGTTTAGCAGCGTACATAATAAAAATACAATATAACATAGATGATGGTAACTTGTGTTTTTTAAATATGCAGCCACCAGGGATCTGTTCCTACCTGAGAACCACAGATGCCTTAAAACATGGAATATTAGACCACAGAATAGAAAATACTGGAGCTAGAAAAACCCAGATATTACCTAGTCCAAGTTCATCATTTGAAAGAGAAAGAATCTGAGACCTGGAATAGTGATATGAACTATTCAGAGTTCATACTATACAGAGCCAGAACCACAATCTGAATCTCCTTGAGCACTGAGAAAGGCTCAGATTTTCTTACCTTCACATTAAGTGAAAAATAATGCACTAGAGTCCTAAAGTTATACTGCCTCCTCTTAGGCAAACAGTTTCTAAATAATAATAATATTTGGAAGTTCTTCCTTACAAGACTGGAGGGAAAACCCCATGGAGCGTGTTTGAGTCTTCTAGTACTGTTGGCTTTGCTCTTTGACTAGTGCTAAAACAGGAATTAAGAGATTCCCTCCCTCCGCCCAATCTTAGTTTGGTCTACATACTAAAATCTGACAATTGTGAATGTTGAAATGTAGCTATGCCAATCTGCCAGCTTCAGTCTATGCCCTTCAATGACAGTTCCCTTTTCTTATTTCCAAAGGTCCAAAGATATATCAACTAAGCTGCAAATATGTGGAGTCTCCTGTGTAAGAATTCTGCTCCAAGGTCTTCCATAGACATAGCTGGTACTTGAAGCTGGTGAGGTATGTAGACAACTGCCCAAACTAGGAGTATGTGCATGGGGATGGCATGGAGGGGGGGTACTGGGTAGAGGGGTAGGAGATGGAGAGCAGAGAAGCATGCAACAAAGAACACTTTTTAATATCTCTTTTTATAAATATCCATCTTTTTTACTTCCAGTAATTTCTGATTACCCTAGATTCTTGGGATTTCTTTTCTTAGAATTATTGAATATGCAAGTTAAAAGAAATCTCAGAAGATTTTATTAAAAGAAGAAATTATCTATGCTCAACTGCCCCTTTCTCCAAACTCCCAGACAAGTGTCTATCCATTTTCTCTTTGAAAATCTTCTGCAAAGAGGACACTGCTATGTCCTTCAGCAGAGGATTCTCTTCTGGAACAAGCTCGAATAATTAAGATAATGATCTCTTACAACACAACAAAATCTGTCCCTCTGCAACTTCCTCCTGTTGTTCCTAGTTCTGCTCTCTGTTGATTGATGGGTCAATCAACAAGAATTTATTAAGCACCTACTATATGTTGAACCCTGTGCAAGGTGCTGATAATGAATGCAAAGAATATGTTCCATTTAAGAATTTAAAATTAACACCAGAATGTGAGTGAAACGGTGAATTGTAATAGACACTAATTCAAAAGCATTCAAATAGTTAATTTTCTACAGGGCCATAGAAATGTGAATGCTGAAGATTGTTGTTGTTCAGTCGTTCTCAGTTGTGTCCAACTCTTCGTGACCCTTTTTGGCGTTTTCTTGGCAGAGAAACTGAAGTAGTTTGCTATTTCCCTTTCCAGCTCATTTTATAGATGAAGAAACTGAGGCAAACAAGATTAAGTGACTTGCTCAGGGAGCTAGTAAGTATCTGAGACCAGATGTGAACTTGGGAATATGAGTCCTCCTGACTTTAGGTTTGGCACGCTACTCTATTCACTGTACCACCTAGCTGCCCCCTTAAGATACACAATCTAAAACATGCAGCCAGTGACAAGCAAAGGTTTATAGGACCATTATGAGGACCTGAAAAGGTTAAGCAATTGTGAAATTGTGAAATAAGATTTTTTTTTTGCTTTTTGGAGGGCATTTGGGGTTAAGTGACTTGCCCAAGGTCACAAGGCTAGGCGTGTGTGTGTGTGTGTGTGTGTGTGTGTGTGTGTGTGGCCAGATTTGAACTCCAGTCATCCTGACTCCAGAGCCAGTGCTCTATTCACTTTGCCACCTAGCTGCCCCCTGAAATGAGATTTATTAAAGGACCAAATGCTGGATTTGAGGCTAGGAAGATCTGAATTCAGATTAGAACTGTCACACTTAATACCTATGTGACCAAATCATTTAAAATCTCTAGACCTCAGTTTCTTTACCTCTGAAAGGAAAGGGTCAGGCAAGATGCTCTCTAATGACTCTTTTAGTTCTAAATCTATCAAACTATGATGCTATAATCTACAAATAGGAGAAAAGAGAAGGGCATTGTCATGGTATGCTGCTAACTCAACAATAGCAAAGGATGAAGACCTCCCGTTTAATGAGAAGATTCATCTATGGGGGAGAAAGAGAAAATCATTTGTAGTACATATGTGACCTTGTAATTTGCATCAATGGAAATAATACTGATGGAAGACACTTAACCTTTACAGGGAGAACATTAGAACTGGCTTCAAATATTTGAATGATTGTCAAGTTCAAGGAAGTTAGACTTGTTCTGCTTGATCCTAGAGCACAAAATGGAGCAATGGATGGTTTTCCTCAAGAAGAAGGGCGTTGCCCATCACTGGATATCACTGATTAAAGACTAGATGACCACTTGTGTTGGTTGTGATAGATATTGTTTTTCACATATGGATTGAACTATACATCCTTCAAATTCTCAGATACTATTATTGTATGCATCACAGTATTTGAAAATGTGAGTGTCAAGTTCTATTACCACCTTGTCATTTTAACTATACAAATATCACAAACATCAATCACAGACAAGCAAACATAGAATCATTGCAACCAAGCAACATAAGACATTATAACCAGTCACCACCCACAACCATTATAACCTACTAAATAGTTGCCACTTCACAGTAAGCTACAATCTACAACAACCATAAGAAACCAGCCTCATGCTGCCATGACTATCAGAAATCATAATAAAAATAATCATCAGTTGACAGATAACAGTAAGATGAATACACTTTCACTCAATCCCCCAACCCTCCATGGTTGTATGAAGTATAACTTTGGGGAAATTTCTCATGGATGTATTTTGGGGCAGGGAGAGGAATTTGTCTCAAAAGTAGATCAGGCTTTTGGCATATATCACATGCTCTGAGTCTGGAAATTGTTGTTGTTCAGTTGTTTTTTTTTCCCCCAATCATGTCTGACCCTCCATGACTCCATTTTAGGGTTTTCTTGACAAAGATCCTGGAGCGGTTTGCCATTTCCTTCTCCAGCTCATTTTATACCTGAGGAAATGATGCAAACAGGTTTAAGTGACTTGCTCTGGGTCACATAGCTAATAAGTGTCTGAGGCTTTGAACTCATGAAGATGAGTTTACCTGACTCCACTGCCCCAACAAGTTGCCCTGAGTTACCCTGTCAAGTTTAGGAATAGTAGGATCCAATACAATACATGATTGGAAGAAGGACTATGTCTTCTATGTCTTCATGTCCTCACCCCTATTAATATTCACAATTAATCTTCAAGAAATATTTGCTGAATTGATGGGAAGAGGATAATATAATTTTCTATTTCTCCAGAGGGCAGACATAGGAGTTGGAACACAACTGGAAGTAGATTCAACTTTGTAGAGGGAGGCATTTTCTAACAATCAGGAGCACCCAACAGTGGAATGGGCAACTACCAATTGAAGTTATGTGTTCAGGCAGAGGTCAATGGCCACTTACCATGAAGTCTACAGGAAAGGATTCTAGAGGTTGGAGGGAGTTAAATTAGATGTTCTCAAAATTATCTCTTAAACCCACAATTTTATTACACTGGCTGTTGCTGATAAATGTAAAAGAAATTTCAAGGCACAAGGGTCCAATTCTTTAGCCTTTCTATGATAATGGCCTTTGTATCCAGGCAGAAATAGGGCCCTTACTTCTATAGTCAGGGGATTTAAAAATAACTCCCATGCTTTGGAAGTGCCAGTGGGGTCCATATCAAAAATGTTTATAGAGTAGGTATCTATGAAGCCTAGTCATTTTCTTGAAAAAAATAAAACATTACCTTCTTCAGATATGATTCTGTATCTAATCAAGTAATTGTCTTTGCTCTCAATACTTTTAGATCCAACCTCTGATTAATACGTTTCCCCTGTTGCTAAGGGACAACTTTACATACCTGAGAGAAAGAGATTAAAAATTTGCAGGATTTATTCAGTTTTTAAGTAATTTTGCTGCTACTTGTGAGTTTAAGCCTATTCCTGACATTTTAGTTCAGGACTAAAGATGACCCATCCTTGGTGCCCTGATACTTCACTGATTGTTTTAAAATAATTTCTTAGGATATCAGCTGGACATGCTGATGTTTTTCCCACTCAATTTTTAAATTTTCATTCTCTAAGAAATATGAAGGTGAAGAACTTTACAATTTATAGACATCCTGTAAATAGGGAGCAAATCTGTAATTTGATTGATAGAAGGAACACTGGGTGAGAAAATCCTCTCTATCAATCCTTGTTGGATCCTTCACTCCAATTTAAATTTTTAGAGAGTTGCTTAAACTATTGAAAGATTAAGTGACTAACCTATGGTCATACAGCCAATGTGTATCAGAGACACGACTTGAGGCTAGGTCTTCCTGGCTTTGAGAATAGCTCTCTATCCATTATGCCATGCCGCTTCTATTATTATTAATAACCTAATAATTGATTGAGTGAATTATTTTGCATTCCACTCCAGTCTTGAGATCATAGAATGTTTGGGGATCCTTTTATTTGTTGGATGAGGATGGGGAGAAGTGAAGCATTATCTATCTACTGAACCTCTCTCATAAAATAAAACTTAATGCATTGATTGTTCCCAGCAGTTCTAGCAATTTGGATTTCTTCATCCAGAAGTTGAATCAATTTTGAGTTTTGCTCTGCTGGATATTCTCCTGTTTTCTGATTTTCATTAAAGACTGTGAGTCTTTTAGACAAAAATTGAAAGCCGAGTTTCCCAGTTTTTAGAGACTATCCTCATGGGGAAAGATCCACCAGTAAATTATGTGTATTGTCAGAGGTTGGTCCCAATTATTATGCTAAATTAATTTTGTGACATCCATCATTTTCTGCACTCATCCTCTCACTTCTTCAATGCATTTAATCTTCTCCCACCCTTTGGTTCATGTTTTCTCTTCCTACTTTCCCCAAACTCTAAGATATCTCTTGTACCTGTAGCCTGACCTATGAAACTATGCCTGAAAGTGGTTTTTTTTTTCCTGAGAATAGATTTAGTTTTAAAATACAAATATCATCTCCCATGTGAAGATTTTTTTCAGCTCCCTATGAGAATAATTAATAAAAATTATAGGAAAGTGAATTTTGGACCAATAGAAGGATGATACCCTCAATAATTATCATGGGAAATGCTACATGATGAGTTAGTGAGCTATCTCTATATCTCAGTTATCCACCTGACTGGAGAATCACTAGTTGAGAGATATGAAGTGGAATAATGTTTAGGGCAGAGGTTGGAAATGTTGACTTTAAAGATATGATCCAATTCTAAATTCCTATAAGATTACATTTTCCTGGGGAAAATTCCTGGAATGGATATGAAGAGACCCCTTCCTGTCTATCTTCCTTTATAATGGGCATGGATTTGTCACTTAATCAGTGAAAGAAGGGTTACTCACCTTAAATCCTTCATGTGCAACTTGTATAAGCAACTTCTCATAAGTGTCAGGACTTTGGTTTCAAATTACGATTAGATTTATTTTTGTTGGTATGCCTTGACATACTAGATTATTCCCTTCTGCAGTTGTCACAAGAGATAAATGAGCTTTTGAATCCAACAAACCAGACAGAAAATCTCAGTTGGAGAGCAAGTTCATAACCTAGGTGCAAATCCCCAGGAATCGGTGCCACATTTGTACTACAGTTGGTGAACAAGTGACAATGACAGTACACAAAGAGAAAAGTGCACTTAAAATGATGGAGATGAGCAGGTAGGCATGTTGGGCTAATATAAAACCAATCACTTAAGTGAGAATTAGATTAAGTGTGATTAGATTTTGTTGTTGTTGTTTTTAATGTCTGTTGCACAGTGGTATTCCTTACCACTTTTTACATCACACAAATTGTTTGACATTGGGAAAGTCACTTAATCTCTGGTTACCTCAGTTTTTTCAACAGTAAAGTAGGAAGAATAATCAAATTTAATATCTATGAAGTAATTAACATGGTGTCCTGGCACATAGTAGGAAGTATATAAATGTTAACTATCATGATGGTGATGATCATCATCATCACCATGTCATGTTTACTATCTTCCTTCCCCCATCATTTTGTTTAATAATGAGTTCCTCCTTCAGGAATTCTTGTGCTTGAACCTTTCAAAGAATAGACTGCTGTAAAATAGTTTTCTTAATTTCATCTAGTCCGTTTATCTACTTCTCTAATTTTCATTTAGTACCAGATAGTTTTGATGAGTGTAGGAATACCTAAGAAAGACATTCATCTTTTACACTTTTTTCCCTTTTATTTCCTTTAAGACCCTTGATATTTTTCTCCTTCTGCATTATTTTCCCCATAATTTACTCTTGTTTTATAAAATATCTCAATGATATGAGTGATTGATTTCATTAAATCCACACATAAATCTGCATACTGTTGTTATCTTTACCACTAATCAAGTCATGATGATTGTATATACAACAAATTGTTTTGAACAGATCATAAAATAATATTGGAAAGTAACACTGTAGCCAATCAGTAAAACTCAGATTTAAATAAGAATCACCTCTAGTGCACACATACTTGATATAGTTACATAGTTATTAAGTGTCCAAGGAAAAATTTAAACTCAGATCTTCCCGACTCTAAATTCCGTGTTCCAACGGTGGCTATGTCCCTAGGGCAAATTCAAGCTTGTCTCAAACAGGGCTCATTTAAACTTAAAAAAAAATTTATACCTAGCATCTAGCAGAGTGCCTGAAGCATAGTAGGCGCTTAATAAATAATCACTGATTAATAGATTTATAGGCAATTAATAGAAATATATGAAATTGAGAGACATTCCCCAGTAGATAGTTATTAAAAAGATTTGAATAGTTCTCAAAAGCTTATCATTGACCTTGAAGCTTGAGCTCCTGAGGTGACCAATCTCACTTTTGGAAAAATAAATCTTCCTTTATTTCTCTGTAAAACTTCCACGGACATTGTAATGCTATAGGACCTGTGTGCACTTTTGTAGACAAATTTCTATTTCTTTTTATGTTAAAAATATTCTCTGTTAAAAAATAATTCTTCGGGGATTTTGCTAATAATTATAGGAAACTTAATTTTTGTTTATGTTTTTCATTCTGCTACTTTGCAGACACTCGTACTTAAAATTATTATTTTGTTTGTTCTTTTTGGATTTTCCTAAGAATCAATTATGTCATTCATAGATAAAGATATGTTTGTCTCTCCTTTACCAACATGAAGCCTTTTCAGTTACTTGAATGTAGTGAGAGTGAGAAATAAAATGTCACAAAGAAGGAAAATCAAGTAGTTTTTTCAATAGTCTAGGGGGAGTGAAGCTTCTTAAGTATAAGTCAATATTGTCAGACTTGTGCTTGAGGAATATCATTTGGGCAACTTTGTGGCAGAGGCATGTGAGAGAGGAGAGAGTAAATGAAGCAATAAAAATCCGAAATTCTATCTTGACACTGGAAGCAAGAGATTATGGAGTTCTGAATTAAACTCAGTTGGGGTATACCATATTTTACCACCTAGTCATCATCACCTCATTAATGTCACACCTTGTTTTTTCCATTCAAAAATTGGTTTATAACTTTTTGTTGCATAATCATCACGTGGTATAATTCTGTTTTTCAGGCCACTTAAAAGGTAAACAGAGCAGCAATGTATTCACCAGTGGCATATGGATATTCATTTATCTCTCCTGCACTGTGAGCCTAGAATTGTCAGTGCACAGGCATTGCCAGTATATTTCTGAAAGCCCACTTGTGTGATTTGTTTGGAGCACTGCTGTACTAACAGAATTGTTACTCAACCCAATGAAGAGCCATAGGCATAGAAACTGCCATGACTAAGGCAGTGATATGATAAGATTTGCGTCTTCCGAATTTTAACGTATATTCACGAGTATTCCCTGCATCCTAATCTTGCACATATGACAGTTTAGTAAATTATTTTTGAGCTTCACATAATGGTGGCACCCCACTTTTTTGCAAATCATTTGGCATAAAATCTATAATGATTATGCAGTGAAATGCTGTAAATAGAGATTTTTTAAAAGTTTGTGAGAGACTTTAAAGAGAAAGGGTAAACAAAACTTGGCAATTGTTTAATTAAAGGAGTTAGGGTAAGTGAGAATGAAGGTTGGAAGATGTCTCCTTCGCTGAGAGCCTTAATGACTGGAAGATTTGTAGTAAGATCTGCCAAAATAGAGAAGTTAGGAGAAGTTAGTCAGTCAGCTGGCACTTAATAAGCACCTTCCTGGCACATGGTTTAATTAAACTTCTTCAAGGAGCTCACAGTCTAATGAGGAGACAATATGCAAACAATTCAGTACAAATAAAATCTATACAGCATAAATTAGCTGTATAAAGAGGGAAGGCATTAAGACTAAGGAAGACTGGGAAAGCTTCTTGAAGAAGGTGGAATGAAAGGGAATGTTAAAATAAAGGAGTAAAAAAACATGGAGTTTTGTTATATTAGATCTAGTACATAAAGAAAAGACCTTTTTATTCATTTTTAGTGCATGAAAATTAAATCAGTAGTTAATTTCAATCAACTAAGAACTAATACATACTATACTCAACCATACTGACTCATGATCTGAATGAACTCTTGGTGGATGGTTTCTAAATATACTTTACAATCCTGTTACCTGCCTGTCTGTAAAAAGAAGGCAAAACCAGCAGTGATCCAAGGCTGATTGGTTTCTTTGCTAATCTTACCCTGAACATAATTTTTTAATGAAGCTTAAAACTGATGCCATTATTTTTGCCAGGTAATTCCAAAGACTAGTTTAAACTTGCCCATTTTTAATGAGATTTTTCAGGGCATTTATGCTGCTACCTTTATACTAAGTCAACTCACCATGAAATGGTAGCAGATTATCTCTGATGATTTTAAGACAGCAACTAAGGACAAATTAAAACACACACACACACACACACACACACACACACACACACACACATAGAAAGAGAGAGAGGGGGAACAAAACAAAACAAATGATTTCATACATATCAATATAGTTGAACAAAACAAATCTTCATATTAACCATGACCAGAAATGTAGCTCTGCATTTAAATTCATTTTAGGTTCATGATCTCTTCTATTTTTATTAATTTATTCATATTGATATATTCGTTTGTCAATTTATTCATTTGTATGCTTAAATGTTCATTCATTTATTCATCCATTTATTAATTCATTCATTAATCTAGTCAGTTATTTCTTTTCCTCATATCCCTAGGGGTTAGCTCAGTGCCTGTTCCATAGTAAACCCTTAATAAATGGTTGCTGACTTGACTTGTCAGGAGGTAAGTGCTTCCAGTCATTTTACAGCTCCCATAGTTATGCTGAATAGTTTTTTTCTAGACTGGTATATTAGTATGAAAGCATGAATGCATTTTGTCTAGATTTCAGGGAATCATTTGACAAAATTTCTCAACGTATTCTTTTATTTTTTTTTAAATTTGTATTTTTTTTTTTT
>CM053594.1:77995778-78038215 GCA_028646575.1 Pseudocheirus occidentalis
GCTTTTATTGTTGTTATTAATAAAAATACTGATGACTTATGTGGATTTATCTTATATCCTGAAACTTTAATTTCATTAATAAAGTTATTTTTCTTAGTTGACACCTATTGTATTTTCTTCTGAAGGGACCACATATCCTGAGTTGCATTTTCTTGGTTGTTAAACAGGATAAAAGTAAGGAGGAATATATACATTGCTAGAATGAGTTACCTGAATAGGACTTTTCCCCTTGTTCCTAATCTTTCTAATATATCATTGTAGCCTGTTTGCTAATCTTTTATTTTAAAATGTGATATCAATATTCAGTAAGAATATTGGTCTCTCGTTTTCTCCCTCTGCTTTGTCTTTCTTTGGTTTAGATATTAAGATCATATTTGTATCATGGACATTGAAAGGATGCCTTATTTTTTATCACTGAAAAGTTCAAATAGTATTGGAATTATTTGTTATTTGATTGATAGGATGATAAGAATAATGCTAGGTCTCTATTTTGAAAGTTTTTCTTTTTACATACACTGGAGATTATGAGTCTTTGGTATATCAACATTTACTACAACTACTGTTTTCAATTTTTGTGAAAGGATCACATATCTGGAATATTGTGGGCAACAAATTTGTCTGGGCTAATCTCTAATTCCACTGTCAGTTATGTTTATTGAATTCTCCAGGATATTTTGAGATTTGTATTGAAAGTACAAGGATTTGTCATTCTTTACTTTGTGTTTTGCTTAAGTGTCTGGAACTGCCCTCTCTTAAAAAGGTATCCTTTCTTCTAAAAGACCAAAGGAATTAAGACTAAAGGGCGAAGATCATCATCATCACCACTACCACCACCACCATCATCATCATCATCAGTTATTTTGCTATTGCTTATATAGACTTTGGCAGCCTATACTGTTTAATTCTATATACTAGTTAATACTTGCTAGAAATTTAAAATTTGTAGTGATGTGTTACTAAATTTTTGCCATATGTGTATATTATACATTGATCAAGATATCTGTCTTCTTTAAGGATAGATCTGATGATTCTGCTTTGCTATCATAAATGCCTCTGTTTCTTTAAATAAATCTTTACAACTCAACCATTTGTTCTTTGCTTGATGTTTCTTTAGTAACCCATTGATGGCTGACCTCATGTCGATGGCACCAAAGGATAGCTTGATTCTACTCTTGAATTTTAGCTCTTTCATAGAGTAGTGTTAGTGCTATCATTATTTTTGGCATATTCCATCTCTGTTTATATCTTTCATATCCATTGAGTCCAATGTTATAAAATCTACAATTCTGTGTTTCTGCTTTCTTGGTCAAGTTACCCTTGTTATACAAAATCTTTAAAACTTCCTATCAAGCAAAGTCTTAAATTCTTAGCCTGATGTTCAGCGCCCTTTGTAATCCTGTTCCCAACTAAATTTACACTCATTCTCCATTAATCTTTTAGAATCTGAGGAAAATAGACTATGGTCAAGTTATTTACATTTTCAGTGCTATAGTGTTCTTATCTGCAAAATTATTTGGATAGATATCCACACTTCAGTATCTATGCGGCAACTTTACTGTGGAACCTCCCTCAGTATCAGGGGCCTTTCTTTCTAGTGCTATCATCACCAGGTTGGTAGAGATGTGATAAATTTTTGGTATGTTTCCATCTTGATGCCTTTTATCAGAATTTTGCCCTGACCCAGATCAGGCATTAGGGATTCTGCCATAGAATTCACAAATATCAGAATTGTAAAGGATCTCATAGATAATTAAGTCCCTATCTTCCACTTTCTTTCAAATTAGGAAACTGAGGTAATAAGAAGTTAAATGGCTTGCCATAAGATCACACACCTAAATTAAGAAGCTAAGTTAAAGTTTCATTCACATCTTCTGATTCCAAGACTTCTTATCCTGCCTAATCATTCCCTGCTTGTCACAATTCTTCCTGTTTGTCAAGACTCACTCTACGCACCACTTTGTCCAGCTAGAAGTAATTTCTCCCTTTAAACTAACATCACATCATTTGTATTTGCTTATGGTCTTAACATATTTTACCTTGTATCATACTTACTTGTTTCCTTGTAACAACTAGATTGCAAGCTTCAAATGATATTCAAATGTGTCTCATCTGTGTCTGTATTCCCCACAATATTAAATATAGTGTCTTGAGCTATTAATATGAGAATCAATCCATACATCACTAACTTGATTAATGTGGAAATAAATTTGGAAATGATTTATGGGAACATAGGCTATGAGTACATGTCTTGGGAAAAAAAAACACTACAATTTGGCCACAGATTCTGTAGTTAACTTGGCTTCTCAGAGCCATAAGAAAAAAAAATCAGATCTAATCATCCATTTTCATTATGTTGACCCAGTAATTCAGGCCAAATGTTACCCCTTCTGTTATTTTATGCTGTGTTTACTAAGACATAGAAAAAAATAAAAAAAACCTCTTCCTTCAGATGCAGTATGCATTTATGAAATGGATATTTTTAAGTGTGGTTGCACATTAGCTTGTATTAAGACCACTGTCTTACATAGATGGAACACTTTAGGTTTTGTAAACGCCTTGTTCATATAATTTTGTTTGGTTTTTATAATAGCCTTCTGATTTGGCTGATACAAATTTCTTTTTTAATTCTTATTTTACAAATAAAGAAATTTTCTTTGTGGTACTACATAACTGCAAATCATGGAACAGCATGATTTAAGAAGAATTAAAAATTTAAGTAACACAAGAGTCAATGAAAAAAGATCCTTGATAGGTACAAATTTGTCACAGCATATGAACACTATAATAATAATCAGTTATTCAAAGAACACTTTTAAAATACTTATTTTGTACCAGGAATTGTGGTAGGTGCTGATGATACCAACACTAACAATGAGATAGACTTTGCCCTCAGGAAGTTTACATTCTTTTGAAGGATATTTAATTTTTCATCTTTCCATACCTAGTATTAGAACTGGGATTGACACATGATATTCATTTAATAAAGCAAGTAGGTGTCTCAGTGGATAGAGTGCCAGGCCTAAAATCAGGAAGATTTATCTTCCTGGGTTCAAATCTGGTCTCAGACACTTACTAGCGATGCGACCAAGGGCAAGTTACTTAATAAGCCTGTTTACCTTAGTTCCTTGTACGGAAAATGATGTGGAGAAAGAAATAGGAAACTACTCTAGTATCTTTGCCATGAAAATGAGGTCACAAAGAGCTAGACACAATGCACAATGACTGAACAACAAAAACAAGGTATTTAATAAAAACTTTTTGATTGATTGGGCAACACAACATATGTGTATGAAGTACATACAAAATCTATAAAAAATAAATACGAGGTAATTTTGAGGAGGAAGCACAAGCTGGTACAAGAAACAGGAATAACTCTTGTTTAAGGTGGTGACATTTATGCTCGGTTCTAAAGGAAAGTAGAAATTCTAAATGTGAAAGTGATGAGCAAGCACATTGTAGGCATCAGGACAGTCTCCTCAAAAGAACAGAGAAAGAATTGCAAAACCGTGTGTGAAGAAAGACAAAAGAGATTGTGTCTTTGATCTTAGAGGTGGTAGAGAGTCACTGTATTAGTTGAATAGGACAAAAACATGGTTAGATTGTCACTTTAGGCATATCCCTCTGGTTGCTTATGTGGAGGATAAACTAGAGAGGAGAGAATTGAGGCTAGGAGACAAATGGGATATTCTGGCATTATACATTGAGATGTAAAGAGGGCATGAATGAGTGGAATGGTGTTGTTAGTACAGGGAAGGGGATAGGAATGTGCAAGATTCTGTGGAAGCGGAATCAACAAGAGATGGCAACTGATTGAACATATGGGATGAGAGGCTGTCATAATACAAGTATGATTGTGAGGTTGCAGACTTTAGTGGATGGAAAGATGGTGGCACCCTTGACAGAAAGAGGAAGTTCACAAAGCATATGGGTTGAGAGGCAAAGAGCAGACAGGTAGTGGGTTTTGTTTTGGACCTGTCAAATGTGAAATGCCCACATGATATCCAATTGAGAATGTTCAATGGGAAGTTGTTGATGTGTGACTGCTTAGTAGAGTGACAATATAAAGCTTGAGGTAATTTGCGTAGATATAATCATTGAAGACATGGAAGCTGATGAGGTCACCAAGAAGAAGAATGTAAAAGCAGAGAAGTCTCATCTAGGAGAGAGCTTTGGGGCTCATCAGAACTGTCTAGTTCTTTTTCCTAATCACATTCTTCTTGATTTCTCTTCAGACTCCAAGGCACTGTTGATGGAGTTGTGAACTGATCCAACCATTCTGGAGGGCAATTTGAAACTGTATCCAAAGGGCTATAACATTGCATTCCCTCTGATCCAGCAATACCACTACTAGGTCTATATCCCAAAGAGATTTTTTTAAAAAGGGGAAGGGAAGGACCTATTTGTAGAAAAGTATTTACAGTAGCTCTTTTTGCAGTGGCAAAGAATTGGAAGATGAGGGGATATCCAACAATTGAAAAATGGCTGAACAAGTTGCAGTATATGATTGTAAGAGAATACTACTATCCTATAAGAAATGATGAGCAAGATGATTTCAGAAAAAAAAAACCTGGAAAGGGTTATATGAACTGATGCAAAGTAAAGTGAGCAGAACCAAGAGAACATTGTATACAGTAAGCAGTATTGTGCAATAATCACCTGTGAAGGACAGGTATTCTCAACAATATAATGATATAAGACAATTCCAAAGGACTCAGAAAAATGCTTATCCACCTCTAGAGAAAGAACTGATGGCGTCTGAATACAGATTAAAGCACAGTGTTTTACACTTTTTTGTGTTTTATTTTTGGTCTGTATTTTCTTTTGCAGCACAACTAGTGAAAATATGTTTTACATGGTTGTACATGTATAACCTATATAAAATTGCTTACTGTCTTTGGGAAGGTACGGGACAGGGAAGGAGGAAGAGAGGGAGAAAAACTGGAACTCAAAATATTTAAAAGCTAATGTTAAAAATTATTTTCCCATGCAATTGGAAAAAAACTAAAGTATTATTTAAAAAGGGAAAGAACTTGTGATTTTGATTTTAAGACCAAATAATAGAGTTTGGAGATGGATATGAGTGAGAAAGAGCATAAAAATGCATTAAGGAGATAAATGATCAGAAAAGGAGCTATCCTGGTCATATAGTGAAAATGAAAGCAAACAGATGAACAGTTTGAATGCTACCCTTGGTACTCCAGAGGTAGTAGAAGGAACAGAGGATCTACACAGAAACCATACAGGTTCAGGATGCTTATTGAAGAAGAAACAACATAAATTGCAATTACAGATGCATCTAAATGCCTAGTGATGAAGAACACAGAGAAGTCAAGTAGTTTTTTGAGCTCACACAACTAATAAGAGGCAGAACCAGGTCTTGAATTAATGTACCCTCTTCTCTACACAAGTACCCTTTCTATTACATAATTCTTAAAAAGAAAACTATATCCTCTGAGCTTACATTCACCAAGGATTTGGTTTTTTTTTTGTTTGTTTTATTTTTAATTGGTGTTGTTGAAACTGTTCTCATTGGGAATGAGGAGAGAGAGGTGGGCAAGGTTAGATAAGGCATACTTTTCAACATTAAAAACAATTTGACCAAAAAGAATTAAAATGTCTTTTCTACTATTTCTGACGTCTTCTACTTTTATTAGTCCTGTTGTTATTCTGTTCCTCTTTTAGGAGTTGAACAACTCAAGTTTTGGCCACATTTTTTTTTAGATAATGCCGTGTTAGAATTCTTGTTAATGTTGGACTTAATCTAGCCCAGTGATTTCAAATGGCAGAAGGTTATTGCAGTGGCGTTTTTTACGTTACAAACCTTAAGTAGTCATTTTGCAGTTTTAAAGTATCATTTTAAAATTAGAGGTCACCTTCCCTATTATGCTCTAATGTATAAAGGATACTTTTAGTATGTGTTTTTTTTCCCATTCTTTTATGGAGGGAAAAAAATTACACATTTGAAATTCAAGGCACTGGATTGCAGAGACAGTTTAGGACTTCATAGAATGAAAATCTTCCTAATAGTCATTTAAAACAGTGGAATAGGACGCCATGGAAAGTATTAAGTTTCATGCTGTGGAACATAGGCTAAGTGACCATTAGTCTAGAGTGCATCACTGTGTATTTGTCAATTGGTGATAGAAAAATTTAGGGTATGGGGATGGAGGCAGCATAGAGGAAAAAAGAGAAATGAAGTACTAGACCAGGATAAAGAATTCATTTCTCTCATTAGATTGTGAATTAATTCCTTGAAGGGAGGGACTGTTTTTTGTTCTCTTTATATCCTTGGTGCTTAGCACAGTACCTAGCACGTAGAGAGTGCTTAATTAGAAAAGAGCAGAAATTTAAGTGAATGAAAGAAAAATGGAAGGAGGAGGAAAGAATGAATTGGATGAGGATGGAGAAGGAAAGGAAGCATGGAGGAGGGGGATAGAGTAGAGAAAGAGAAAGGGGGAAACAGACAAATGAAGAATTGAAATGGAGAAAACTAGAGGAAGAAAAAAGGTGAAAGAAGAAAGGATGAAAAGAAAATGGGAGGAGAGGAAGAATACAAAGAGGGGAAGGGAAAAGGAAAGAATAAAAAAGGAGAGGGAAGAGAAGTCAAAGTAGGAGAATAGAGAAAATGGGAGGAAAAGTAAGACAAGCAGAAGTTAGGGGGAATGGAATAGGAAGAGGGGGAAGGAGAAAGAAGGGGTGGGAGCAATAGGGAGAAAGGAGATGAAATATGGGGAGTTGGAAGTAGTTAAAAGGGAATAAGTATTTAATAAGCATCTGCTATGTGCCAGACATTTTGCTAAACACTTAAAAAATATCCCTTGATCCTCACAAACAACACTGAAAGGAAGGTGCCTGCTATTGTCCTTTTACTACAGTTGAGGAACCTGAAGGAATGAAGGTTAAATTCCTTGCCCAGAGTCATTCAGCTAGAAAATGTCTGAGGCTATATTTGAACTCAAGTCTATGGCGGTCTTTAGGCACAATATACTATCTACTTACTGTACCACCCAGCTATTTCTAGGTAGAAAGAGAAGAGGGGGGGAAAGAGGAAGAGGAAAGAGGTAGGAATCATCTGGTCTGAAAAGTAGTATAAACATCATCTGTTAACTAAGTATTCCCAATAACAATAGAAGCATGCAAAAGAAGCATTCTCTGGTCTGTTGTTCACTCTTCATTTGATTTCTTAGATGTGGCCAGAGGCATATATAAAGTGTTGTTTCTGGTTCAAAAATCCTTTATAATTGTTTAACATTCTGAACTTTTCCTAGTGTATCTACATCTCTTATTGAATGAGATGTTTACAAAAACACTGCGAGGGAGGAAGGGAGTGAAGGCAGGGAGCATTATCCCTATTTGATTTATGAGGAAACTGAGGTTGAGTGGCAATGTGTAGAGGCAGAGTTAACAACAAGGTTTCCTGTCTCCAAGGGTAGAATACTTCCCACTACACCATAGTGTCCATCAACAGGCATTTGCAGAGAACAGACATCAGATTTGGGAATTGTTTCAACTATTCTAGTTTAAAAAAAAAGGTCCTCATTAAAATATAACACTATCCCTCGAGTGAGAACCTTTGGCGTTTCAAACATCATGACTGTTGTTAATTACAACAGATGAATAGTTCTGTAAAACTACCTCAACAAAAATTGATTTCCCATGCATTAAAGTTTATTACCTGCTCCTAAAAGTCTAAATCATTTTGTCATCATTTCTGAGACAGCTGTTGGCTTAGCAGTGGCTATGTAGAAAGGTCAAGATGGCAAAATATTATAGAGCCTAACAAGAAATCTGCTTTGGTTTTGTTATTTTTTTTCTTGTGTGATTAAGAGGATTACAAATTTTATTGTGGTATCTAAGATTTTCTTCACAGTTCTGAGTGGTATGATAGAGATGTAACTGGGCTGATTATAAGATGCCTTGATTATAGTCCTACCTGTACATTCATTCACTTGCTACAGGATGTTGGTAAGCTACTTAATCTCTCTGTGACTTAGTTTATCTCTAAAACAGAAGAAGGATTAAAAAAACCAAAATAAAATAGAGGAAGTAGTACAAGAAAAGGCTAAAACAGATCATCTCCAAGGTCCTATCTGGCTGTGATCTGCTATATAATTTTATGTGTACTGATCTCAGTTGTAGTTTCAGCAGATTGTGTTTCTATCTAGAATATTGTGTTTGGTTCACTTGCCACATTTCAGGTAAAGCAACAGTCCATGTCTCATATCAACCATGAAACTTAGTAGTAGACAGTGAACTCATGCTATAAACTGTACAGTACCCACAGAAGAGGCAGTGGAGTTAGTGAAGGGCCTCAAGTCCATGCCAAGTGAAGATTAGTTAAAGAAACTGGGCAATTTTAGCTTGGAAAAGACTTGAGTGGGATATGATAATTCTCATCAAACACAGGAAGGGCTATCATATAGAAAGGTGGCTGGACAACTTCTGCTTGGTCCAGAAGGCAGAATAAGGATCATCAAGTGGAATTTGTAACTAGGAACAATGAATAGAAGTCATGAAGACATGAGTTTAGATGGAATTTAAAGAGGTCCTAACCAATGGATCTTTCTAAAAGTATATCAAGTTGCCTATGGGAGTTATTAGGTTCCTCTTTCAGGAGATCTTTAGGAAATGACAGGTAGACACTGGTCAGTTCTATTGTAAAGGATATTGTTGGATACAATGGATAAGATGATCATGGGAGTCCTTTCCATCTTCTCAATCTTGAGTTTCTCTATTCCTCAATATATAACCTTTGCCCCAAGCAAGATGTTTTATGAGTTCCTGAACCCTTCACATTCAATTTTAACCTCTAAGCTCATCCTGTTCCTTCTATCTAGAATTTATTTCTTCTTCTTCAACTACGTAAAGACTATATGCTTGTTAGAAAATAGGCCAAGTCTTATATAAACCATGATATTTGACAGTAGATAGAAAACTCATGCTAATGGACACAAATTGCAGAACCACATAGTCTCTGAGTTAGGAAGCATCTCAGTCACTATCTAGCCAAACTCTTACTTAAGTGAGGATACTCTGGACAATATGCCATATAAGTGGTCATCTAGCATTCAGTGGAAGACTTCTGCTTTGGAGAACCCTACTACTAATGGCCTCTTATCCCACAGTTAGATATCTCAACCAATTAAGATCAAATATAAAATCTCTTTTTGGTATTTAAGACCTTTACACCAGAATTTTTCTCATAGTTCCAGTCTTCTTAAAACTTACAATTCCTTCTATGTACTCTATGATACAACTACAATGACCTCAAACCTGACTTTCTTTCCCCCATCTTTCTTTCCCATGCTTTTGTACTGGGTAGCCTCCATCCCTGGAAGGGTGTACTTACCTACACCTGCAGCCTCACCTCCATCTCTATGTTCCCTTGGCTTCCTTCAAGATTCAGAACAGATCCCAGTTGATGCAAGACAACTTTCTCTCCTCCCCACACCCCCTTTCTTCACTTTCTTTCCTCTGATTTTGCCTTCCTTAATTGAATATTATTTCTTCAACTCAGATGTGATATTCTTGTAAGAAGAAGAGTGGACTAATTGTATTGCTAGTATCTGAAGGCAAAGGACATTTATTAGCTACCTACTATGTGGGTCTTAAAAAATTGTTTCATTTTATCCTCAACAACAATTGGGAGATATAGGTGCTATTGTTATCCCCATTTTATAGATAAAAAAACTGAAGCAGAGATGCTGTTTTGCCCAAAGTCACACAGTTAGAAAGTATCTGAAGCTGGATGTTGAAGGGGCAAGGTAAGGCCCTCTGTAAGGAATAAGATTATACAAACCAAGGCCTCAGCTCAATAGGACCTTTCTATTATCCTGAGTTGTTTTGGAGCAGAAAATGCTGGGACCCTAGCCAGGACCTTGAGAAGAGATAGTTAACTGCCCAACTACTGGAACTAGCCATTCCAAGGAAACATTGTTCTTGGTGGGGGGGGGCTTGGAGGGATTGACCTCGCTCCCTAGCCTTACACAAGAAAAGATGCTTGCTAAAAAAATGCCTGGCAGCATGCCTTCTTTGTTCTCAGCACTACTTAAACTTTAAGATTCAGACCCCAAACTGGAATCTCACCCATGGAAGAGACATCTTGCCTGGGACCCTCCCAAGCGGAACCCTGATGGCTGTACCTGAGATTCCCCAGCTTGTGTGGTCAGGTGTTGGTGCTTCCTGGCATTGGTGATGACTGTAAATATGTATAGATATATTCTACTAGGCAGTTGGAGCCGTGCCTGTCCCAAGCAGGACCCTGATGGGTGGTCAGGTGTTGGTGCTTCCCTGCAGCGGTGATGATTGTGAATATGTACAGATATATTACACTAAGCAGTTGGAGTCCTGCCTATCCTGAGTGGGTAGTTGCTCTTGTTTTACTATTCCTAAGTCTTTACTCTGTTATCTCTGGCTTTCTTCCCACTTGCCTATATTCTAAATAAACTATATTGGATCTTTTGAAGTGCTGAGTATTCTATTCACGCTAATCCTAAACCTCCTTAATCAGACAGATGTGAATTCAGGTCTTCCTGACTCCAGGCCCAGTGCTCTATCCATTGCACCACCCAGCTAACTAACAAAGATCAGTAAGTGAAAGTTATAGGGAAACATTTTTTCCCATATTATAAGGCAGTCTTCCATAGTATTCAAAGCTATCCTAAAATACAACAAGCTACCTCAGGAGAAAGTAAGCTTTCAGTCCTTGGAAATCTTCAAATAGAAACTGGATGACTTCTCAGACTTTATTTTTTGGTAGCTCTTTTTTCTTCCTTTGTATTCTAAGGGCTTCACATAGGGTGTGGCATATAATAAATGCTTTTGACTTAGTGACTGACTACCATTGCATCAGTTTCAGAAACAGGATTCAATTCTCAAGCTCCTGGATCTGCTTGGTCCAGCATATTTTTCAAACCACTATGCTACCGTTCATAAAACCTCAGGTTATATATTCTCTTGTTTGGCTGCCATGGCATTGGGGTATTAGTTCTTCCATATCTAGCTGTGTAATGTTAAGCAAATTACCTCACTTCTCTGACCTTAAGCGTCTTCATCTAGGAAATGACAGGACTCTACCAGATAATCCTCAATGTCCTATTCTGCTCCTCAGTGGGATTCCATTCCAAAGTCCTTTAATGGAAAATCAAACGTTTGGACTGGAAGGGAACTTTTTAGTTCTTTATAGCTGAGGTGAATGAGACACTGAGAGGGACCCTAAGTCACATGGCCAGTGATTTGCAGAAATGGAGCCAGAACCCAGGTCTACTGACTTCTGATAACAACACTGTCTTCTACTGTGTACTTTCAATTCTGCTCCAATACAAAATGCTTGCCTTTGGTCAATTTCTTATTGCTCTTGCTATCTCCCTACCTACAGTTTTACATTTCATCTTTCCAAGGTGCTAGATCTGTGTCCCCTGGATTGTAAATTCCTCTTTAAAAGGGATTCATAAGTAGAATTGTGGAGCCTCAGAATCATAAGGGACTTCAGGGAGCATATTGCTTGCCTCATATCTGGAATATTCCCTGCTACTAAACTCATGAGAATTGGTCATCTTCCAGCTTCTAATTGGAGAGCTCCAGTGATGAAAAGTTTATTACTTCCTGAGGCAGCCTGTTCTACTTTAGATTGGCTTCATATATATTGGAGTCCTACCTAACAATAAATAGAAACCCACTTCTCTAAGACTTCCATCCCCTTGTCTCAGTTAGGTCCTTGGACACTGAGCAGAATACATCTAACTTAGCTTCTATGTGAAAGGTAAGGATGCCCAGGGCATGGTAGAAAGAACAATGGATTTAGAGAAGTACAACTTTAGTTTAAGTCCTGACTTTGCTCCTTGCCTAATATGTGGCCTTGGACAAACTAGTTAAACTCTCTAGGCCTTAATTTCCTCATTTGTAAAATTAAAGGGATGTAGTTGGATGACCTAAAAGGCCCTTGCTTTTAAATTCTATGAATTTATGAATCCTTCAAATATTTGCTGACAGACAACATAGAAGGCAGCTAGGTGGTTCAGTAGGTAGAACACTAGACATAGACTCAGGAAAGTCTGAGTTCAAATCCAGCCTCAGATACTTATTAGATATGTGACTCTGGACAAGTCACTTAACCTCTATCTGCCTTATTTTCCTCAACTGCAAATGGCAATGATAGTAGCACCTATTTCTCAGAGCTGTTCTGAGCATCAAATAAAATAATATTTGTAAAGAGCTTAGCACAGTTTCTGGCACATGGTGGGTTATATATAAATGTTTATTTCCTTTCCCCTTCATAACCTCCTTACCTCTTGTCTTCTCTTCTCTAGACTGAATATCCCCAGTGCTTTGCCTTTACTATCTTAGTATGCTTCATATTTTCAATGCCCCTGATATAGGCACTCAAATTGGACAAATACTTCATATGTGGTCTGACCATTTCTAATTTTAATGGAATTACCATTTCCATTGCTCTGGACATCATCCCCTCCATTAACAACCCTAAAATGGGGTGAGTTGATTTTTTTTAGTTGTCATGCCAATTGGTTCTTAATAATCTTTCAGTCACTTGAGCCTCAGGTTTTCTAAAATCTCTCATATTTTACAAAGTGTTGGGCAGATAGGAGGCATTTACAGTAAATCTTAGTTCTTTTTCCCCCTAGTGGCCCAGGGCAAACAGATATGGACAAAACATCTGAAAGGGAAGAAATGCATCTGTTTCATTGCCTACATCTAGAAATAAAATTACATTTCCAGGTCGGGGGGACAAATCAAAATATTTCTCTCTATTTTCCCCTAAACTGCTATTGCTGTGAAAGCAGGAAATTTATACCTAGAGGAAATCTGCATCTAATTTTGTAATTTATTCTAGCATGAAATTTTACCAGATCTGTTGAGAATAAAACAAAACCAATTCATGTGTTCACTGAGATGATGGAGGAGCACCTCTTGTTGTGTTTGACGCAGTTTTCTTTTCTGCCAGGCTCAGCATGAGACCTGTCTGGAGTCCATTCACTGGTCTATAATTCCTGCGGCTACTGAATGCAGGTGAAAATGGAAAGATCACGGCCCTTTGGGCCTCCCTACAGAGTTATAGAGCTGAAAAGGAGATGATGTCTGTTCCACAGGAAAAAAGCAGGTTTTTGTCTATAGCATTACACTTTAGCTTACACGTCATAACAGATCGAGTTCAACCTTTCCCTGTACTGAAATCCCCCTCTATGACATCCCTAACAAGTGACCATCAAGGGCCTGCTTGAAGACTTCCCATTACCTCCCAAGATAGTATAGGCTGTTGAAGAGCTCTAATTGACCTTGTAGTCTGCTAAAATCTTCCTCTCTCCAATTCCACCCAGGTCTTCTAGTTTTGTGACCAAGAACATACAAATGAGAGTAGTCCAAAGCTGCCATTTCACAGAACCATAGAATATCAGAGTGGAAAGGAGTTTAGGGGGAAAAATGTCTTTATATTAAAGGTAGAGAAACTGGAGAGGTAGAGAGGGAAATATGCTTGTTCAAAATCCAACAGGGGACAACACTCAGGGACAAGGTTCAGCTCCATAGCACCTGATGCTCTGTTGTAGAATCATTGCCTTTGGTCTGCTAGCTCCCCCTTTCTGCATTATCACCTTGCCCTCTTTGTGAAAAAAGTCAAGAGACCTGGTTTCAAGTCCTAGTTACAAGCTGGAAGATTTTGGGTTATATACATCCCCTCTCTGGGCCTTAGTCTCTTCATCTGGAAATGGGAGTAATCATCTTTGCCCTTAGTATTCCATGAGATTATTGTGAGTATCAGAAGAGATACAGAATGTGAAAGTAATCTGTGAATCATTAGAAAAAAAGGTTACTTATTATTGTTTCATGATACAACAGAAGAAATGTGACACGGAAAGAGATCTGGGTTTAAATTTGAGGCAGCCTGTTGCTAAATGTATGACCTTGAAAGAAGTGATTTGAGTGCTCTGAAATCTAGGTTTCCCATTTATAAAACAGAGATAATTACATTTGTCCAACTGACCTTATCAGGTCACTTTAAGAAACATGTTTTATGAACTAGAAAGTGCTCTATTGGTACACACACACACACACACACACACACACACACACAATGATTGTCATTCCCCCATCACATGATTTCCTTTACCTCGGACTCTTTGACTATACATGTCATACCTCAGTAACCCTTCATCACTTGTCTATTGTACTGAAATGAATCATACATTCTTGAGGCAGATCAGGGTTGATGGGATTCAATTCAATTCAGCATGTATTTATTAGACATGTAATTGCAAACAACACTGCGCTAGGAGTCTAAGGGAAATACAGGGCTCTCTCATCAAGTTTATCATCAAGTAAAAGGAAGGCTCATACACAGATAAAATAAAATAAAGCACAAGTGCATTCTAGAGATGCAAAATGCTGAGTGAGGTATGAGGAAGAAAAGGCCAATGACCCCTTTGGGTGGGGCAGAAGGCACCTGAAGATTATCAAGGAGGAGGTGGCATTTCAATTGTATGTTGAAAGATGGAAAAGGGGTCAACAGGTAGTGAAGAAGGCTTGGGAAGGTTGTAGGCTCTGGAAATAGTGAGCACAAAGCAATAAAAGCAAGCAGCATCACATGAAGAAAACCAGCTACAGTCTAGATTGTGTGGAACAGAGCAATGCTATATGTGGGAAAGATAAGATTCTATCAGTTTGCAGATGGCCTTTTCACAGGAACAGGGATTTGAACTTAGGTCAATAGGAAACCATTGAAAGCTTTTGGACAAAGGAGTGATATAACAAGATCTATGCATAAAGGTTATGTCTGACAGTGGTATGGAGGATAGGTTGGTGCAGTGTGAAGCTGGAACATGTTAAGAGACCGTAGCATTTGCCCACATAAGTGAAAATGGTGGAGGGAGGGGGATATTACTAAGATAGCAGTAAGTGAGCTAGAGAAAAGGACACAGATTTGGAAAGATATTACAAATGGAGAATTTGCAGGACTCAGCATTAAAATTACTCATGTAAACACTCTCATAGAATATCATAATTGGAAGGGATCTTAGCGATAGTCTAATCAAACTGGCGCTTAAAATATATTTGAAGATAGTGATCATACCATGAGCTAACTTGTTGTTTATATTTTCTTAATATCATTGTGCTGCCTGCATATCCTGAATACCTATTTGCAACAGGATATCTTCGTCAGGGTAAGAGTGCCATAGAGGTTAGGATTTTCAAATGTTACCCAGGGCTAGGTCTAATCAGTGCCATATGTAAAGAAAACTGGACATGGAGGCTTTGGAATAGGAGTCATTTTCATTTTGAAGCAGTCTCTGGAGGCATAGCCTAGATCAGATTCCCAGGGTTCCAACCCAGCTCAGCTGTTGGTGGCTTTCTTCTAGGGCAGATCTAGGTTGGTCTTGAGGTTGTAGAGCCTTTCCCACTGGGGCAGTCACCAAGCAGAATCACAGACTACCAGAATTGGATTGGACCTCACAGACCATTTAGTCCATCCTTCATCTGAAAAGATCATTCTCTCGTGGAATAACTCTTTAATTGCTAAGACACTCCCTCCTTTCCCCCTTCTTGATGACAATGTTCTAATCCCAACAAGAACAGTCTTCTATTATTGTCCGGATTCAGTGTTCCTCCTGACTGTGCTACTTTGTGAAAGGGATAGGCATAGGATAGTCATGAGTAATCTGTAGTATTTTGCCAATAAGAAATTATGCAGAAGCAGCAAAACGAAAGATGTCATCAAAGAGAAAAATCACTGGAAAGAAAAGTGGATATGATGAAAGCAGGGAATAACCAACAGATGCCTGAAATTTCCATTGTGATCCATGCAGTGCTACATAATATAAAGGAAGCCCTCCAGCATATTGGGAGGACCACTGTTAGAGATTTATGGGAGTCACATAGGACAGCAGGATACAGATGAGTTGTCCTCCCTGACGTTGGAGTAAGTTCATCTGAGAGCACCTAGGTCACTCAGGCTATACAGCACTGGACCTGGAGTCATGAACACCTAAGTTCAAATCTGGCCTTCAATACTTACTAGCTGTGTGACCCTGGCCAAATCACTTCACCACGAGATGCCTCAGTTTCCTCATCTGTAAAATTGGGAATAATAATAATGCTGATATCATTGATATTATTGTTAAAGTTATTGATAATATTGCTGTTAAGTTATTGTTATTAATAACATAAAAGCACCTAGATCCCCCAGGCAGTCTTGTGGTGATGATAAAATGAGATTATATTTTTTAGGTTTTTGCAAACCTTAAAATACTATAGAAATTCTTCTTCTTCTTCTTCTTCTTCTTCTTCTTCTTCTTCTTCTTCATCCTCCTCCTCCTCCTCCTTCTCCTCTTCCTCCTCTTCATTATGTATTTTTTTCTTTTTTTTACCCTTATTCTTTTTTTTTTTTTTGGAATTTTTTTTTGGAGGGCAGTTAGGGTTAAGTGACTTGCGCAAGGTCACACGGCTAGGTTTTTGTGTTAAGTGTCTGAGGCCAGATTTGAACTCAGGTCCTCCTGACTCCAGGGCCGGTGCTCTATTCACTGCGCTACCTAGCTGCCCCCTTCATTATGTATTAATGGAAAAACATATCAACTGAAATGTCAAAGAAAGTCATTGGCCAATTATTTTACCTCCGAGTCTCAGTTTTCTTGTCTAAAAGTTATGGAGGTAAACCCAGATGTAACAACTTTAAAAAACATTCTGGATTGGGATTCAGAAGAGCTCAAGCTCCATCACAAACTTGTTATAGGATAAAACAAGTTATTTTCTCTCTTGAGGTTTTAATTTCCACCTCTTTAAAATGAAAGAATTAGATTAGGTGAATTCTTAAGTTCTTTTTTAGGTCCAATATACTATAGGAATGAGAGTTAGGAAGGGGGAAAAGTTGGCCTCTCCAGATAGGTTATTTTTGTGCTAGGATATCAAATTCCTGAGGGTAGCTAAGTGGTACAGCACACAGAGTGCTGGGTCTGAAGTCAGGAAAACACATAGTTCTGAGTTCAAATGTGACTTCAGACCCTCACTAGCTGTGTGACCCTGGCCAGTTCACTTAACGCTGTTTGCCTCAGTTTCCTCACCTGTAAAATCAGCTGGAGAAGGAAATGACAAACCACTCTGGTATCTTGGCCAAGAAAATCCCAAATGGGATCACAAAGAGTTAGACACGACTGAACAAAAAACAAAAATCAAATTCCTGGCAAATCTTTTCCATGTATGCCTTGTCCCTGCCCTCAAAATGTTCTTAAAAGTCTATGATTAGAGATTACACAATTTAAGAGATTTTAGCATGCATATAAATGAGATTAATCCATTATGTGATTAAACATTCTTGACTTTCTCTTAAGCAAAAACTAAGGCCATCCTTCTAGGAGTTTCCATGAAGAAATCATTTTCTGCAGTCGTAATTACCCATATTACTTTCTGAAGGCAATTGCCATGACTTAAACAAACTGTGTCTGTGAACAATCAGGGTTCATAGAGGAAGAGAAGGGTAACTTACACAAGAGTGTTTAATATCTGTTCCTTCCTCAGTGAGTGGCCAGAATATCTTTCTGAGTTGGCATCAAACAGGCTGAGAAGAATTTCAAATCCCTTACGAAGTTAATTTTAGAACAAATATCCAGTCGTTAAGAGGGAACCAATTATTTCCCTATAACAATAGATGAAAACATCCTCTGTTTGCCTGACCAAGGCTACTTGCTCCTTTGCTGAAAAAAAAATTTGAAAATTGTTAATTGAAAAAATAAGCTAGAAGTCATCAGCAACTGGGATCTTTTACTCTTTTTCGCTTGTTATTTGAGTTATTTCTATCCACTGCAGAGTGGAGATTCTTGTAGATTTCAAGGTCAGTGTGACTAATTGTAACAGCTTGGACACCTTTCTATGAACCTCATTCTATGAAATGGTAATAATGGTAACACTAACCTCACTGGGTTGTAGGATCAAAGTGTTCTGCAAAGTCTAAATCACTACATAAGTGCTGGCTATTATTACTACTATTTTCAAGTGAAATGAAGTACATAAACTGCTTTGTAAACTTTAAAATCCCATATCTATAAATTATGATAATTAACATTATGCTGTGGCAGGATATAATACCATAGAAAGGCAATGTGATAAAACTGGACTAAGTTGAGTACCTTGAGTTCAAATCCTAGTTCTGATAATTAATGTAATATAACATAACATAAAATAACGCAATATAACTAACATAATATAGCATAACATAATATAATATATTGCAATATCATGCAACATCATGTAATATAATAACTAGTACTTATATAGTACTTTTCAAAGGGTTAATTGCTTCATTTTATCCTTACATAGTACTTTATACACACACACACACACACACACACACATGCAAACACTTTTTAAAGTGTTTATAGTATTTTAAAGTGTTTTATTTAAAAATGCCTCATTTTATCTTTGCAATAGCCCTGGAAGAGGTAGGTGTTATTATTGTCCCCAGTTTACAGATGACAAAACTCGGGCAGACAGAAGTAAAGTGACCAGCCAAGAGTCACATAGCCAGGTTTGAACTCAGGTCTTGCTTCTTCCAGGTCTGGTGTTCTTTCTACCATACCACTAGCTGCGTATGTTCTTGGACAAGTTTCTTAATCTTTCTGGGCTTCAATTTCCTTATCTCTAATACTACAAGGTAGGACTAGGTGTTCTCAAAAATCACTTCTAGCTCTGAATCTATAACCTTATATTCATTCAAGAGTCATCATTGGATTCATAAAGATTTGGGTTCAGTTTTTTCCTTCATTGACATGTACTGCCAATGTGATCCTAGACAAATCATTTAAATCCTTGGTGTCCTCAACAATTTCCTAAGACTCAAGGTTTCAGAGAAGTTACTGTATTGGCAAGATATGTTTGCTTGTTCTAAAGTTACTCGTATTTATGTTATTATAGGTTGTATCCCTATATTTTTGTGACATGGCAACGCTAAAAGCAAACAGATCTTAGACTTCATTAAGAGAGGTAGTATCAAATTGAGGATGGTGATAGCCTTTCTATCCTTTGTACTGTTAATCATGTTTGCATTATTATGATCGGTCCTTGGCACCGTATTTTAGAAATGATGGGGAAAAACTGAGACATCAGAATGAGGATACCAAAATGGTTAGAGGACTGGGAACCATGTTATTTGATGGAACTGGGAATGTTAAGCATAGAAGGGGAAAGAAACGACCTGTTGGTATGTGTTTATTATTTATTACATTATTATTATTATGTGTATATTATCTTCAAGAATTTGAAGGCTTTCAATGTAGGAAAAAGATGGAACTTGTGCTTAGCTATCATGATCTGAAGCGGGAACAAGTATTGGATGGTAGGAGAAAGACAGCTCTTTGCACAATATAAAGAAAACTGGAAATATACACAATTAGAATAACTTGGCTCGTGAAATATAATAATGAGTTCACCATCACTGACATCTTTAATAGAGATCTTTACATTACCTGAATTCCTTTAAGATCCCTCTCTGTTCTAAGTTTTTTGTATTGCTAAAATACAGTAACATTTTCTAAGAATTCAAATTCACAAATTTGATTTAAAATCATAATTTACGTTCTTTTATGTGCAAAGACCTCATCTATGTGCTGTTGGAAATACAATGAGGAGGAAAATATAGTTCTATTCTTCAAGGAGCTTATCATATGAAAAAGATAAAAGAGGTGTATGTATATATATGTATATGTGTGTATATTTGTATATATAAACATGCATATGTGCCTTATACATGTATGTAGCTATAGGTGTGTGTATATATAGTATATATATGTATATGTGTGTGTATGTGTGTATATATATATTTTTTTTTCAAGTCTTTTTCAAGTCTTTTTCTCCATGCTAAACATTCCCAATTCCTTCAAATGGTATAGTCTCCAGTCCTCATTTTGGTATCCATCTAACTATCCATCCATTCATTTATCTATCTATCCACATATATCTGTACATGTATACATAACAGATGTGTATGTATATATGTGTGTGTGTGTATATTTATACACATACATGCACACACATATACACATACACACACAAACACATACCCTGGAGATACAAATACAAAAGAAGTAGAGTCCCTGCCCTAAAGGAATTTACAATCTAATTTGGGCAAGCAGCACACAAAAGGCTTAAATGTGGGGACCGGAAGTACATGTGGTGGGGACACGATGGAGGGGTCCAAAAAAGTATAAATAAGTGAAGTCAAGAGGTAAATGAAAAAAAGCAAAGAGAAAATAGATACAGAACATTACATGTTATGGTCAATTCAGCTGAAGAACTGGTTGTTTTTGCTGAAACGAATTTTTTTAACTTTATTTTTAAGAAGTGTTTTGTTGCTGTTGCAAGAAAACTCCCACTAGGGAAGAAGGGGCAGGGCTATTTTTAGAAATGAAGATAATGAGAAATAAAAAATTTTAATTAAAAAAAGAAAAATGCAGGGGCAGCTAGGTAGCACAGTGAATGGTGCACCAGCCCTGGAGTCAGGAGGACTCAGGCACTTAACTAGCCAGGTGACCTGGGGCAAGTCACTTAACCCCAATTGCCCTGCCCTCTCCCCTCCAAAAAGCAAAAAAAAAAAAAAAGAGAAAGAAAAAATGCTAGACTGAAATAAAAGTGACTAAACCATTCATACCTTTTGACCCACTACTGGGAGTATATTTCCGTATTGGGAGGCCTTTTAAAGTTATCTGTTGCTCCGTCTTCTAGATGTGAGATATCCCCAAATATATGGCATTAAAATCCAACTTATGCAATACGTTCTTTATGGCTTTAAAATGTCAAACATGGAGAGTGGTTAAAGCCTGCATTCCAGGTCACAAAGGTAGACCTTGAGATAATGAATAAAGAAAAATTTCTCAAGTTAATCTATTTTTCATTCAGCTGCAAATTATTAGATCTCTATAAATACCTCCCTCCTCTTTCATTCCAGACCCACTTGACCTTTCAAAATAGCAGCAATGAAAAACACATGCCTTTTCTGTTTGTTATTAAAGTTCCAGTTGCTTAAGACAATCACCTAACAAACTAATGGACAATAGCCTTCCTGATCTCTAAAATAATCAATTGATGATATAATAATCAGTGTTTCCACCTTGCCTCATCATAAAACAAGATGGAACTGGCATTGTCAATTAAAAATCTAAGGTCACTTTTCTTAATACAAATCTACATAGCAGTATTTATATGGTATACACACATACATGCACACACACATATGTATATCTCTCTCTTCATATATATATGTCATATGGATTGCTTTTTCTACCATGGGCTGAATTAAGTTATTAAGGTCCCTTCCAACTATAAAATTCTGTGTGATACTCTATGTATGTTTTACTAGCAGTTAAAAAATAAACAGATACCTTGATAAGAATTATACCATTTAAATTCTTGTACGTGTCATAATTTGTCCACTTGCTTATTGTGGATATGCTTTTAGCTGGAAATAGTTTAGGATACACACACACACACACACACACACACACACACACACGATGTGCCCGCATGCTTTCACTTATATGGCAAAGTAATGACCCTGATGCTTTTTGTTCATCATTGACCCTCCATTCCAAGCACTAATCTATTCTTTTTCCTTCCCCTATTATTTGACAATAGTTATGAGCTCATAAAACATCTAGCTGAAGAATCTTCCCTCTCATTCTGTGCCTGTGGGCAGAAGAAGATGGTGATTCATAGGTCTGAGTTCAAGGACTGTTATGACATTCTTTTGTTTCAAATACTCCTTTGTATTATTAAAAACTTACATGTTTATATGCATGTAATATAACTTACATGTAATATAAAAATTGCAAATATATCCCTAAATAAAACACTGTGAAACTTTAGTATGTTATATATGTACATATTATATATTAAATATCATATAATTTATATATATTTCTTAAAATTGAAGTGCTCTCCCTCTGTGTATACACACACGTATATATATATATATATATATTTTTTTTAATTTAACTGGGTAGTTCCAACATTGCTCTGCTTGTTTATCCCCTTCTGAATTTTATTGTCACTTTTGTGTTTGAAAATTTTAAATTTGAAAATTTAATAACATTGCCTTCATTCTTTTCTTCCTCTTTGTACATTAACCCCTCTATTTCCCCACCCTAATAAACTCCACCTTTGTTACAAATAAGTATAGTTATATCAAACACATTCTAGGATCATGAATTCATTCACCAAGAGCTCCCTCTTCCCCCTTGCTCATCAGTTTATATTATAAAAGTGACCTCTGCTCCCTTTGTCTACTTCACCCCTACTGCAGAGGAAGAAGGAGATCTTGCTAAGGTAGACTCTTTTGTGTGCACACTGCATTCTTTTTTCTCCAACAGATTATTCTGGCTATCATTCCCATTTTCACACTTATCTTCAATATCTCCCTGTCTGCTAAGTACTTCCCTACTGTGCACAAACATGTCCATCTTCAAAAGATTTCCTTCTTGATCCATCAATCCCTGCTTGCTACTGCCCCATATTTCTTTTCTCTTTTACAGCTGAACTCCTTGAGAAGGCTGTCTACAATTCATGTCTCTTCTTCCTTTTCTCTTAGTCTCTAACTTTTTTATAGTCTGACTTCTAACCACATCATTCAACTGAAATTCTTCTCTCAAAAGTCATCAATGATTTCTTAACTGTCAAACCTTTGTTTCAATCTTCTTCGATTTTTCTGTAGCCTTTGACAATGTTGATCACCCTCTTCTCCTTGGCATGTCTTTTTTTGTAGATTTCTACAACCCTATCCTGATTCTCCTGCTATCAGACTGATATTTCTCAGTCTCCTTTGCCAAATAGCAATTAGGGTCACACCCATTAGCTGTGAATGTCCGTTGGGGTGTCGTTCTGGGTCCTTTTTTGTTCTCCCTCTTTATTATTTCACTTGGCAGTCATTTTATCTCTCACAGATTCACTGGTCATCACTTTACTGGTGATTTTTAAATCTATCTAACCCCCAAACTTCCTCTTTGCCTCCAACCACCTACTTAGAATACAGAAATTGGATATCCTTTAGAAATCTTAAAGATATCCAGAACTGAATTCAAACTCACATCTTTCCTTCAGTTCTCTCTCTTCTCCCTAACTTCCCTATCCGTGCTCCCAGTCACCCACCTTGGTCACAACTAAGATGTGTTTGACTCCTAACACTCTCCCCTCCATATCCAATCTGTTGCCATGTTATGTTAGTTTTACGTTTGCAGCATTTCTCATATATGCCCCCTTCTCTCCTCTCACATTACCACTGACTATTGCAAGAGCCTTTTGGTTGATCTTCCTCCATCAGGTCTCTCCCCACTCCAATCTATGCTCTACTCAGCTGTGAAACTGATCTCCTTGAAACAAAGATCTGACAATGTCGCTTCTGCCTCTCTCATTCAATGAACCACAGTTACTGCCTATTACTTTCAAGATCAAATATAAAATCCTATGTTTGATTTTCAAAGATCTTCATAACCTGGACCCTTTCTACTTTTCCATGTTTTTTAAACCTTACTCACCCCTATGCACTCTGATCTAGTAACACTGACCTCCTTGCTTTGCCTTGAACAAGACATAGAAGCCATTTGTACTGGATGTTCCCTATGCCTAGAACATTCTCCTTCAAATATGTCTCCCAAAGTCCCTGGTTTCTGACAATCATTTAACCTAAAGTTTGGTTTAAGCAAACAAACTGCTCTGATTAAAAATGCCTTCCCCTGTGCCTGTAACTTCAAAGACCAGAGGTGAAATTTTCTTTATCTTAGGGTTTATGCCACATGGGAGCAAAACAGACATCCTGAGACCATATAATGTAAATATACCCTGCTCTGGTCCTTGTCAATGTACATTTACAATCAAGGAACTCTGTTTTCACACATAGGTGGTAACAAATGGAAGTCATAAAGTATGACATGGTCATGATTCTAAAGATGTATAAATGACCTTATGATTTCTTTGTTCAACAGTCAGCAATTAACTCGACTCCTTGTGCAAGTTCTGTTGGCTTTGGGGAATAAACTCTGTAACTGTGTATCACTATTGACTTGTCTCTTTAACATAATTTTTTAAGGTGCTAACATTTCCTTAAAATTGAAGCTAAAATCCCACCTTCTACAAAGAACTTTTCCCAGTCTGCATTAATTCTAGTGCCTTCCTTCCTTTGAATAGTTCCAATTCATTCTGGATGCATCCGGTTTGCAAACAATTATTTACATATTGTCTCTCCATTTGACTAGCATCACCTTGAGAGCAAGAATTATCTCTCGAGCCTTTCTTGTTTTATCTGCAGTACTTAGTGCAGTGCCTAGCACAAACTACAAGCTTTGTGAATGCTTCCCTGAAATCTAGGCAAAAATACATTCATACTAATTCACACCAATATACCAGTCTAGAAAAATCTATTTTAAAATGTTTTAAGGAATACATTTGTTTTTATAAAAGCATAATATTTTTAAGATCTATCATTACCTCTTCAATCCATGGTCCTATCCTATCTTTGATCATCTTTTTTTTAAATATACCTCATATAGCAAGCAAAACAAATATCCCTTTTTGTTCTAGTCGTTTCTTGTTGGTCTTAGCTCATTTTTAACTTTAGTATTCCTGATAATTCTTTTATAAGCACATGACATATTTACAGTTTATGTGTTCACTGTGTTCCCTGCTATTCCATCTTATGTAGATGTTAAAGAAAATTAAGGGCTCAATGAGGTTGTTTTTGTTTTTTGCATACATACCAGTGTCTTTATTCAACTTCTTTTTTTTTTTACTTATTTCTCTTCCTTGGATTTTCAGTCTTGAGAGCTTGTTATACCTCAAAGGCTGAATTCACCAATACAAGCTTAGACCACTGTATCTGACATATCCTTTCTATGAAGATCTTGAAATTGGTTCTTTCTGCTATGGTGCATGTCTTACCAAGCAAGGCTTTCTTTGTGTCTCTACTACAAGTTGCAAGAAATAGTCCTGGCATTGTTATACACTTTTATGATTTCAGTTACCAAGGAGGTTAAGGCTGATTTGGGGGTGCAGTTGACTAAGCTGACCATTAATCACCACTAATATGGTAAGTGCTGTGATCAGTAGGACTACCACATTGCCCAAGGGGGGAATTTAAAGCAGGGAAACTTACAGAGATCCAGCAATTGATAGACAGATAGATGAATTATTGGATGAATGAATATACAGATGAATGAGTAAAGAGATTAATTAATTAATCAACCTAATAAAGGAGACACAGAGAGACAGAGACAGAGAAAGAGGGATCCATGCAAAAGTGATGAATTTCCCCCAAGGTGTCCATTTTTTCTGCTTTAGCATTTACTTATTCTTTTTTCTGAGAATCAAGTCCACAGTAGCCCTTCCTTCAAGTTTTGTAGTATGAATTACCCTTAAAACAAGTCAATAAAGTATTAGGTGCTCTGCTGTTAGCAGATACTCTGAGATACATCTGTATAACTGAAGCCCTTACAGCACTGTACTGTACATATTGTGTCAATCAGACAATAAAAATTTATTAAGCACCTATGTGCCAGGAAACATGCTGGGAATGTAAGGAATTGCAAAAGAAGCTCCCAGTCTAATGAAGGAGACAATATGCAAACAACATTGTACAAATTAGCTTTATACAGGATAAATTGGAGTTAATCAACATAAGGAAGGCAGAATTAAGGGGGAGCTGAGAAAGCCTTCCTGTACAATGGCATTTTGACCCAGACTTGAAGACAGTGAAAGCAGGAGGCAGAGATGAGGAGAGAGAGAATTCCAGTGAAAAAGCCCAGATTTAGGAGATAAAACATTTTGTGCAAGGAACAGTAGAAAGGCCAGTAGTGTGATATGATCCTTGAGCTCTCCCTCTACTTTCCCTTTGTCCCTAATGGTCTGTAATAAAATCTCAGGACAATATTGCCCTTCTTTAATCTTCAGTTAAATTCATTCTAACATGGAGTTACAGCTTCTTAGATACCTATTTTGAATCCACTCTTCTCAAAAGATTCTTTGTTATTGCCTTGCAGATTTGGCATCTTCTACACTTCTTTTAAAAATTGCATCTCACTTTAAATTATGAATTCCTGCAGGAGATAAGAAAGGTAAAGCATCACCTGTGGCAGAAATTTTCCCAAGTTCCCAATTGTGCGTCTCTTTGCCCCTGCCCCTCACCCCACACCTGTGCTCTCCATGTTCATTTCCCCCCATCTGTCATGAAAGTTCTACACTGAGTTCATGCCTTTTTGCCTTCCTGGATGTTAAATATATAATTGTTCCTAAAAGTTCTTATTCTCCTTTTTCCTAAGGTAGGGATGCTACTATACATGTAGACCCAACCCTCCTTCAGAGGTAATGGCCTCTATTAACACTGAATCTCTGCAAAGTATAAGCACCAAAAGATCCCAATCTTCTATTAAGGAGTATCCCTTGACTCTTATGCAGAATGTTCTTCAGTGGGAACACTTATTGCCACTGAATCAAGATTTCTGCTTTTCTTTTCTTTTCTTTTTTTCCTTTTTGGAGGGAAGAAGGCAGGGCAGTTGGGGTTAAGTGATTTGCCCAAGGTCACAGAGCTAGGTTTTTTTGTGTGTGTTAAATGTCTGAGGTTGGATTTGAATTCAGGTTCTCCTGGCTCCAGGGCCAGCGCTATATTAACTACTCCACCTAGTCACCACCTAGCCGCCCCCTCTTTACCTTTTTCAATCCCTACCTTTTCACTTCAACTATTTTCCTACAAGTCTCTTCTTCCTGAGAGATTAGAGGAGTTATTTTCCTTTCATTGTTTAGTACTGTTTTAATTAGAGTACATTTCACATTCCCTCAAGTTTCTTCCTCTGCTTTCCCCTCTTATTTGTGCTGAAATTTTCCCAATTATATCACACACATGGATACGCATGCACACACACACACACACACACATGCAAGCACACGTGCACACATGCACCCCCTGATTCACCTGTAGCTGCTTGGATTTCAGTTACATTTTGACCCTTGTCTCCTTAAATACTTTTAGGAAGAAAGGTCTTACTAGTCCCTTTGTTGTTATTTTGTTGCTGAATTTGTTCTTTAATTGAAATAGTCGTCTTTCTCTAGTCTCAGCTCTTCTTTTTCCCCCTTGGTAAATTTATTTATTTTGTTAATTGTGCCCTCCTCCCCTTACTCTCATTGTTTCCTTTTCTTATGTTTCTGTTTTCTGCACTGCTGGCAAAGTAAATAATCTGCTCCCTCCAGCTTTTTTTTTTTTTGTGAATGTTTCAAATGCTTCCCTTTTATTAGACATTTGTCTTTTTTATTAAATAATTGGGCCCAAATTTGCAGGGTATATCAAGTTGGAGCCCCTTTGCTATTTGAAAAAAAAATTCCTGTCTCCTTTACAGTTTTTGTTAGGTACAAAATAGTCTTGTGCTATTTGAATTTTTTCCCCTATATTTGAAGTTCTTTCACCAATTTGCTTGCAAAATTTTTGTCATTGGAATTGTAAATTTACTACTATGTGTCTTAGAATGTGTAGTGTTTTTTTTTGTTTTGTTGCCCCCCCCCCTCAAGGCTATCTCCTGATTCTTTGGCACTTTATTTTCTGTGTGCAGAAGTTCTGGATATTGGGAAGTTTTATTTCTTGCATTTTGGTATTCAAGGTTTTTGATTTGTCATGAACTTCTGGAAGACCTTTAATCCTAAATTGTCTCTGTGCATCTTATCTTTGTAATCAATGTGTTTTGCTTGAATTGACAAAACTTTTTTTTAAGTTTGCTTTTCACTTGTCTTCTTCTGGATAGCTCTTTACTTCTGTGCATTTTACAGCTAGGTAGTACAGCGGATACAGCACCAGTCCTGGAGTCGGTAAAACCTGATTTCGAATGTGTCCTCAGATACTTAAGAGCCATATGACCTTAATGTGGTTTGGGATGCTTTTGTCTGTAACCCCAATTTGTAAAAATCTCCCTCATGCTCGGGTACCTATGTATGTAACATCAGTTTGTAACAAGTCTATGTAATTAAGTTGTAAAAGTCACACTTTCCCCCTACCATAAAGGCATAAACCCTGCTTCTCCCCTTCCCCCATCCTGAAAGTCTTCCCTTAGGCAGAAAATGTACCTAGAAACAAGCGCCTGGCAAAGTTTCAATGGTGTGCTATAAACAAACTCTTAGAGAAATGCATAGCCCCTTTGCTCTAAGTGCCCAGCTGCACCCAAAAGCCTTAAGCAACTTTATCAGAAGATAACTGTCTCAATATGGTACCTCCTGTATCCCTAATCAATCTTGTTCCCAGACTTGAAAACAGTCAAAACTATCCTCCCAAGAGCCATATTGAACATATGTCATTTGTCCTTGAAAGTAAATGGCCTATGACATGTCAAGCAAAAAACCACACCTCCAGATAGCCCCTACCTAAGGAATTTACCAGTGAATCATGGGAAATCCGCATGCGCAGTTCATATGAAAAGTGCATGTCCCTTTAAGCACTGACCACTCCTAGACCACTCCCCAATTCCTCCCTAACTCCACCTCTGCCCACCTAGTTAGCATAATTAGCCTTCAACCCATAGTTTTAGGGTTATAAATCCTGTCCCTCAAGCCCAAACTCTTTGCAGGTCTCTTAATCTCTTCCTGCCTGCTGCAGAGAGTAAAACTTTATAACTCTACCCTAGCCCCTGCTCTTTGCATGTCCCCCTATTTCTTTTGCCAGCTACTAAGCCAGCATATCAATAAACTTTATAACTTTATAAAAGACAACTTGGGTTCTATTGAATTTCTTTCCAGAAAAGAACCTAATAGGGACTCATACGAGATCCCTATATCACCCAGCACTTACAAACCTCTACAACAACCTGAACAAATAACTTAACCCTATTTGCCTCAGTTTCCCCATCTCTAAAATGTCAAGGAAATGGCAAACCACTCCAGTATCTATTCCAAGAAAAACCCAAATGGGGTCACAAGGAGTCATACAATGACTAAACAACAACAACAATCTGTGTATTTATATTCCCAAACTATTAATCCCTATTGCTTTCTTTAGATAGAATTTACCACCAGGTCTTCAAGTTTTTCTATTTTTCCAATTATTTCTTTTGTATAAGCCATAAATTATCTTTTCATAATCATTATTTTTCTCTTAAACCATTCAAGAACATCCTTCTGTCGTTCCATGTTCTCTTGGATCTTCTTTCTCATAATGTGTTGAAGTTCCTTTATCTTGTAATATTTATTTCTGTACTCATTCAGATGTCCTGGAAGCTGTTTTCCCTTCTGATCCTATATTTCCTATTGGTTCATCCATTTGCACTCAAGTTTTTTTCACTGAATTTTCTTCTTCCTGAGATGTTTGGCAGTTTCAGTCTTTTTTCCCCCCTCCTATTTCACCATCAATCACTATCTGCCTTTTTCCCCTTTCATGGCAAGTAAACTAAAGATTGTACTTTCATGGCAAGTACACCACCCTCAATCTCCTCTCTTTCCTTTCTGAAGGGCTGGAAGGCAGAGTAACAAGTTCCTCCCAATGGCTTCCTTCATTTATTTACCAGTAAGAAACTGGTCTTTCAGATCACTTTCATCTGTTGCTCTGCCTGTTTCTTCTCCACAAAGGAAGATGCCCCTTGTGTCCTGCATCTCTCTCCATTTCCCCCTTTCTTGCTTCTTTTTGAGTGTTATTTCATCCTTTATGTTGTAAGCTCCTTGAGGGCAGAGATGATCTATCATTTTCATTAATTATATCTCCCAATGTCTGCCATATGGTAGGTACTTCATAAAATTTTAGCGGATTGGATTGGTTGGGCCGTAAATCTATTTCAGCCTCTTCTCATATTGATGAATTTACTATTCATCAGCCTCAATTTTTGTCCCAGTTGACTTTGGGTGGAAGAGAATTGGCCTCATCTAGATGCCAATAACCTTTCCTCCAGGTCTGATGGAACTACATGGGGACACAGACGGACAGACACAGACAGACAGACACAGACTGCTGCACTGTTCCAGGCCCCTTGCAAGTTCAAGTTCTATTTCTTGTTGCCAGATAATAGTAGAGAGATGGCAGGAGCAAGGAGATGTGCTGCCAGAGGCTCAGACCATAAGCCTGTGGGTCTTACTCTGCAGCCCTGCCATCACTTGGAGCCCAGAGAGGGAGAGCATGCTTAAGTGATCACACTGAGGATTAGGGATTTTGTGTCTCTGTTTTCAGTTCTTCAGGTTATCTCATTAGGATTCTTGATACCTATGGAGACAGATGTAATTGCTTTGTATTTGCAAGAAATTCTTATTTGGGAGAAGTTTGAAAGATCAATATTGGACAAAATGTCCTCCACCTTTGCAGCCATGTGATCAAGAGTTCTGCACAAGACAACTTAAACAACACATCAAAAAGAGTTATGTTTCCTTCAGGTGTAACGTCATCTTTGGAGAAAAAGCACTTAGTTCAAGGATCTTTTTATGCTTTTAAATTGAGAAGCCACTCAGAATTACAGAAAGTCAAAGTTGGATATCAAGGCTACCTGATACATAAAAAAATTCATTATTCTATGCTAACATTACTTTTATTTTTAACCAAAGTCATTCTTTTTTTCTTTCCTTATTCACTTGATTTGTCATTGAATGAGTTTGCCTCAGTAGGAGTTAGATTCACTCACAAAGGGCAAAGATTTGCTACAGTGAGGAGAATATGTTATCTCTGAAAGGTGTTCCCATAGGTGTTCCAGACATGTTTTGAGCAATGGTGGACTAATTGGAATAAGTGCTTTGTGTCCCCAAGGGAGTTTATTATAAAACAAGCCATACTCATTTATTTGATGTGGTTCTGCCATGTTTGCTAAAAATAACTCTGCTATCACTTCAAGAAAATACATTACATAGAGTGATGCAGTATGGTGAAGATTTCAAGGCCAGTGTTCTATGTGCCATGTCACCCTTTCTTGCTGAGGCTGTTTCCTCCTAATTAAAATGGGAAGGATATATGTCCTTCCTATCTAAAAGGATTGTTCTGAGTCAAAAGAGATCATCTTTTAAAAGTGCTTTGTACCTATGAAGCATTATAAAGAAATGTGATTTGTTCCTCTGCCATTGACTGGCTTATGACCTTGAGCAATTACCTCTTTTAGTCTCATTTTCCTGATTTGTAAAAGGTGTATAATAAATCTGCCATGGACTTTTGCGCATGGACTGTTAACTAGTCAGTCAGCAAACACTTATGAAGCATCTACAATGTGCTAGGAACTGTGTTAACACTGAGAAGGAAAAAGAAAGATGAGATAATTTTGGCTCTCAGGGGCTCACAGTCTAGTGAACAAGACAATAGGTAAACAGCTAATACATAAACAACATAGACAGATACATGTATATGTATATATATGCATGTGTGTCTATGTGTACATATATGTGATAAATGGGAAACAATCAAGAGAGGAATGCACCAGCATTAAGGGACCTCAGAAAAGGCTTCCTGTAGAAGGTTAGATTTTGCTAGGACTGGGAGGAAGCCAGGGAAGCTGGGAGATGGAGATGAGGAGGGAGAAAATTCCAGGCATGGGAGACAGCCAATAAAAATGCAGTCAGGAGGAGTAGCATGGAGGCCAGTGTCAATGGATTGTTGAACACATGGTGAGTAGGGTCTAAGAAGAATGGAAACATAAGAAGGAGTCAATTTACAAAAGGCTTTGAATGCCAAACAGAGAATTTCATATTTAATCCTGAAGATGATATGGAGCCAATGGTGTTTACTGAAAAAAAGGAGGGACATGGGGTAACAGGGTCAGACCTATGCTTAAAGAAGAGAGGATAGTAGAGGCAGCTAGTTGAGCTGGGTTCATATTACTGGGTTCAAATCTTGGCCTCAGACACTCACTGTCTGTGTGACCTTGTGTCACTTAGCCCTGTTTGCTTCAGTGGTAATAATAGCTTGGGTGCCTATGTTTGTAACATCTAGTTGTAACTTCAGTTTGTAAAAATCACACGTGTGTTGGGTATCTATGTTTGTAATATCAGTTTGTGAAATCAAGTTGTAAAATCACACTTCCTCCAGCCTCAAAGCATTAACTCTGCCTTTTCCCTAGGCCAGCACTCTGCCTCACTACAATTCATGAACTGCTTTATCCCTGCTTGGCACAATAATAAGCTAACTCTATGAATCCTTCATTAAACCATCCCTTTAGCTTAGAGAAATGTATATCCCCCTTGTTCTAATGGCCAGCTGCACCTATGAATCCTTCAATGCACTATCAGTAAGCTAACTCCTTTCCAATTAGGCACATCCTGAATCCCCCAACATCCATGTTGTCAAACAGGACACTGATGGAAAACAGACTGGACACCTCTCAGTCAGCTCTTACCATTAGGTGACCCAGTGATGTTTCAAGCCTAAAACCACACCTCCATGCAGAACCCCCATGGGCTTTTTCCCAGTGAATTATGGGTAATATGCCTGCATAATGGATATGAAAAGTGCATGTCCCTTTAAGCACTGACCACTCCTTAACTCCTCCCTACTTCCACCCTTCTCACACAATTGTTACCTGATTTACAGTTTTATGGCCTTGTAATCTATACCCCTGACTCCTTTAAGTTTGCAGGTTCCCTAAGACCTCCTGCCCACTGTAAAGCATAACAATAAACTTTTACAATCCTTACTTAAAAGATTGCTTGAGTCCTAAGAATTCTTTCTGGACTAACCCTCCAGGGATTCATTGAAGTCCCTGAAACACCTACTTTTCACACCCTCTTCAGTGGCAGTTCATGAGAGTATGGGTAGGTCATAAAGTGAAGCATGATTGGAGCCCTCGGGAATATAGTGGACTACAGGAGGAACTCATCAATCAGAACAGTGAGACTTCTGGACAGGACTTCCAGATCCTAAAAGGTTAAGTCCTCCAGACAGTAGTGCCTGGTCCAGGAAGCAGTGCAGTTAGGAGAGTGTCAGTTGGGAAGTAAAGCCTTTTAGTTGATGGGAAGCTAGGTGGAGCAGTAGATAGAGATAGTAGACTGGATCCAGGAAGACCTGAGTCCACATCTTGCCTCAGACTAGCTGAATGACCCTGGGCAAGTCACTTACCCCTGTTTGCCTCAGTTTCCTCATTTGTGAAATGAATTAGAGAAGGAAATGGCAAACCCTTCCAGTATTCTTGCCAAATCCCCAAATGTTGTCATGACTAAACAACAAGAACAAGCTTTCAGTGGCAGCAGCAATAACGTAATGATTTGGGGTTTACTGATGGGAAGGAGGGTAAAGATCACCCACCCACCTGGGTTTTTTTTTCAGTCTTTCTCCCAAGTTCTTTTGCTGTGTCACCAGAGACATGATGAGACTTAAAGAAATCCCTTAACTGCAGCTACAGCAAATGCCTGGCAGATTTGCCAGTGAAACCCCTGGAACACTGGGAAGTAAACTAAGATTAATAAGTCATGGGTACGACAGGAATTAAAAGACCTCTCAGTTCATAACTCAAATAAGAGTTTAAAATGAGGGACCACAATAATCAATTTCACAAGAAATGAAATTTTGGGGTTTTTGTTTTGTTTTGTTTTAATTAGGCTTTGAAATGCTTAAGAATTTCAGCTGGTCAGGATTTACAGCATAACAGAGCTAAAGAGCTCCCCTGGAGCTAACAACTGAAACAGCCACTGGCTTAGCACTGTAAGACCAAAAGAAATAGTAGAGAACAGTATTAGCCAAAGTGTGGATTCTCTGCAGCAAACATCTTCATCTCAGTGGAAAAAGCAAGGCACCCAAGTGACGCCACCAGAGACCACGGATGGCTCTGCAAAGGTAGAGACAGGAATTCCCTGGCCGTGCATGGAGGTATGAACTGCTCTGAACACATGTTCTCTACATGGGTGTCTCCATGCTTGTTCCTTGGAGATGCATGTTTTCTGCATCCTTGGTTGCTGGGTGCTACAGTGAATAGGGTATCAAGACTAGAGTCAGAAAGACCTGAAGCAAATCCAGCCACAGATAACCAACTGGCTGTGTGACCCAGCAAATCACTTAACCTCTGTTTACTTCATTCTCCTTACAGGCCCTCCCTCCCTGTGCTGTAAGGATTGAGTAACATAATAACAGTAAAGCACTGAGCACAATTCCTGATACATACTAAGTACGACAAAAATGTTCGTTTTTATCCATTATTATTATTACTGAATGAATGAAAAAAGTATTTATTGAACATTTACTACATACAAAATTGCATGGTTTAGTGTTCAGGAGACAATTGAGAACATAAGATCATTTTTGCTCTCAAGGAGCTCACATTCAATAGAGGGAGAAAATACATATAAGTTTCAATTTTAAATTATATAGAGAGACCTCATAATCCCTGGGACACAATAGCTAAGCAGATGGTAATTTAACATCTCTAATATTATTTCTACTGATAGAATTCTATTTCCGAACCACTGAAAATGCTAAGGATGTCGATTCTAAAACCTTTATTTTCTTGCTCCTTAGTGGATGTGGCTGCTAAAGAACATGGGGCCACAGCCAGAACCTTCAGAAGTAGTTTCTAGGTTACATCTCCATAAAGGTTAAATCCCCAGATAATGGTGGCAGGGGCTAGGCTGGGAACTGGTGCTCTTGGGTATGATTTTATTCGAAAGACTTGGATTCAGGCTCCTAAGCTATGTCTGTCTGGGTCTGAGGGGAAATAGAGGTTTGTGTCACTGGAACATGTTGCCTCCTATCTGTTCCTCATTGTGTCTTGCTAGTTCAGCTAGTGTGCTTTGCCTAACCTGAGGGTGACCCTTGGTTGCTAGTTGTGGGAATGTTTGGCCTTTGCTTTCCAGAGGCTGTTTGCCTTGGATAATGGCTATGGTCTGAGGATGCTGCTGATTCTGTGATTCTTGAATTTACAGGCCTGTTGACTGTTGGCAGTTGGTATTTGTTGTGTAGATTGTGTCACGTGCATCTTCTACAATGATGACTCTTCCTGATGATGGGTATGGGGACCAGACTGGATGTCTGAAGGAAGAGTATAGTTGTTTTTAAGGAAAGTGATGATTAAGGTGGTGGCAGTTGTTTCATTCCCCTGATACACACTAACTTTTCTCACACCCTGGCCATACATACACAGGTGGCCTGAGAACTTGTGTAAGAATGTCACGGGCATCTTTTCATCAGTGACATATTTTTAAACTAAATGATATTTGCTTTATACTCACTGGTCCTCTGGTTATCTTGCAAAAAGAAGCATAGAAGTGGGTGGATGTGAGTTATCATTTTGAGTGGCTACTGTAACCTTCCATACCCACCACCCTTGCACCATTTCTTGAATCAGGGAGAGTGTACAAAGGTTCTCATTTGTGATGGAACAGACCTCTTGTTATTGATATAAAAAGAATTAAAGACAAGCTTCCAGCAACATTAGCTACCTCCTTAGTAGAATATTTATGGAAAGATATGGATAAGAACTACACAGATCAATATGGAAGTATTAGGCTCCATACCAGTGGGAACACTGTTGAGTTCATGGATCTAGTGATGGATGTAAATATAGAAATAGAGAGCCAAGTCAAAAATTGCAATTACCATTGCTTCCCACTGAATAGTTAAGGCTGTTACGCAGCATGTGGTTCCTTAATTGTATCTGTAAATTTGCTTTATAAATAAAGGTAAATTCTATATAAAATAGGAAAATCTGCCTCTTCCTATCATGTGAACTCCCAAGTCATTCTTATACTGGAATACTTAAATGTGCATTTGGAACAAGATCATTCCTTTCTACCCAGGGCTTAGTGGCATTTTTTTTCCTATTGCAACACATTCATATCTTGCCAATCTTCTGGACTCTTTTTTTCCTGTAGATAACAGATACATAAATATAATAGGTAACTATAGCTATATAGAGATGTAGATTCATAGATATAGACACAATATAGAGATAGATTTAGATATATCATTTTCATGTTTCCAGGTATACAAAGAGCACTTCTAAACTGCTACTTGCTCTTGGGAAAGGGGAGTTCATGAAAGGGAATTCATGACTTCTTTTATTTAATAAGTGGTGGCTGGCATTGATGAACAGTATTATGATGTTAGTACTTACACTCAAGTTTGATAGTTGGTTCTGGGACCCTTCCTATATCACACATTGGAATAGCAAACAGTGAAGAAATAAGATCTAAATGTGTCTACCAAGATCTTTGGTGAGATGGAACTTGGGTGCTTTTTCATCGGTGGGGAAAAATAAAGTATGCTGTATCTCAACACCCTCCTGCTATCCTCCTCTCCCCACATTGAAATCTTGAACTCTGCCCTTAGAACCATCCTGGGCTCTGGTAGGTGAGCTTTTGTCTTATCTTACTTAGAACCAAACCACAAAGTTCCTCTTGGGCCACCATTTCCAAACCATGTTTTGCCCGTTCCCCCATGCCTTTCCATTTTCCTTTTGTGTACTGTTTTTGTCATTAGAATGTAAATTTCTTGAGGACAAGAGCTTTCTTGTGCCCATTTGCATTTGTATCCTGAGATGCCAGTGCCTCACATTGCATGGAAAATATTTATTACCCCCCCCCCCCCGCCTCTGTCTGTCTGTCTGTCTCTCTTACACATACATACACACACACACACACCCTCTCTGCCTTTTATTATCCTTTAATGTGTTAAACAAAAACCTCTTGATTTTCATAAATCTTTCCCAGATATTTTGACCTGAAAGTGATCTCTCTCACATATAAACTTGTAAAACTGCATATGAATTTGTAAAACTCACATACACATACACACAAAACTAGTTGAGTTAGGATTTTACTTCTTTGTAAATTATTTATTTAAGTGTCATTATGTACATAGATATATACATATGTGTATGTATATGCCTATGTATGCTTGTGTATTTCTACACAGGCACACATATGCACCCTGCATACGTGTGTGTGTGTTATATGTGTATATACATACATAATGCATTTTTGCAACATAAACAGATTTGTGACTTCCTTGTGAGGGTAGCATGCTGGGGTAGAAAGATGTTTGTAATTGGAATCAGAAAACCTATATTTTGTGTAATGATGATCATGACAATAACAGTGGCTAGCATTTAAATTGTCCTTTAAGGTTTACAAATGTCATCTCATTGGATTCTCACAAGTACCTTGTGAAAGAGGTGTTATTATTATCCCTGTTTTATAGATGAGGAAATTGAGTCAAATGACTTGCCTAGGGCCACACAGCACGTGCTCCCATAAGGCAGGCTGTGAACAGCTGAGGTCTTTCTGACTTCTAGCCCAGCACTCTTCACTGTGCCTATGCGAGATTGCTCACTCATCGTATTTCACTCCTAATATCAGAAAATTGAAAGACTAGAAATAGAGAACGAGACATACATTTTCAAACACAGTAAATGTGTATCAATCAATCAATCAGTCTTAAGCATTTATTCAGGAGCTGTTATGTGCTGGGCACAGCCCTTGGGATACACATGCTAAGTGCTTGGGATACACAAAAAAAGGAAAAAGAGAGACCTTGCCCTCAAGGAGTTCACAATCTAATGGGGGACAAAACACATACAGACAAGCTATATACCAGAAAACAATGGAGAATAATTAAAATGTAGACATAGAAAAAAGAAGGATCTTTGAAAGGTTTCCTGGAGAAGATACAGTTTTAATTGGGAATTGAAGAAAGCCAGGGAAGCCAGTTCACTGACAATATAATATGAGCACTACAGACCTTACAAGATCATTATAAGGAAAGCATTTTATAAACCTTAAAAGCTCTTTAAATATTCATTTGTGTATCTGTGTGTGTGTGTTTGTATTTGTATGTGTTTTAATGGACATGGCATTTGACAGAGCACATAATGTTAAGGGAAGAAAAAAGGTTTAGTACTTTAAACTCCCTAGCCCCCACTAAGCCCAGGCCTCTGCTTTGGAGATTAGCCCATATAAAATCTAAGCCATGTGTGAGGCATGGTTTCCTCTCCTCTGTGTGGTGCTAAGAAGAATTGGCATAGTATGAAGCCATAAACATGACGGTCTAAGAAATAATCCATAGTGCTTTTTTACAGTCTTTATAAGGAAGAAAAAAGGCATAGGGCATTGGAAGGAGTGGGCGAGAGCAGCTGGACCTGGGAATGAATCACACTCTAAGCCTCATTTGCCTTCTCCCTGACACTGAAATGTAGGACACAGTCAGTCCAGAATATTTCTTTCTGCCACAGCTCTTTAATAAATGCTGTTATATTGCTTGGTCAGTGGAGGGGAGAAATAATTCTCTTGTCCATCACACTTGTCCTTAACTTCTAATAAAATGGTCTGTTGTGTTTTTAAAGGCTGGAATTTTTGTTATCAAATGGTCATTGTTTCTTTTGTCTCCAGCAACTGATTTCCATGCCCTGTGCCTGTCAAGAGATCTTGTGATTCATTCCAATCCAGCAATTTAACAAGCATTTGCAAAGTTTCAACTATGTGTAAAACACCATGCAAGGTGATGGGGTGACAAAGTCAGAATGAAAAATAGAAGTTCCTTACTCAAGGAGCTTGTGATCTACTTCAGGAATATAAATACAGGTTAAAAATAAAAATATCCGAAGACAAAAAAGAAAGTATGTTTTTTCCTAAATGGGAGAGATCTACTGGACATAGAAGAAAAAACACTGTCATGATACTAAAAAGACTATCTCTATTTTGTCTCTGGAAGTAGTGTGATGCTGGACCAATCATGTAAGCCTTCTGGTCCTCAAGTTTCCTCACCTATGAAATAATGATAACAGTAGCCAACCCATCTGTCTCACTGAGCTGTTATGAGATTTATCCAATGTTTTAGATGCAAAGAACTATGAAACTATAAGATCTCACATTATTTCATAGCTGTCTGTGTAATTACTCCTGTCCTCATTGACTTTCTTTACATTTGATGTTCTAAATAACACTTGTATTAATAATAATAGTACATATGTATATAAACTTAAAGGTATGCAAACCCCTTATGCACATTATCTCTTTGAAATTTAGATAAGCCCAACAATTATAATCTGCAATTTACAAGGGAAGATGCTGAGAATCAGAGAAGCAGGCGACTCACCTGTGGTCACAACATTATTGATTATCTCAGATGAGATTGAAATCAGGGTTGTCCTACTTGCCATTACACCACTGAAAGACAAAGCTAACATATCTTGTATTTATAATTTCGCTCCATTCCTGTACCCTGCATTCAAAACCTGGTTCAAGGTGTCTTCAACCCTAGTCTTCTAGCTTTATTTCTAATTCCAAGAAACATCAACCACACTACCTTCTTGATCCCTGCTAAGAGTATTCCTAGCTTCTTTCTTTGCTCTTCCCCCTCTCTCTGCCTCTCTCTTTCCTCTCTCTCTGTCTCTCTGCCTCTCTGTCTCTGTCTCTGTCTCTCTCTTTCTCTCTCTGCCTCTCTCTTTCTCTCTCTCTCTCTCTCTCTCTCTCTCTCTCTCTCTCTCTCTCTCTCTCTCTCTCTCTCTCTCTCTCTCTCTCTCTCTGCTTTTTATTATCCTTTAAGGTCTGGAACAAAGACCTTGTCCTCCATAAATCCTTCCCTGATATTTCAGGTTGAAAGTGATCTCTCCCACATGTGAACTCATAAAACTGCATTTCTTTTATGGAATTTTCAGATTCTAATTGCTGTTATATTTATATGAGAACATAATCCTATCACCCCTTCTGAATTAAAAACTTGAGGGCAAGGAATTAACTTTCTTTTCCCAGTATTTGTATATATGTGACTCTCTGGGTAGATCAATTATTTTCCTGGAGGGAGTTTTGGTACTTGCTTCACTGATCAAATCACAGTCCCTCCCCATGTCTCTTCACCATATATAATTTTTATCCACAATTTCCTGTAGGCCTCCAAAAAATCTATTCAAGCTATTGGAAGACTTATTTTCATATTCTTTCCATTCATTCCAGTCTCTGAGGATTAGATAGGCCACTTTCTTGCCAAGACCTACTCCTTTATGTTATCTTTGATCTAATCAATCCCCTTTTATTTCTTTTGGCACCTGCTCCATTTATAATTCTCCATCTCCTTTGTTTTCTCCTCCTCCCCTCATCTCTTCTCTTTTGTCTCTCCTATTCCTTAGTCAGTCTGTCTCTCTCTCCAACCCTTCTGTCTGCCTGCTTTTGTGCCTCTCTGTCCTTCTCTCCTCTGCATGTGTGTCTGTGTATCTGTTTGTGTCTCTCTGTCCCTGTCTATCTCTATCTGTCTTTATTTCATCTTCCATCTATCATTCCTTGTTGCTTTAAAAATGCCAACACCCCCCATAACTTTGATATGACCCTGAGAGTCTTTAAATATATTATTCCACATCTTTCCTCACCTAATTCCTAGAAAGAGTATTCATTGCCCACAGCTTCCAATTCTTCACTACCTATTACTACTTGACCCTTCACCATGTGCTTCTGACCCTAGCACTTAATTGAAGATTTTTTCCAAAGATCACCAACAATTTCTGGACTGATACACATTGTATGGTCTCCTTTCTAACATCATTCTCGAGCTCTCTGCTTTTGTCACTACTGGCCACTCTCCTCTCCTAAATACTCTTTCTCTGTGATACTGTCCTGTTCTAGTTTTCTTCCCAAATACCTGACCACTTGTTAATCTATTTTTACTAGTTCATCAATATCCATCTCCTAACATGAAAGCATCAGTAACCCCCCAGTGTTTGTACTGGGACATGTCTCTTGTTAATTCCTTTTTTTCACCTTCTCTAGTGGTTCAGTTGTCACTTAATGATAATAACAAGAACAACAACAATAATAATATGCATTAAGGTTTGCCAAGCACTTTATAAATATTACCTTATTTGTTATTTATAACATTATATATGTAGTAGTATATAATAGTATTTATATTTATAATAATAATCATATGTATAATAAACTTAGGAGGTAGGGGGCATTATTATCCCCATTTTACATCTAGGATACTCTGGCAAAGAGAAGTCAAGTAACTTGCTCAGAAAAAAACCAAATATTATATGCACAGATCTGATCTTTTATCTTCCTGATTCTGGATCTAGCACTCAATCCACAATATCACTTAAAGATACAAATCTATATATCTTATCTTAATCTGTTTGCTAAAATCTAGGCTCACATTTCCAAGTACCTTCTGATCATTTAATACCTGGATATTCTTTTGACATTTCAAACTGAACATAAACAAAATGGAACTCATCTTCTCTCTAAATCCTCTGTCCTCGCCTCCAAATGTCCTCATTTTTTTCAAGGCACTATCATTCTCCCAATCATCCAGATGGAATGATTTTTGGCTCTTCCTTTTCTTTAACCCTTCTCATGCGATCAGGTGCTGAATGCTACTGATGCTAGCTCCACAATATTTCCATCATTTGACTCCTTTCTCTCTTTTCACATAGCTACAACACCAGTATGTGCAATCATCACCTTTTGCCTGGGCAATTCTAATAGTCTCTTTATTGCTCTCCCTGTTTCAAGTTTCTCCTGTTTCTAATTAATCTTCAACATTAAAAATAATCACCCTAGGGTACAGGTCTAAAGCCTGTCCCTTCTCTTCTCCAGAATCATCAGTGATTCTCTTTTGCCTCTAGAAAGGAAACAAACTCTACTAAACATTCAAGATCTTTCACAGTCAGGCTCCTTCTTTCCTTTGTAGCCTTCCTTTACATTCCTCTGCTTGACACTGTGCATGTTCCAGACAAGATAAATTATTTACTGTTTGCCAATACCTACATTCCATTTCTTGCCTATCTTTCGACAAGCCATCCTACATACCTTAGAATACCCCTCCTTCATCATTTCAACCATTGCAAACTTTATTTTCTTTGTTTAAAATTTTGCAAAAAGACATGTACTTTGAAGATATGGCATATATAGATATAAAATATTCTCACCCTCCCATCAATTTTCTCCTCCTTTTCCCTCTCTCCCCTTCCCTCCTCCCTCCCAACTCCCATCATTCCCACTCCCCTCTCTTCCCCTTTCCTACCCTGCCTCCTTTCCTCTCTTCTTCTCCTTTCTCCTCTCCCCTTCCTCTTTGTGCTCCCCTTTCTTCCCCTCCCTTTCCCTCTCTTTCCCTTACCTCTTAACTTCTTTTTGGTTGTTCCTGTTCTTTTTCATATCCCTAGAACCTAGCAATATTTTAGTTTGTTTAACTGAATTGAATGGACAGCTAGTATTGGGCCTGGAGTCACGAAGATTCATCTTCCTGAATTTAAATCCGGCCTCAGACACTTACTAGCTGCATGACCCTTGTTGAGTCACATAATTCTGTTTGCCTCCATTTCCTCATTTGTAAGATGAGCTGAAAGAGAGCTGAACTGAAGAAGGAAGTGACAAACTACTTCACTATCTTTACCAAGAAAACCCCAAAATGGGATCATGGAGCGTTCCTTATGCCTGAACAACAAGAACAAAACTGAATTGAATCAAATAATTGTGGAGGCTTGTAATGTTAATGAAATCAGAAGATCTTCCATGCCCCTTTCTATTGGCACCTAGTAAAGGCACTTAGC
>CM053594.1:78038715-78057370 GCA_028646575.1 Pseudocheirus occidentalis
TTCCATGTGGAGAGTTTTCTACATTTTGTGATCCAAAACTATACCAGCATATTCATTACCATCATGAGTGTTGTGAATATCTCATTATTGATACAAGGCTTTATCTTTGCGATACCAAGGTAGTCTTTAGATTTTCCTTCTATTGTCATTCATGAATTGCATATAGTAGAAAATAAATATCTGTGCGATTAATAAAAGAATGAATGACTTTCCACTCAATCGATATCAAGGCCCTGAGCATGTTGATCAAGCAATACTGTTAATTCTATATTTCTCTAACTGAAGAGGCTTTGACACTTGGTGGGTTAAGATCTTGCCTTAGAAAGAACTGAGTTCAAGTCCAAGTCCTACCTTTTCAATATAGTGATTGCTTGGCTCTAGTGCCAAAGTTATTCTTCAAGATGCCAACAGAGGAAAAGCCAAGTAGAAGAGGTAAAAGGTATAACCTCATTGGGAAGTGCCCATGCCAATGAAATTCCAAGTCCCTGTTTCATCCTTTTGTCCTTCAGATGCTTTTCCACAGGAATCATAGCCTAGAGAACCTAGCCTTTAAACCTCTGGAACTTCTGCCCTAAGGCTCTATTTTCCCAGTTTCTGAGTGCCTTCTGTGGTCTAAGGCAGGTTCCCCACCCCGGTCAGCTGTATCTACTTAGACTACATCCCTGTTTCACTTAACTCCCTGACCATCTTCCTACTAGTTGCCTTTTTGTGGCATACAGTCTTTCCTCCAGTGTTCTCTCCCCACTCTCACTTCTTCCTAGTTCTGGAGCCATATTTAAATTACTATTGATATGCTAGAAGCTGGCATTTCTATGTTACTTTTGCATTTCCTCAGTGTTTTATTCACAAGAACCTTTTAAAGTAAATATGTACAGTCATCTTATGCTCTTTCCAGAGATGAAGGATTTGGGGCTCAAAGAGGTTAAATGATTTTCCTGAGCTCATTTGCCTAGCAAATGACAGAGTCAAGATTTTAAGCCTAGGCTTTTGGGCCAAAAACTAGCCAGAACTATTCTAGCATGTGATGCAAAGCCTTATAGGTTTTGTGATGTTGGTGCTTGGTGATCATTTTGAGCTCGTTATTTTAAATGGAGTTGGTAGCCAAGCAGTCCAAATATGTAATCAAGTATAATTAAACAGTGATAATGACTCACATTTCCATTGTTTCTTTCAGTTTACAGCATCCTTCTTCCAGGGCAAAAATGCCTCCATTTTAGAAACTGATATTATTTCTTCCAATCTGCTTGTGACCTCAATCGGTCCAAACCTGCAGTGGTTTTCCTGAAGGACAGCCTAAGGACACAGTGTGCTGCCTGTATGGAGGGAGATGCTACTCCTCATTGGCTGAGAAGGGTGGAATTTGACAGAGATGGATGGAAATAGAGACAAGCTCCAATTTTTGAATGGTGGTTTGGAAATCTCCTGGGAGTAACTGACATGTGAGAAAATCACCTTCCAAGATATCCTTTGATTCTCAGCAGGGGTACCCTACAGATTGCTAAGAGTAGAATACTCCCCCTCCACCTCACCCCCAACCCTGAATCATTTTTCTCTCCTTGCCATCCAGTTCAAAAGCATGTGCACTCTCATGTGTTATTTTGTCTATCCTAATATGTATCATTTCCCCAATTTGTGTTTACTGCTTAGATTCATAAAGAGGCTTGCTCGCTGTCTGTAATGGTCTTTTGTGTAAGCAGAATTTTATACGAATTAAGTTAGATGGATTAAGTTCTCCCCTTGAGAACAATCAAGAAATATGGCTTTTATTCTGAATCCCTATTGTACCCTTAACTAGAGCTGTTTGATTTGTGGTAGATTGACATAATTCTAGCATGAAAACATTCTTGGACATACAAGAGTAAAGAAGAAAAGAATTAGTCACATTGGCCCTGACTTGAACTGGGTCATCCGTTGCTCAGCTGCCAGCATGGCCCGCCTCCTATTCTCCTCAAAGTCGGAAATTGTGATTTCCCTTGGATACAGGATAGGCCAAATCTCAGATTAGATATCTATCTGTGTCACACATGGGCCAGCTGTACCTTTATTAGACTCACACCTGCACATGTTTTACAAACAATGGAAGTACCTTAAAGATCAGAGAATTTAAATGATTTAGCAAGTGACAGAGCCCAGGCTGGGTCTGGGGCCCTCTAACTCTAACTTCAGTGCCCTCTCTAGTACCACACTGCCTCCATGCATACTTGTTCTGAGGATACTCTGAGGAAGGAAGAGGAAGAAGGGATAAGATCACAAAACTACCATGCAGAAGATCAGTTAAGATATAGACACACACACACACACACACACACACACACGCACATGAAAGTGCACTTGAGGAGGCTTCATTTCAGTGAGATGTGGTAGGGCCCTTTTTGAAATGAAAAGTATATATAATGATTTTACATACACACATATACACATATTTATGTCTAATACTGGCCATCTCTAGCGCTGGTGGAAAAAAGAAATTTACATGATAACTTTGTTGTATATTTAAAAGGAATAGCAATTCATACACAGAAGATTTGCAGTTTCATATGTAATAATCTTTTTTTATTATGCTATGATATGAAAATGCTTGTTTTATTACATTAATTTAAAAAAATAAATAAAAAATAAAGACCTTGCAAAGCAATACTTGCTTAGTTTTCAAATTTGTGTTTTTGGAAGCACTGTTTCTTATTTTGATTCAGTCATGTCCAACTTTTCAGTACCCCATTTGGGGTTTTTTTGGGCAAAGATACTGGGGTAGTTTGGCATTTCCTTCTCCAGCTCATTTTACAACTCAGGAAACTGAGGCAAACAAGGCTAAGTGTCTTGCTCATACAGCTAGTAAGTGTCTGAAGCCAGATTTGAATTCAAGAAGATGAGTCTTCCTGGTTCCAAGCCCAGTGCTCTATTCACTGCACTGCTAGGTAGCTGCCATGGTTTTGAAAGAGAAGCATCAGTACAATTGAGGAAGTTGCCCTAAGAATGGATGGAAGAAGAAATCACCAGAACTGGCCTTCCCCAATAGCCCAGAGAGCACTTGCTTATTTATAAAACAAGTTTGGAAATCCAAAGACAGGAACTGAATATGTAAGTGATTTAAACTTCATAAAGATGAGATTAAATTGAAGCAATGCAAATTTCAGATAAATATCAGGATACTGATAGGTTTTAGAGACATCACTGAATTACCACCACAGGTGAGGCAAAATGTGAAGTGTGCTAAGAGTCAGAAGACAAGGGATCTAATTCTTCTTCCTAGTCAAAAAGTGGAACCATGGGGGAAGTCACATAAGAACACAGCAGCAGCAGCAACAAGGACTATTTATTAAACCTTTGTTGCATGCAGAGTCCTGAGGAATTCACATTGTGTGGGATGAAAAACCCCATCCAAAATTTAATCAAGAACACAGAGACTTCTTAGGATAAGAATAGGAATTTTATTCTCTTCCCCTGGGAGAAGAGGATTGTCCTCCCCATGACCATGAGGAGGAGGTGAGTTAGAAAAGGCAGAACAAGAATTTATATCCTAATGTAGTCAAATCCCCTCCGTCTGTTGTCCCTTCTCCCATTGGTTGAGAGATGGGCTCAAGTGTGAGTGAAATTTTCCTCCCTTTCCCCATCCCTAAGACAGCAAGCAATCTGATCTGTTATACATGTACAATCATGTAAAACATGTTTCTATATTAGTTATGTAATGAAAGAGTGTGAGGGATAATTTATACTGAAGTTTCAAATCTAGAATGGCTTCAGTATTCACTAGGCCTATATTTAGAGGTCACTTGACTCTACAGGAATCTGGGACTTAGAGAAATGAAGATCCTCCTCAGCGCCACCTCAGCACAAGATATGCCAAACAAAGAAAAGACTGCTTTCCTGGCCTTTTATTGGACACATATGTTTTCAGGTCCTTTGTCTCAGAAATAGATCCCTGCCTGCGCTTAGGTTGTGGTCCAGCCTCCCTACCAATAAGAGTGAAGACCAGTTGGGGTTTTCTGCATTAGAAGGTTATATAACCATGGACTTGCTTCTATCTATTGCTCTCCTTGGCAGATGCCATTTCAGTGACAGGGGAAGGGTCCTTTCTCATTAGAAAGAATAAAGACCTTTTCTGACCTTAGATTCAGACAATGAACTCTTTCATCTCACACAAGAGGAAACAGAACAAAAAGGAAAAACCACAGGAATAAAAAGAAAAACAAAGAAAGTGAAAGTAGTATGCTTTGATCTGCATTCAAACTCCATCAGTTCTTTCCGTGAATGTGGATAACATTCTCCATAATGGGTCTTTTGAAATTGCCTTGGATCACTATATTGCTGAGATGATCTAAGTCAAATATAGTTGATCACCATACATTGTTGCTGTTACTGTGTACAATGTTCCATTGGTTCTGCTCACTTCATTCAACATCAGTTCATGTAAGTCTTTCCAGATTTTTCTGAAATCTGCCTGGTCATTATTTCTATAGCCCAATAGTATCCCATCACATTCACATACCACAACTTATTCAGCCATTTACCAACTTATGGAAATCCCCTCAATTTTTAATTCTTTGCCACCACCAAAAGAGCTGCTATAAATATTTTTGTGCATATAGATCCATTCCCCTTTCTTATGATCCCTTTGGGATACAGATCTAGTAGCGGTATTGATCAAAGAGTATGTGATGTTTGATTGCCCTCTGAGCACAGTTTAAATTGCTCTCCAGAATGGTTGGATCAGTTCATAATGCAACCAACAATGCATTAGTAAGATTATATGTTTTAAAGGAAGGGGAAGAACAATTGTGGGGGCATGATAGAGAAAGTCCCGGGAGACAGGAGTGCAGCTTGGAGGCAAAGGAAGACTGGCCAGGCCTGGGCATTTTTCCTTAAAGTAAAGGCTCAGGGAAAAAAAAAACAATTGGAAGGAATTATGGGTTGGGAGGGTACTTCCAGTAAGAGAAGTCCAGAAGTAGGAGGTGTCTGTGGCATGGTTCAGAAAATCTGGAGAGCCAGGAGGGCAACTTGGAGAAGAATAAAGGGGTAAAAGATGAACAGTTAGACAAAATGGTTCATCCAAGCCTACCCTGGCTTCCCCACACAGTTGCTGTGAACATCAAATGAAATGATGGACGTAGGAGTGGGTGATGAGGGAGGAAGGGAAAGAATCTAGAATTTAAAGTTCTATAATCAAATGTTAAAAATTATACATAAATAAATAAATAGATAAATAAATAAATAAAATTATTATTAACCACATGTAACTGGGAATTAAGACATACAGCCACTGGGGTAGGGAGACCCATACTGCCCTACCAGGAAGTTGGAGGGGTGATGAAGGAAGACATAGGAGAGAGCAGACTGGGGGAGGGGCTTTACAATGGGGTTGCTGTTTGGAGGTTGTGTGTAGGGGAAAGACAGAGAGAAAATTTGTAACTCAAAATCTCGTGGAAATGAGTGATGTAAACAAGAAAATAAATTAAAAAAAAAGAAATGATGGACATAAAGGTACTTTGTAACCTCTCTTGTAGGATCCAAAGGAGAGACCCAGTATCATCTGCAACAAAGCAACCTGTAATCAATTGAATCTGGAAATGTCTTGCCAAATTGCTAACACCTATCCTAGCTCAGTCCTCATTTCCACCCTGTCCCTTGCCAACCACCATGATCACTTGAGCCTCACTGGGCTAAAAACTGAACATTATAGAAAAAAGTTTCTGCTTTAATATCTTGCTGGGATAAGACTAGGGGAAAACTATGGAAAACTTTTTGTGATTAAGGTGACAATAATGATACTTTATATTTGCTATAGCTTTATGCTTTCTAGGCCCGTCTTCATTTAACAAGACTCTATTCAATTCAGTTTAATTCAACCAACATTAATGAAGTACTCATTATGTATAAGGCAAGAATAAAAGGAGAAAAAATAATTCATTCCCTTAAGCACTTTAGAATGGGGAGAGAGGCACAACATTCATGGAAGTAAATACAAAGGAATATATGCACAATAAGGTAAAGTAATTTCAAGAGGGCGAAAACTTGACAAACTTAAAAAGTGGGAGAGTCTTAAAAGCTTCGTGGCTGCTAAGTGACCCAGTGAATAGAGTGCTGGGCCTAGATTCAGGAAGACTCATCTTCCTTAATTGATATCTGGCCTCGGACATGTAGTAGCTTTGTGACCTTGGGCAAGTCAATTAATCTTGTTTGCCTCAGTGTCCTCATTTGCAAAATGAGTAGAAGAAGGAAACAAAACCATTCTAGTATCCTCAACAAGAAAACCCCAAATGGGGTCAAGACTGTCAGACATGACTGAAACAGCTGAAAAACAACAAATAAAAGATTCATTCAGGCTTAGCTGTGTTTTAAAGGATGGTAAGGATTTCAGGAGTCAGAAATGAGGAAGGGGTGTATTCTAGATAGGTGTGCCATGGCATCTCTCTTGGATGGGTGCAAGGTTAAGACATTTCTGTATGGGAAATAACCATCAGGTTAATTTGAATGGAAGAGAGAAAAAGGGAGTGAGTAAGCAGTTGCCAGATCTTGTTTCTTTCAGCAGCACGTCTCTCTGATGTGTTCCGTTCTCTCTATTCATACAACTACCATTCTATGTCAGAACCTCATCATTTCTACCCATATTACTATAGTACCTTCCTAATCATTCTCTTTGCTTCAAGTCTGCCTGCACACACACACACACACACACACACACACACACACACACACACACTATTCCACTCCAGTGGTTCCATATTACCTCTAGGATCAAATTCCTCTGTCTGGTTTTTAAAACTCCTTCAAACCTTACTTCTTCCTTTCTTTCTAGTTTTCTTATGCATAAGTTCTCTCCCCTCCCTCTATGGTCTAGCCTACCTCTGATTCCCCATACACAGTGTTCCATCTTTAATATCCATACCCACACACTGTACTCCATTCCTACAAAAGTTTTCCTCCTTACCTCTACCTCTTAGAATTCCCCATTGTCTTCAAGTTCTTTTTTTAATGAAAATTTTTATATTTGATCTTTTTCCAATTACATATAAAAACAATTTTAACATTCATTAAAAATTTTTTTTTCCCTTAAAGCTCTCAGAGAAGGCATTTAATCAAATGGCACATTCAATGCAGGAGTTACAAAGCATCCTCCCACAAAGACACACAGAATCCATGAACAAAGAATGAAAATGAACTTAACTTTAATTAATGAAATTAGAATGATAGAGAGGCACACATGTAGGGAGTAAATGTGGCTAAGGCAACTCACTCTTCTGGAACAACAGGGCCTTCAAGTGCTTTACATTCTCTGTAAAGGAGCTTTCAGTTTTAGAGATTCACTTGACCAACAGTTTGAGTTGGCTCTTCACAGTGCATGATATTTCTATTAGAAAGCTGAACCAGTGGGTCATGCTCCTCATAGTATATGATATTTGGGGCTGGATGCGTCTATCTACTGCTGGGTTAGACTAAGAGTTAATTCAGCTGCAGAGCAGGTTCTGCATTGGGTTCAGCTGGTACTGGTCTGAGCCAGAAAGGTCACTAGACTATGAGTCTACTGCCATGGGCCTCAGTCCTGCAGATTACTCAGCCTGGAGTAACTGCAGGATCAGACTCTGCATTTTACCTAGTTGTTGGGGGAACTTAGACTAGTCTCTGCTGGGCTCTTCTTAAAGTGTAGCATCTCTTTTGAATGAGTAGATCTGCTGGATTCTGTGTGATTGTTCTTTGGTGGGTAGCTGCAGTTTCTACAATCTCCAGCCACTGGTTATGTGGGCTTTTACTGTAGGGTTTTTTTTTGACTGGGGTGATACAGTGCTCTTTTCGTCTATAGAGCTATCTTGGTCTTTCATTAAGAACAGCAGTCTTTAAATCTTTGAACTAAAGCCTTTGATTTTAATACTCAGGGTTTTGACCCTAAGGTTTGTTACCTCTAGTAAGTAATTGGAATAGATCTACTCTCTCTTTTTCAGTAATTCTTCCTGGTTCAGAATATGGATGCTTTGGTGAAAGACCCCACCCTTATTTATGATGACCAGAAAGTTATATTTCCTAGAGACTTGGGGTTTTATGCAGATTAGTGACAGAGAACAAAGAAAGAAAGGCAGTCCTTGAGATGGAGCAAGTTTGTTGTCCCCTTTACATATTGTTGTCTACATCTCCACCCTTTCCAACCTTTTGTATAACCAAAACTTAGCCTGACTTGGTCTCTAACAAATGCTTATTGATCGATAGACAGAATTATAAGAACACAGTCAAGGGGGATAGGTTAAGTAAGAGTCACATTGTGGAGGGCCTTCATTTCTAGGCTGAGAATTTGATGATGTGTGTATGTGTTATTTTTCCCCTTCAAGGCAATAGCTAGTCAGTGAAAAGCTGTGGTGTTTATCATTGTTGTTTGTTTTGAGGAAGCTTATGATATGTTTCAATCTCAAATAAATATGAACATCCATTCACTCAACATTATTTTAATCATTCATTCAATAACTTGTAAATATCAGATTATTTGTTCAGTCCCAGGCTCTCCATATCCATATGGTCTATGAATATGGCTATGGATCTAATCATTAACTTCTATGGGAATCTGAAGATCTTCCCTGCCCCTAGGCCCTTTGATAGGCTTATGTGGCTCTGAGAACCTTCCCTGATTTGAAAGTGTGCTTTGCCCCCTAATAGGCTGAATATGGTCACATGGAGCCTGTGGCTTGTTCTTCAGGAATGCCCACACCTTATTACTTTGTGATTGGACAGTGGGTCCAGAGGGCTGTGACATTCTCTGATTCTGGAGAAGGCTACATATACTGCTGATGTGAGGTTTTTGCTGTGGCGCTCATTTTGGAAAGAGTTCTGAGATTTGGCCAGAAGAGACTCTGGGCAGCCATTGAGCCATCCTGGCTTTGAAAAACCCAGATGTTGGTGCTTCCCTCTCTGGTAACTAAATAGGTAATAGATGTGATGGTCAGATGGTTGGAAGCCCATCTGCTGGTCTGTTTCTTTGTCTGCTTATAACTTCCATTTGTATTCTCTGAAGTTCGGGGTGTTGACTTTTCCCCCTGAACTAAGTAAATGATACATGTTTGATTAAAGTAATATTGTTAATCCTTTTTGAATTGCTTTCCTTTAGAAAAAACAGATCTAAGAACCTGTGCTAGCAGCCATCCTGTGTATGCTAGTGATGGGGTGCTGGGGTGCCTTTGTTTGTAACATTCAGTTTTAACTTCAGTTTGTAAAATCACATTTGTGTTTTGGGTACCTACATTTGTAATATCAGTTTGTGAAACCAAGTTGTGAAAATCACACTTCCCCCAGCCATAAACCATTAACTCTCCCCCACCCCTGAGCCAGCACTCTGCCTAGCTACAACTCATGAACTGTTTATCCCTCCTTGGTACAATAACAAGCTATACCTATGAATCCTTTACAAAAGCATTTATAAACAATCACTTTAGTTTAGAGAAATATATAGCCCCAGCTACACCTATGAATCCTTCAATGCACTATCAGTAAGCTAACTCCTCACCAATTAGGCACATCCTGGATCCCCAATTAGTCTAGCTGCCCAACATCCATCTTGTCAAAGAGGACACTGATGGGTAACAAACTGAACATCTCTCAGTCAGCCCTGACTGCTGGCTGACGTAGTGATATTTCAAGGCAAAAAACACACTTTCTGGTAGCCTACCTCCACCTGGTGGGCTTTCTCCCAGTGAATTATGGGCACAGTTTATATAAAAAGTACATATTCCTTTAAGCACTGACCGCATCCTTACTCACCTAGCTAGCATAATTGATGCCCAATTTAAGTTTTTATGGCTTTATAACATGTATCTTTAATTCTTGCTGTTTTCAGGTATCCTGAGACACCCCCACACCTGACCGCTGCAAAGCATAAAAATAAACTTTTACATTCCTGACTTACAAGATTGCTTGAGTTCGGGAATTCTTTTCAGACTAAAAGAACCCTCCAAGGATTTCTTAGAAATAGCTAAAACACCTGTCTATACAACCCTCTGCATTAGGGTGCTTACTGATTGATACACTAACAAGATCTGATTTTTCTATCTTCATAATATCTCTTGTATGAGCCCCCTTTTCTCCTCCAAGACAGCAGCTATGCACTCCGGCATAGGCCCTCACTACCTCATCACTGGATAATTGTAATGGACTGCTGGTTAGTCTCTGTGCCTCAAATCTGTTCTCCAATTCCAATCCATGCCCCACTCAGTTGTCAAATTGATTTCCCTAAAATGTAGGTCTATCTATATTATCCTAGTATTCAGTAAAATCTAGTGGTTCCTATTACCTCCAGGATCGAATATAAAAGCTTCTTGTTGAATTTTAAGTTCCTTCATAACCTCATCCCTTCTGCCTTCTCAGTTTTCTTATGTCTTACTCCTTTCTTTATATTTTGTGAAGTCACATTGGCTTCCTTACTCTTCCTCATACTTAAGCCTCCTCCTGATTCTAGCTGTCTCTCATGTGTGCAACATTCTTCCTCTTCATCTCTGGCCTTTCTGAATTCCTCCAAATCTTAGTTAAAGTAGCATATACTGAAGAAGCATTTCTCCTTAGTCCTTCTTAGTCTTGGTGCCTTCCCCCTAGGTCTATTCCCAAGTTTATCCTCTAGATAGCTTCTTTAGACCTGTTTATATACTGATTCCTTTATTAAACTGTGAGCTCCTTGATTTTTTTTCCTTTAAAAATGTTGTATCCCAGTGCTTAATACATATCTGGCACATTGTAGGTACTTAATCAGCATTGGTTGACTGTTTATTCTTTCAATATTTACCGAATAGCTAGTCCTATATTTGGTTGGATGGTGAATGCATTAATATAAGTTATCTGCATGGTAGTTTAGGATTTTACACCCATCCATCTTTTCATTTATTTTCATTTATACCTCATCAATTTCCCCCTCATTCCCAATGGGAATGATTTATAAAGTAAAAATGAGCAGACTGCCTCATTTGTTCCTTGTAACAATCATGGAAGACAGATGCAGGCCCTTACATTTGTTAGTATTTTACAGATAGTAACTATGAGGCTCAAAAATATCAAGTGACTTTTCTAAGGTAACACAATTAGTTGGTAATCAAGAAGGGACCAAATCTGGACCTTCCTGACCCTAGTGCAAGGGATTGCATTTTGTGTTGTTTCCATTACAACAAACTGTTTTTCAATATTTGTGATACAGTATGTCCTGCAAAATTTCAGCAAAAGGGAAAACTAACATAACCTTTAAGAGTCACAGAAAGTGAAGGTTGAAATGAACTTTGGAGTCACTGATTGTGGTAGCCATGAGGTTTTTCACTCAGAATTAGTTGATCACTCTTCCTAACTGTAGATCTGGGAGCTTGAAGGGGACTCCAGAAACCTTTTGACTTAGTTTCCTCTTTCAGGCTGACATGGTGTTAATATCTCCATTTTATAAGTGAACTCCAGGAGGTCCAGTGAGATTAAATAACTTATCCAAGTTACATGCCCAGGAATAAAAGAGAGGATTTAAGAATCCTGTTGCAATGGGATCTACTATATTACTACTGTCTCTCTGCTTTAAAAATGAACATAGCCATTACTCAAAGACTTGGCTTAAAAATTCATATTTGTTTGTGCATGTGTGTGGGAGATCATATCTCGTAAGCCTGTCTGGTTCTAATGCACTAAGGTACAGTTCAGCTCTCTCCCTGTGGATCATTTTTCTAAGCCACATTTCAGTGCCTCCATGCAGTGCTTTGCCCTCACTCTTCCTTGTTACTCCCTTCTACCTTACCATGCAATATTTTCTACTGTCCATTTTCCTTATATTCAGCTTAGGTCATTAGTGTGGTCAGGAACATCATTTCATATAGTCAAGAAAAAAGTGCTTGAAAGATGGGTTCAAATTCTGACTCTGTCATTAACTCAATGTATGACTTTGGGCAATTTATTTCTCTTCTCTGGGTTTCTTGGCCAAAGTGACAATGCAGTAGATAGAGCACTGAAGTTGAATTCCAAAAGGCCTATTTTACAAGTCAGGTGACAGTCAATAAGCATTAAGTGCTTACTATGTGTTGGGCACAATGTGAAACTTTTGGCCCATAGTAGGCACTTAATAAAAGTTGATTGTTTGATTGATTTACTCTCTGTGTGATATTGGGCAAATCACTTGACATCTCTGAGTTCCTGTTTCCTCATTTGTAAAATTCAGAAGGTAGTAGCACATCTTGCTCAGGGTTATGAGGATCAAACACATTTACAAAGCACTTTATAAACTAAGACTTAATATAAATGTGTTATTATGAGCATAAAATAATACAGATCATCAGAGAAGAAACTAATGGGAAAATGGAGTCAGCAACCCTCATCAGCTACTGACTGACTGGCATTTGTGTTGCGGACAGGCTATTCTAGCAAAGCAGCAAGGCACCCCGAAGGAGAGACACAAGGTAGCAGAGGCCAGATGTGCCAAACTCCTATCTCAACCTCGACCACAACTTCCTCCCAGACCCTGATGGAGACACCCCAGAATTCTTACCCTCAAGAGCCATGGGAATGGCAGACCCCTTCATACTACTGGCTCTGCCTCCAGCCAGGATTCAATGAGAGAAGCAATCTCAGTGGAGAAGCACCCCACATTCCTTGCTGCCACTACCACCAACTACCAGTCACCCAGAAAGGCTCCTGTTTTGTTGCAAAGATTTTGTAAGAAACAGGACTGCTCTAGAGGGAGACCATAAGAGATGGAGCTAAGCCCCAGCTTTGCCTGGCTGTGTGAATAAGAACAGAGGCACACATCTGAAGGTCAGAACCATGCACATATCCTGAAAGGGAATCCATGACTGCTTCTTTATCAAGGCCCTTACCTTTCAGGCAACAGCTTTGATGGTTCACATCAAAAAGTGACAAGTCCCAGAGTTCCCCAGAGGCAGCATTCAAATTCATCAGGCATGTAAAAAGTTACTCCAACGTTTCCATCACTTGTTAGGAACACTGAAAAGGGGATTCATGCTTCAGGCAGGAGTTGGGGCCAGCTGACTTCTCTGTTCTCTTCTGAATCTGAGACAATGCTTTACAATAATAGAGCACTTTGAAGGTTTAACACAGCATTGTCCTCCTCACAAACCTGTCATTGTGGGGTCGGGTGGTTGGGGGAGATGGTCATCAAGGCCCTTTTCTAGGATGTGTCCGGGGACACAAGGCTGATAAATGGTGGAGCACAGAAGCAGGATCAGATATGGTATCTTCCAGACAACACTTTCTCCCCTTAGGAATTTAATCCATTTTTCAACAAACTTTCATTAAGCACTTACTATATTCTGGGTACTATATACTGGGCAGTAAAAAGACAAATTGGAATAGCCCCTTCCCTCAAGGACCTTACTTTCTATTGGGGTAGACAACATGAACATGTATAAATATTAACAAGACATACGAAAAAATGCAAGGTAATTTTTTTGGCAAGGGAGATGGTAATAACAGTTGGAATAAACATGAAAGGCTACAGGAGACATCAGGAGGTGGCATTTTAGGTGAGCTTTGAAGGACACTCGAGTTTCTAAGAGATATATTAGTATCACAGATTTGGAAATGAGTAGATCTTCAGGTAATCTTTTTATGGTGAAGGAAAATTGAGGCAAATAAGGTAAAATGACTAATCTACTGTTTCACATCTTGTAAATAGCAGAGACAGAATTTGAGCCCAGTTGTGTGACAGCCAGGTAGCTCATTGGATAGAATGCTGCTCCTAAAGTCAGGAAGACATGAGTGTAAATCTGCCCTTGGTCACCCAGTAGCTGTGTGATCCTGGGCAACCCACTTAACCTCTGTTTGCCTTAATCTACTGGAGAAGGAAACAACAAACCATTCCAGTATTCTTGCCAAGAAAATCTGATGGATGGTATTGGCGTACTATGGGTACACATACTGATGAAGAGTCAGACAAGAATGAACAACAAAAACAGGGTGGCACATTGAAGAGAGCGCTGGAGTCAGCAAGACTCCTTTTCCACAGTTCAAATCTGGACACTAACTAGCTTTGTGACCCTGGTCATTTAACCTTGTTTCCCTCAGTTTTCTCATCTGGAAAATGAGCCATAAAAGGAAATGGCAAACCACTACAATATCTTTGCCAAGAAAACCCCAATTGGCATCCTGAAAAATTGGCTGTGATTGAAATGACTGAACAGCAGCACAGTGTACTATATGGTTAGACAGTAGAAATACCAAGACAAAAATGAAATGGATACGGATATCCATAATATCCTGATGTCAGTGAGCTTACATTCTATTTTTAATATGAATCTACACAAAATAAATGAGAGGTTTTATATGGTGGGGAAGAGAGGCATTAATATCTATGGGGATCAAGAAAGACTTTATGTAAAAGATGGTGCTAGAGCAGAGTTTGGAAGGCAGCTAGGGATTCAAAGAAGTGAAGAAGAAGCATATTTTAAGCATGGAGGACAACCCATCCAAAGGCACTTAGAAGAGAAATGGAGAACCACTATGTACTGTATAAGTAGAAACATGATTGGGATAAGATGATAAAAGACTTTAAATGCCCAATGGAGGCATACACAGGGGCAACAGGAAGGCAGTAGAGTTTTTTGAGTATGGTAGTGACATAGTCCAGTTTAAATTTTAAAATCAGCTTTAGTAGCTATGTGGATGGACTGGAGAAGGGAAAACATTGGAGGCAGAAAGAATAATTAAGAGACTTTTGTAGCAGTCCACACTAGCCTGGAGTAGGGAGGTGATAGTGATGAGGTACAGGCTCTGGGACCCCCCCTTGAGCTCTCCTTGAATCTTTGAGGCACAGGCTCTGGGAAACACCTTGAAATCTGATTAAATCTTCCCACTTGATGAGGCATTTGCAGAGGCCATAAGTTTTTCATTGTGGCTGGGCCCAAACATCTGTTACTAGCCTAGCTCTCCATTGTTCATCTACTTCCCACCCTTGAGCCTGTCAAAATGTCAATCCACCCTTGCACTGACCTCATTAACTCCTCCTGAAGACCCTCCCCAAACTCTTCCTCTAGACCACCCCCAGATTCCTCCATACATAAGATCCCATCTTCAGTCTCACCCAATTTATTTATTCCTTTCATTCCTTTCAGAGATTTTCATCTATGGATGCACTTTGAAATAGTGTAATGCTATGTAAATAATGTAAGTTATGTAAATTGAAACACCTCTCTCTCAATCCCACTCCTACCCCTATCCCTAAGGAAAATCGAGTCACAACCTGGCAGGAGGTTAGAGGCCTTCACCTTGGATTTGCCTAATTGACATCATTATCTGTCAGGTAACTTGGCTCTGCCTGGAAGACATTAGGAGATCATTAGGAAAAGGACTGTAATGAGTTCAGGAGGCCAAAGATCTGTATTCTAATCATCTGAGAAGGAAGACTGATGGAAACCATTGCAGATTCTAGAACAGTTTTAATGACAGAATCAAGGTAGGGATGGACAGTAGCACCTGAGCCTCAGGGAACAAGATCATTTCAGCTAGGGAGGGTTTGGAGCTGGGGGAAGGGGGTCTGTTAGGGAGAATTCCTTGAGGCTGCAGTATCTTTTATTGCTCACCTCAGCCCTTGTTCTTAGTTGAAAGGACAACAGCTGAACGAAACTAGGCATGAGGGTTCTTTTTGGTTATAGGTCAGACTAGATGGTGACTGAGGTCCCTTCCAATCAGGAGTATTCTGGAGTCAGGCAGTACTGGTTTAAGAGACCCCATTGGCAATTTTTCAGTATAATCATCTAAACCTCTAAAATTGGCAAAGGCAACCAATCAGGACTTAATCTATTTTTGTTGATTTTCTAGACTTAGGAAGTAATGGAGAAAGTTTGAACAATGCAGATTAAACTTAAAAATGTGTTTGTGGGGAGGGTGAGAGAATATGTAAATAGGGGTATAGAAGGGTATTTAGATTTATGGCAATGGGAGAATAGGGGAGGGATCCTTGGAGGGGGCCAGGCAGGTCACAGGAGGGCAAGGTAGTGGGTAAAAGTAAAGTAGAGGAGGCAGGAGGGATAGGAAACAAGAAATACGCATATACATAAAAGTAATTTCAGGAGTAGAATAGCTTTGGGGAATATATATGTCTATATATATGTATATGTATATATCTATAGCTATAGAGAAACATATCTAAACTTTATTGTGACCTTCTTGGGGGTAGTTGCAGGGAGGAAAATAAAAGAACAAAATAAAAAAGTGCACAGCTGAGAAGAAAAGAAAACTCACAAGGAGGCAAAGATGGATAATTCTCAATACAATGAGTATTATTTATCATATAGGCTTTCTTGAAATGAAAATTTACTGTCATATATTTTGAATCCTCTCTAATGTTCTGCTATACACATGACATGCTTGTATTTCTTTCTAACTTTGTATTTAAGTTCCAATATTTAAGTTTATGATATGTTTTTGTTTCTTTTTTCAATTCTCTGTGTTCTGGTGTTTGAGTCTAAAATAGAATTTTTGAGAAAAAAAATGTGTCTGTGGTCAATTTTTTTTTCAGGAGAACAGGTCGTTAAATGTTTAATAACATACCACTGTTTGCAGCCCTGAGATTCTATTATTCTTATCTGTGAAAAAATGGCAGAGAGAAAGGAAAAGACTGTAGAATGATGGTAAACTTGGTTGGGAGCTGGCAGAGGGGTCAGTGGACAAGTGAGATCAATTGCTAAAAAGAACACTAAATTTAGAGTCAGAAGACCTAAGTTTGCATTTTGGCATCACTATATGTGCAACCTTTGTCCAGTCTCTCATTTTCTGGAGCTCCTTCCAGCTTTAGATGTTTTAGGGGGGAGAAGAGAAACTGAATTGGTCCTGTCTAGGTCTGTGGGACAGTCAATTGAGAATTATGTGGCCAGGGTGTCCCAATCTCTTCCAAATACAAATTCATTGTACTTGGTCAGTATATTTGAGGACAGTATATTTTTCTCAAGTTATTTTCAAAACCAAAAACTTTGAATTAAAAAAAAACTGAGAGGGGAAAAGAAAACAAGAAAAACAATCTCCTAATGGAATAAAAATCTAATTTAAAATCCCCTTTCCACAAGGCATGTGGGCATCCTGTTTTAATGTGACCAATTACCTGGAGTCTATTTCCTTCCTGGCAGCCTATAGAGGGAAGTGCTGGAGAATAAAATGATGTAATGGGCCATGGGAACTAGATTTGGAACTGTGGGTATCAAAAGTGTGTTCCACTCATCAGAATGGAAATATTAATGGTAACACATCCCAAATAACCTTGCCGTAACCTTGGGCATTTCTACTAAATGCCAGTATCAGAAGAAGGTTTCCTCCCAACATGTGCATCTTTCTTGAAAATACTCAATGAAAGGGTGAAAGGGTCATCACAGATTAATTCCTAAATTCTATGTAAAGTTCTGTTTAAAGTACTGGGGGATGTTTAGCCTGAGGAGACAGGGGGGAGGTGATGACAAGAGAACAACCTGCAAATATTTGAATGATCATCATGTGAAAGAGGGAATATTAGACTTATTCTTGGTGTTGCTGTTGTTGTTGGTTGTCCTTCATTCTCCAAGAGGACCTTGATATGAAGAAGGAGATGGATGCCATGACTTACAAGTCAATTGGACTTATTCTACTAGGTACCAGAAGGTAGAGAAGCACTGAGAGGAAGTAGTAAGGAAACACATCTTATGTCTTTACGAGCAAATACCTTTGAACAATTACAATTTATTCTCTAAACACCCATTCTTTTAAATAAACGAGAAGAAAGAAATAAAGACATTTGATATTTCTAGTACAAGATCCAATGAGACAGTACATGAAAATGTACTGTGAAATGTAAGGGGACATTACTACATAACTACCATTTCACAATCCACTTAGTACCTACCATTATGATTCACTGAGTCATAAAAGTGACCCTGGATTCTTCACAGCAAAACCAACAGAAAACAAACTCTAGTAGTTCCTGTTAAGATGTCCAGCCCAGGACACACTGTGTTCTAAAGACCATCTCATCAAAGAGATACAGTTTATAATCAACAGACAGTTAGGTGGCACAGTGAGTAGGGCATTGGATCTGGAGTTAGGAGGACTCAAGTTTAACTTGACCCCAGATACCTACTGGATGAGTTATCTCATCTCTGTTTCAGTTTCTTCATCTGTAAAATGCGAGTTATAATAACACCTACCTCCCAAATTGTTGTGAGGAATTAATAAGATTTTGTAAAGTTCTTTCTAAACTTATATAAAAACTAGCTATCATTGTTATTGCCTTCATGATTATCCTTATTAAATACAAAAAAAGATTAATTGCCCAAGGTTGGCTATTAGGTGACACTATTGTCCGCAATTCCATCTCTGACACTGTCTGTGTGACCATTAGTAAGTCACTTAAACTTCCTAGGGTCTTAATTTCCTTATCTCTACAATGAGAGCATGAGATTATATGACCTCTGAATTAATTGTCTTCCAGCTATAAATCTATTATCCTATGACCTCATTAGAGATAAAATAGGAGTATGATCTATGCTAAAGTAATACATATATTTAAGAAATAACACTTTTTAAAGATATTATATTATCCTACATGATTCTTCAGTGGCTTAGTATTATATAGGTATATGTGTATGTGTATGTGTATGTATATGTATGTATGTGTACGTGTATATGTATATGTATGTATGTGTATGTGTATATGTATATGTATGTGTATGTGTATGTGTATGTGTAT
>CM053594.1:78057870-78080251 GCA_028646575.1 Pseudocheirus occidentalis
TAATACCTAGGCCATGCCAGTTTCTGGCATGCCATGAGTCACTCCTTCAGTTCTTCTGCTTAAGTTGTCTGGACTATTCCAAACAGGATCATGAATTGATGGGGAAGAGGGTCTGCTGCTTGGTAGGAAAAGACAGAGTCTCAGGAGCATCCTGTGATTGGTTTGCTACCCTCTTGTTGCAGGTAGGTTGATACCAAATATTGAGGTGGCACAGGAGTTGCAAATGGCTGACGTGGAAGACTAAATTAGAACAAATGAGTAGAAACTGTAATTGATGAAGGAAAATTGTCCCCGACAAATCAGATCTAAACCAAGTATAAAAGACAGAGTATTGAGGAGAGTCCCCTCACTTTTCTTCAAGCAAAGGTTACCATGTGTCATCTATGTTGTAGTGGGAATTATTTTTTCATGTATGGATTACATGGGAAGGCCCCTGAAGTCCCTTCTTATTCTCAAATTCTGTGAATTACACATTCTGGATGGGTGGGAAAGGGGTTCTACAAAATGAAGGAAAGGAACACAGGAGGATGGGCCAACTCTAAACACAGCCTGGAACTGGAATGAGCATTCCTAGAAAGTTTTCTCAGATAACTCCAATACTTAAAAAGACCCAGTATGATATTTAATTCAATTTCTCTGCAAATATACATTTTGTCCTACTTATGGTGTTTGGGTTTCTTATCCCCCTGGGTAGAGCTTTGGGAAAGCTTCTGTGTATGTGTGTATCATTGCTGAAAAGTTTGCCCATTGGTCTTTGAACCACACACTGTGATTTAATTCAGAAACCTTGTGGCTGCTGTAGTACCAGGAGCTATCTCAGCAGAATCCCCTCTCTGCCACAGTGGACAAATAGGGAGCAGTTTGGTTGACAAGTACAGGCTTGTTAGGAGGCACTGAGAGAAGCACATATATTATTCATCATATTAAATCCCTTCACGCATTCAGTTTGGTCAATAGGGGCATGAACACAGCAAGAGAACAAGGGAGCTGCTGTCTGCCTTATACATCACACTCTTCAGGTGCCCTTTTTTTTTTGGTTCCATGTAAACATACCAGAGTTGTTTGAGTCTGGCGTTTCCACTGGTGTTCCATGTCCTCCCCTCCCGAACTCCCTGGCAGCAAAGAGAACAAAGGAGGAAATCCATCCCCTTTTGCAAAGTCCTCTAGAACTTTACCATAAGAAAACAACTATCCAATACCTGCTGTGTTCAGAGAATTAAACTAGAGCATTATTAAGAGAGAGCGAGAGCATGCAATCCTTACCAGTGGGGAGATAGAGGCTGGTGGATTGTTTGAGCTTGGGAGATCTGACCTACATAGTAGGACTAAATCCAATCAGATGTCCACACTAGGTATGGCACCAGTAGGGAGAGTGCCTGAGAGGCATTGTGCTGCCTAAGGAGGGGGTAAATCTGGCTCAGAAAAGGATGTTAAAGAGCCTTACTCCATAGTCAGTTATCAGTGGGGTCAAGCTCATGAGTAGCAAGCTGCACCTACAGCCTGGTCAAAATAGAGAGATCCAGTGTGTGTGTGTGTGTGTGTGTGTGTGTGTGTGTGTGTGTGTGTGTGTGTGTGTTTCTGTCTGTCTTTCTGTCTATGTGTGTATGAAAAAGACACACACACACACATAGAAAGAGGCAGAGAGACAAAAATAGAGACAGAGAAGATGGCAGAGTAAGCTGTCCAATATTCACTTCCAAGCAACCAAAAAACACCACTCCAAAACAAATCCTGGAACAGCAGAACCAAGAAAAAAACAATATGATAGCCCAAGAAATGTGGAAGAACAGCAAGAAAGGTCTGTTTCACTTGGGTAAAATTTTGGAGAGCACAGTCCAATAAACAGGCAGCTTCCAGAAGTCAGACCTCCACTTGCTTCAATGTAGCCACAGAGAGATACAGAAACACCTCAATGGCCTCAGCACACACCATACACCAACACTAGAACACCAGCCCAGCACCAAGTAAGCCACCAGACCCCTACAGCCTCCAGGAGCATGAGCCCCCTCCCACCCAATCCTTGCAGCAAGCACTAGACAAAAAGGTCTCCTGTAGGCCTCAGGGCAACATGGGTGCAGCTCCGGGTAAACAACAAGGGCCTGTATCCAGTGTCACAAGGATGAGACAGGGCCTCTTCTACCCTGGAAGCAGAGCTCAAATTTAAAGGAAAGGGAAAAGGCAAAAAATATGAGTGAACAACAAAGAATCTGGCCATAGAAAGTTATTGTGGCAATAGGGAAGAACAAGAAACAAACTCAGAAAAGGACAACAATATCAGAACAGTAATGGGAAAAACCACCCCCCAAAAGGGGAAGTGGTCTGAAGCCCAGAAAGACCTCATGGGAGAGCTCAAAAGTAGCTTAAAAACAATGTAAAATAGGAAAAAGAAAAATTGGTAAAAGAAATAAGCATGATGCATGAGAATTATGAAAAGAGAGTCAACAGCTAAGAAAAAAAAACAATCACTTAAAAAGTACAATTGGTCAAATGGAAAAGGAAGCACAAAAGCTAACTGAGGAAAACAACTCCTTAAAAGTTAGAACTGGGCAAGTGGAAGATAATGATTCTATGAGACGTCAAGAATCAATCAAATAAATTAAAAAGAACGAAAAATTAAAAGAAAATGTAAAATGCTTCATGGGAAAAACAACTAACTTGGAAAACAGATCCTGGAAAGACAGTGTCAGAATCACTGGAATACCTGAAAGCAATAATCAAAAAGGAGGACCTGGACAGCATCTTTCTTTTTCTTTTCTTTTTTTCTTTTATTAAATTTATTTATTTATTTATTTATTTATTTATTTATTTATTATAGTTTTCAACATTCACTTCCATAAGATTTTGAATTCCAAATTTTCTCCTCAACTCTCTCCTCCTCTCATCCCAAGGCAGCATGTAATTTGATATAGGCTCTACATATGCATTCATATTAAACCTATTTTCACATTACTCATGTTATAAAGAAGAATTAGAACCAATGTGAGAAATCATGAGAAAGAAGAAATAACCAAATAAAAAAGAGAGAGCAAATAACATGCTTTAATATGTGTTCAGACTCCACGCTTCTTTTTTTGGATATGTACACCATTTTCTATCATGAGACTTAAGAGTTAGCTGCATTACTAAGAAGCGATAAATCGATTAGTCATTACATAATGTGGCTGTTACTGTGTAGTGTCCTGCTGGTTCTGCTCACTTCACTCAGCAACAATTCCTAAAAGTTTTTCAAGGTTTCATTGAAGTTTGCCTGTTCACTACTTCTTAAAACACAATAGTGTTCCATTACATTCATATGCCACAATTTATTCAGCCATACTCCAACTGATGGGCATCCCCTTAATTTCCGATTTTTGGCCACTGCAAAAAAAAAAAAAAGATGTTATAAATGTTTCTGTGCATGTGGGTCCTTTTCCTTTTTTTATGATCTCTTTGGGATACAGACCTAGTAGTGGTATTTCTGGATCAAAAGGTATGCATAGTTTTATAGCCCTTTGGGCATGGTTCCAAATTACTCCAAATATGATTCAGTTCTCTATATATTTTAGAAATGAGACCTTTATCCTAGACACTGGTTGCAAAAATTCTTTCCCACTTTACTGCTTTCCTCCTAATCTTGGTTGTATTGGCTTTGTTTGTGCAAAACCTTTTAAATTTAATGTAATCAAAATGATCCATTTTGCATTTCATAATGTCCTCTATCTCTCATTTGGCCATAAATTTTTCTGTTCTCCACAAATCTGACAGATGAACTATTCCTTGTTCTTCCAATTTTCTTTTATTATCAATCTTTGTATCTAAATTGTGCACCCATTTAGATTTTATTTTGGTATATGGTATAAGATATTGTTGGTCTATACCTAGTCTCTGCCATAGTATTTCCCAATTTTCCCAGCAGTTTTTGCCAAATAGTGAGTTCTTATCACAGAAACTGGAATCTTTGTATTTATCAAACAGTAGATTACTATAGTTATTGACTACTGTGTTTTGTGTACTTAAAGTATTCTACTGATCTACCACTCTATTTCTTAGACAGTACCAAGCAGTTTTGATGACTGCTGCTTTATAATACAGTTTTAGACCTGCTATACCTAGGCCATCTTCCTTGCATTTTTTTCATTAATTTCCTTGATATTCTGGACTTTTTGTTCTTCCAGATGAATTTTGTCATTATTTTTTCTAGTTTTATAAAATACATTTTTGATGGTTTGATTGGCATGGCATTCAATAAGTAAATTAATTTAGGTAGAATTGTCATTTTTATTGTATTATCTCAGCCTATGTATAAGCAACTGATGTTTTTTCCAATTATTTAGAACTGATTTTATTTTAAGAAAAGTTTATAATTGTGCTCATATAGTTCCTGGATTTGTTTTCACATGTGGACTTCCAACTATTTTATAATATTATAGTAACTTTAAATGGAATTTCTCTTTCTATCTCTTGCTGTTGGGCTTTGTTAGTATTATATAGAAATGAGAATTGCTGAGGATGTATGTGGATTTATTTTGTATCCTCCAACTTTGCTAAAGGTGTTTTTTATTTTGAGTAGTTTTTAACTTGATTACCTAGGATTCTCTAAATATATCATCATATCATCTTCAAAGAATGATAACTTAGTTTCTTCTTTACCTATTCTAATTCCTTCAGTTTCTTTTCCTTCTCTTATTGCTAAAGCTAACATTTCTAGTACCATATTTCAAAACAGTGGTGATAATGTGTATCTTTGTATCTAAGTAAGAAAAAGGTCTACGGAAAGAAAGAGATAGGCACAAAGAGAGAGATAGAAACTCTCTATAGGAAAAAATAGGAAATTAATAATCTAATGGTATTTACTCTTATCTGGTCCAACTGCAAAAGGAGTGTTGAATTCAGTTGTTAAGTGCCACATTTTGGGATAGAAAATCAGTGATAAGTTAGAGGGTATGTAGAGATGAAGGGACCCAAGACCATGCCACATGCAGCTGAAGGAATCTGGGTAGTTATTCTAGAGATTAGATATTGAAAGCATGTCACTTGGAAGAGGCATTAGCTTTATTCTGACTGATCCAGAGGGCAGAACTAGGGCCTACCAAATATGAAAATGCATATTTAGATTTGATCTAAGGGGAAAAAAACCTCAACAATTAGAGGAGTGCCAAAGTGTAAAAGACTGGTCGGTACCCAGTTGGTTCATTTTCTTTGGAAATCTTCATGCTAAGGCTGGATGGCCACTCATCAGGTATGTTGTAGGAGTTGTTCATGTATGGATTGCCATGGATAGTTTTTGTGTTGCCTTCCCATTTGGAGAATCTCTAAATTGCTAATGGAAAGAGAATTTGATCAACCTGTCATTAGAAAAACAGGGTTCAAAGGCTGGATCTATGGAACCTCTAAAGTACAACAGAACAACTCAATTAAAATTACAGTCTATCAGAGTCTGAGGAAACCTCAAGGATTATTTCATTCTATGTGTGCCCGAGCAAGAACCTCTCATAACATCTTTGATAAGTCTTCATCTAGCTTTTACCTAAGTACTTTGAATATTTCTCATAGGAAGGGGAGAACAGTGGTGTGTGTGAAATGTTTCTATTTTCCTTCTGTTAAGGAAGCCAACAAAGTAATGTATATGTAATTCTCCAAAGTAACTAAGAAACTATGGCACTTGGGATGGGGTATGATTGCTTCAATCTTTTACCTCCTTTAATGGAATATTGCTTTTTAATATGGAAGATTAAATTAAACCTGGCAAACCCTTCCTGTATTAATTTTCCCTTGAGCAAGAGAATCCTAGTTGTAGCCAAAGGGAGAAAGATTTAATGGAATACTGAGGCTGATTTATGGCTAATTGGTGTCTTGATGTGGGAAAACAAATAAATATTTGAAGACCACTCACTACAAGTCCTTCCACCCAGATAGTTCTCTGACTGGCTAAAGAACAAAGTGCAGTATGTACTCCACACAGAAACCCATCTTGTCATTTTTCCATTGTTTCAGGCACTATCTTCCTTATCTATCCCAGGTCTTTTATTTTACAACTAAAAAAAAACCTTCTGAAAATGTGCACCTATTTTCCTGTTATGATACGGCATGTTATGTCATACTATGTATATGTATTCATGCACATAAGCATGCATATGTGTGCATAATTTAAATTACAAGAAACACACACATATATAAATGCCAATAATGATATTAGTAGTAACAATTCATATTTTTGTAGCCATTTCTGATCTAAATGCACTTTAGAGACATATCATTTGATCATTGCAACAATTATGTGTTATGGAGAATGCAAATACAGGATGTCCCACATTTAAAGAAGGAAAATATCTCCTTGAAAAAACCACTGACCTGGAAAATAGAGCCAGGAGAGACAATCTGAAAACTATTGGTCTACCTGAAAACCATGATCACAAAAAGAACTTGGAAAGCATGTTTCAAGAAATTCTCAAGGACAATTGGCCTGATATTTTAGAATCAGAGGGCAAAATAGAACTTGAAAGAATTCACCAATCACCTCTTGAAAAAGATCCCCAGAAGAAAACTTCTAGAAATGTTATAGCCAGGTTCAGGAACCCTCAGATGAAGGAGAAAATAATACAGACTGCCAAGAGAAAACAATTTGAATACTGTGGAAACACAATTAGGATAACGCAGTATCTGGCAGCATCTACACAGAGGGATCGAAGGGCCTGGAATATGATATTCCAGAGAGCAAGAGGGCTGGGATTAAAACCAAGAATCACCTATCCAGCAAAACTGAGTATAATGTTCCATGGGAAAATATGGTCATTCAGTGAGGTGGAGGACTTTCAATTCTTGATTAAAAAAACAGAACTGAACCGAAAATTTGACATTCAAACACAAGAAGCATGAGAAGGTAAACATGGGAAAGAAATCATAAGGAACTTATCAAAGTTGAACTATTTACATGCCAATATGGAAAAACAATAATAGTAACTTATGAAACTTTTCTTAGTATGAGGATAGGTGAAGGGAATACAAATGTATGTATGCATGTATTTATGTATGTATACGTACACATATGTCTATATAGAAGGCTATATATTTGTATGAATGCATATCTGAGCATATGTGTATATGTGTACGTAGGGGGTTCAGGATCAATTGATTAGGAAGAGATGATACTTTAAAAGGTGAAATTCTGAGGTGGGAGAGGACGTGAATGAGAGGAGACAGGGAGAGACAAAATGGGATTAATCATCCCATATAAAAGAGGCAAGGGATAACTGTTAAAACTTTACTTTCGTTTACACTCATTGAATTTATCTTAGGGAAGGAATGACATAAACTCTAAACTGCATATCTTGCCACACAGGAGAGTCGGGGAATGGGGATGAGAGGGGGGATGCTGGAGGGAAGGGCAGGGTCGGAAGCACACACCTCAGTAAAGGGACAGGGACAGGGTAGAGAACAAAACAAGGGTGGGGTGCGGGATAGGAAGGAGGGACATACAATCAGCCTCTCACAATATGTCCATCGTGGAGATGTCCTGAGTAATTACACATATACAGCTTATATTGAATTGTTTGTCCTTCCAGTGGGAGTGGGTAACAAGGGAGGAACTGAAAGAGTCTAGAATTTAAAGCTCTAAAATAAAATGTTAAAAAAAACAGCAAACAAACATATGTGTGTGTGTATAATAATTATTAACTACATGCAACTGGGAATTAAGATATACAGGGACTGGGGAAGGAAGACCCTCCCTGCCCTACCAGAAAGTTAGAGGAGCGTTCGAGGAGGACATAAAAGAGAACAGATTGGGGGAGAGGCTTTAGAGTGGGATCACTGTTTTGGGGTTGGGGGTAGGGGAAAGAAGAGGAGAAAATTTGAAACACAAAATCTTGTGGAAATGAATGATATAATCAAGAAAATAAATTAAAATAAAAAAATAAAGATTATGTCTAGGCTCTTTTTTTTTACCATGACTTTCAGAAACTCCAAAAAGTTTTTAAATGATCTCCCCTGGATCTATTTTCCAGGTCAATTGTTTTCCAATGAGATATTTCACTTTGTCTCCTATTTTTTCATTCTTTTTGCTCTGTTTTATAATTTCTTCATGTCTCATAAAGTCATTATCTTCCATGGGCTTCATTCTAATTTTTAAGGAATTATTTTCTTCAGTGGGCTTCCATTTGGCTAATTCTACTTTTTAAGGCATTTTCTCCTCTTTGACTTTTTGAACCTCTTTTGCCACTTGGTCTAGTTTATTTTTAAGGTGTTATTTTCTTTAGTATTCTTTTCAACCTCCTTTAGCAAACTGTTGACTAATTTTTCATGATTTCTTGTCTTACTCTCATTTCTTTTTCCAATTTTTCCTCTACTTCTCTTACTTGATTTTCAATATCCTTTTTGATATTTCAATATCAAATCCATCTTTCAATATCCATCTTCCATGGACTGAGACAAAATTATATTTTTCTTGGTGGCTTTGGATGAAGGAATTTTGACTTTGTTGTCTTCTTTTGAGTGTGTGTTTTGATCTTCCTTATCACCAAAGTAAGTTTCTCTAGTCTGAGTTTTTTCCCCCATTGTTTGATCACTTTCTCAGTCTATGACCTGACTTTTTAGCTTTTTATTAAAGTAGGACTCTGCTTTCAGTGTGGAGGGCCTACTGTTTGAGGTTTCGAGAGTTTTATGTAGCTTTTTTCAAAGATACTTGTGGGACCTTTAAGTTTCTAGCTCTTCCAAGGTGATATGATCTAAGGTGAGGTGTTTACTTCTCTCCTGGCCTAGGCTCTGGTCTGTAAATGACCTCAAGCACTCTTTTCTACTTTGGCATTGTGCCTGCCCTGCTGCTACAAGCTCTGCTATGCCAGCATATCTCCTTTTCCCAGGACTGATTCAGATCCAAGTATGGACAAAGCAGAAAAAAAAACCTGTCTCAGTGCCAGCAAAGACAGCCCTATAATCTCCTTCTGACCAGTTGTTTGATATCCTTACTATCTGTGGATTGAGAGTCCCAGAAGCTGTTGCTCCCACTGTGTCATTATGCTCCCACATTGTCATCAACACCACCACCGCTGCTGACTCAGTCACTCCCAAGGCCTGCTCTTGCTTTTCTAGGGCTGGGACTGTGCTGGGGTTGGACATAGTCTGTGTTCCTCTCTCACCTAGGTGTGACATCCCTTTCCTACTGACCTTCTAAGTTGTCTTTGGTGTTTGTGGGTTGAGAATTCTGGAAACAGTCCCAGCTGGCAGTAATTCAACCCCCTGAGGCCTGCTCTGGTTTTGCAGGGGCCTTCTCTAAGCTGCCACAGCCTGTGTTCAACTATTCTCTTTGTCTGGTGCAACAGACCTTTCCCATCAATCATCCAGGTCGTCTTGGATTGGAAATTTGTTTCACTCCGACTTTTTGTGGGTTCTAGTGCTCTAGAGGTTGTTTAGAGTCATTTTTACAGGTATTTAGTGGGGTTTCAAGGAGATCTCTGGCAAGCCCCTGCTTTTACTCCACCATACTGGCTCAACCCACAAGGCATATTTTAAAGCATACAAAGTAGAGGCCTCTTAGCTCAATCCTAATCAGGAAAAAAAAGTTTGACAGAAAAGGTGTGTAGAAAAAAAGGCCAGAAATAACAAAGGGAAAAAGAGACTTAACCCTCTTGGGAAAGCCCCAAAAACCTCATTCAGGTTATAATATTTTTATTTTTGAACACTTTAAGGCAGAAAAAGGGATTTCATTACAGGAAATAATGAAGCTTTTAAATTAAGGGTGGAAAAATCTGCCGTTATCTCAGAAGCAGGTATATATGCATCTAGCAGGAGATGATAAAATTCATTACACAGATGAAATAAAATCATTGGTAGAAAAAATGTTTGACATGGGACTGGAATATCTTTTATGTTTTAGGAAGTCAAAAACCAAAATTGGAAAACACCCTGAAGACATTTATTAATGTTTACATCTTCATAGTGAATATGATAAATACTCAAGGAACCAGTAAGGTCTCTCACTAAAGACTGTGGCAAAATTCCTAAGAATGATGCTGGTGAAAAGTTTATACTAACCTCGTTTTGTTAACATATGGACTTTAGCCAGTATGCTGACGTATTTTGTATTAGCACCTAGTTATGGATACTCTGCTGGCACAGACTCGGTCTAAACTTAGACAGAATTTGCTTTTGGAACTTTTAGTGTAGTTGTGAGGATCAGATAACAATCAGATAATAATAAAAGGATTTAGCACAGTACCTGGCACATAGAAAGTCCTATAAAAACAGTAGTAGTAGTAGTAGTAGTAGTAGCAGTAGTAGTTGTAGTAGCAGCAGTAGTAGTAGTAGCAGTAATAGTAGTAGTAGCAGCATCAGCAGTAGCAGTGGCAGTAGCAGGAGCAGTAGTAGTAGTAGTAGTAGAAGTAGTAGCAGTAGTAGTAGTAGTAGTAGTAGTAGTAGTAGTAGTAGTAGTAGTAGTAGTTGTTGTTGTTGTTGTTGTTGTTGTTGTTATTGTTATGTCAGATAATATATGTAAAGCATTTTACAAGCCTTAAACCACCCTATGAATGTTAGCTACCCTGTCATTTGCAAAGTGTTGTGGATTCTGATTCTGTTTTGTTATTGACCTCTTTCCTTTCTCTCAAATCTCATGGCCTTTATTCTAGTTCAGGATCTCATGTGGGCCTGGACTTTTTTTAAAATTGATTTATTTTTTTTACTTTTAGTTTACAAGATTCAGTTCCACAGTCCCTTGAGTTTCAAATTCTCTTCCCTCTCTCTTCCCCCCACCCCCATGGCAGCACACAATCAAGTATAGTATCTGCAAATACTTTCACATTGGACATTAGTCTGGTTGTATAGAAAGGTTGTAACCAATGCAGTGAACAATGGGAAAAAAGAAAGAAAACCAAACATGGAAAAGAGTGATAGCATGTAGATTGCTTCAGTCTTCATTTAAACTCTGGACTTTCTAGATCTTTCTCTGAATGTAGATATTTCATTCCATCCTGAGACTTATAGAATTGACACAACTGTGTGTTGCTGAGAAAAGCCCGGTTTTTCAAAGTTGGTCGTCACACATATGATGTGTCTCTGATTGTGTACAAGTTTTTCCTGGTTCTGCTCTTCTCACTTAGCATCAGTTTGTATAAGGGCCTGGACTTTTTCAATGGCATCCCTAATACTCTCCTGCTATCAGACTCTCCCTTCTCTGACTCAACTTCCACACAACTTCTAAAATCTACCTAAGAGGAAAATCTCTGTTTGGGTTTAAAAGTCCTCCACAATCTGGCTCAAAGAGACCTTTGCAGGCCTGTTGAGTATCACTAGCTTTCAAACACTCTGTATACCATCCAGACTGGTCAGCTTGCTGCTCCTCATACATCTCCATTCATCTTCTGTTTCCCTTCCATTAAAGAGATTGGTGTTCATCACTGGAATGTACACTCTCTTACTTGTGTCTTGTAGATGCTCTGCCTTCTTTTAAGACTCATCTCAACTGCTCTTTCTTACAAGAGTCCTATTTTGATCCATCCAGCTAGTGCTCCTTCATACTACTTGGTACATATTTTGTATTTTTTTTCTTTTTACATTTTTTGTATTCTACTCCTTCACCCACTCTCTCCTCCTGACCCCAGCCTCCAAACTGCTTTGTTTTTATCTTTATGCCTAGTACCTACCATAGTAGCTGGCAGATAGTAACAGATAGTAAGAATGAATGGCTAGATGGATGGATGGATGGATGGATGATGAATGAATGCTTCCCAAGGCAATTCATTTCATTTTCAGATAGCTCTTAGGAAATGTGTTTGATTTCCCCTCCTAGAGCCATAAATTGCCTCTTTAAATTTGTTCCAGATGGCTATAGTAATCAAAGTAAAAATGAAAATGAAGCAAAATTCAAGGGATATTGAAGAAAGAAATGGGAAAGCTTGGTGATTGGTTGGTTCATATTAACAACAGCTCTCATTTAAATTGGGGCTTTAATTACCTAGTGCTGGCCTCACATCTCCGTGAGATATTTAGTGAAGACATTCCCATTTTACAGATGAGACATCAGGTCTTCTCATTTCTAGTCTAGTAGATATGCTGATGAAGCATAGGGTCTCTCCAATTTGCAGAAAAAGAAAGAAAAAGAAGTGAGGCAAAGTGTCAAACCCGGGTCTCCTGATTCTAGTTCTAGAGTTCTATTACACCATGCCAGGATGCCTTTCCTTTTCACATAACAATGCATTTTTTTCCTATAATACCTGGATTCTTCTGACTACTATATCCAATGGACTCCATTTTAAAGTAGTGACAGTTTTCCATTTCTTGTGAATCCTATTCTTAGTTGAGTCTGTACTGTGTGATAAGTTATTGCTACCTAACATCATCTGCAGGCTATTCTGTTGGGAAAAGAATTGCTGAATAAAAGGAAATCAATGGGCCATGCGGGCGGATGTTTAGCTTATAGCCATGACCTCATAATAAAGCTTCAAAAGAAGATGAAGAAACCTTTATAGATCAGGAGTAGTGGAGCCAATCATTTAATACCCATCTTTCTCATTTTCTTCTCACACACTACCTCTTTTAGTGACCTTTCTACAGAGCAAAGAATCATTGTCTTTCTTTCCCAAGCCCTACATTTTGGACAATACCAACAGGGAGTTAGAATCATTGGATGTCCAAATTGTAAGTCCATTAGCCATTTGAAGTAATATCAGCCCTTAGTGCTATATCTCCTCTAGAGCATTTCTGACCAATGGCCATCATGCTTTGCTTGAAGAATTCCATTAACAGTGTACCTATTAGGTCCTGAGGCAGTCATTTATTAGGGTAGCTTTAATTTTTAGGAACTTTTTCCTCTTATCAAGTAAAAATACATTTCTTTTCAACTACCAACAATCCTGACCCTGCCCTCTGGGACCAAGCAAACAAGTTTAACAGTATTTCCACCTGTTGACCTTCCAAATACTCAAAGTGAATTTCTGTGCCCCATCTAAGTCTTATCTTCTTCCAGCTATAACATCCTCACTTTCTCCAACCAATCGTCATGTGACATAATTTTGAGACATACAGTTCTAAGCTGCTGCTGTCTATACATTCAGCTCCCTAGGTTGTATGACTTTTACCTTTACTATTTGCCACAGGAAAGAGGAATTAAGAAAGCAACACCCTGATTGACAGATACTAGGACCACTGGATAGTTTTTCTTTTTCTTTTTTTTTAACTACATTCATTCAATAACTATGTATTAAGTACTTTCTAGGGTCTGTTTTGACAAACGATGAATAAGGAAAAGACATTAGTGGTTGTCTAGTCCAATTTTGTGTAAAAAGAAACTGAAGCCATATAACCTTCACATCTTCAATCTTATTCTTATAATCCTGCAAGGCAAGGAAGCAGGCAGGATGCATTGGACATAGTTTTGGACCCTTAGAGACAAATATGTACATTATTTGAAAAATGCACTCCAGTTCTGTAAAGAGACAGGCCAATGGAAGAGGCCACAACCCATAGGCTAGAAGTCATAGGATTCCCAAAGAAGTTCAAAATCAATGGAGTTGGCATATGACCATAAAGGACAATGGCTGCTACTCATGTAGACCCTGAGCCCTCCTCTGACATACCCATGATTCAGTTTCAAAGTAATTAATACCTGAACTGTTTGTTCCTCATTCCCCCACTACAGTGAGAACCTGAAGTAACTATTGGTATATTTGGGCCCAGCCTCTTTGGACTTCTGTTCCTGCCTCAGGGTAACAAGACTTTAATCAAGGCTGTTATTTTACAATTGCTCACCTGACGTGTTCCACTGCCAGACCAGACAGTAAAAAGATCCTGGATCCTAATACCTTGTAGAATGTAGGAAAGGAATTGGGCACTTCACACACACACATACCCTACCACCTGACCCCACCCACTCGCCCAAGTGCACACATTAAATTCTAGCAGTCCACATGATGTCTGAAAGTAGTTAGGGTCTGGGACCTTTCTTAGCTTCAATGATCTGTCAGGTTCTGGAGAGAAGCAGGGCATCATTGCGGAAAGAACTCTATGACGATCAAATATGAGGGATGAATCCTGTGAACCATGCATGAAAACATGCAAATAAAGCATGTCTCCCTAAGGAAAACAAACAACAAAAGAAACTGAGGCCCAGAGAGATTATGACTTGCCTAAACTCAATAACGGGTAAATAGCCAGCAGGATTTGAACCCAAGATCTCTCTCTCTCAAAATCCAGTACTCTTTCAATTATTCCACAATCCAGTGGTAGAGTTCATTCATGTGTTCAAATAAATATAGTGTCAATGGAAATCAGGACAAGCAAGAAGATCAGACAAGAAAAAGATTTTTTACTGATTATATGAATTGGAGAAGCCTTTGATGTGGTGGTGTTTGAAATGGACCTTGAGAGCCAGGTAGGATGTCAGTAGGTAGCAATCAGCTCTTCTGCTACTTTGGAAGAAACACAGAAAGAATAAGCTTTTCTTTATTCAGAAATCTTGAGCCTGATTCTTCCATTAACTGTGGATTAATGAAAAGAGAAAAATATTACCCAGAATACTCTTGCTAAATCATGTCAAAATCTGTTGGCTGCAATATGAGGGGCCTTTCCAGGTGATCTTTGATCTTATTGAACATAACAGATGGTGATTGCAAATGCCAGATTTTCTTTCTTTTTTCTTTTCCTTTTTTCTAAAATACCTGACCCTTGGCCTTCAGGAAGAATTAGATTTCTCATGGAAAGGTCAGCAAATTTTTCTTAATGAAATAAATACAAGACAGACTGCAACTTCTTGGTTAACAGAGACCTGATCTTTTGGAACCTTTGTCAACAGACAGGTTGCTCTCTTTCCTTGACAGTTCTCCAGAGAAAGATCTAGCTTTAATAAAGGGGAAAAAATATTCCACACTCAGGGTTCCACTCACTGAATCCTTACTGTTATAAAACCAGGCACAGTAATATACTATTTTCTCTCTCTCTCTCTCTTTTTTATTCTTACAATTCTTTGGGTCATTCATTCAGAAATATTTCTTGAGTAACCGCTATATAGAAAGTATGGTGCCTCCCTCCCTTATTCCATGGCCAATAGTTCTCATTGACTAACTAGTAGTAATAACAGTCAATCTTTATTCCCACTTCTGGTAGTTTTCCCTCTCTGCACCACAATACTGGCAGATTAATCTTGCTAGGTTAAAATCCTTGAACTAGTCTGGCCTGTCAATCAATGATCAATACAAAATTTATTCAAATGAATATAAAAGAAGATAATAATTGCAAAGGGTCTATAAACTTTGAAGTGCTAAATAAATGTTAATTATTAAATTCTGTAAAGAGGGATAGCTCTCCAGGAAAGTGAGTAAGGAGAAGATGAGATGAAAATAAGTGAGATAAAAATATCAATACAATTAATATTTAAAAATTTAAGTTCATAATATTTATGGAAACAGTCTCATTTCAAAGGGATCTCAGAAATAATTTAGTCCAATTTTTCCTTCACTCCAAACTCCTGCCCATCCTTCCCCCACCCTCCCACACAGGGGAGTAAACGCTGTGGAAAAGGGACCCATTCCAACCTTGCTGCCACAAGTACCAACTGCCAGTAAGCTATCACCAACAGGGATGGTAAGCTAGCTTAGCTGAAACAATGGAGCATTCTAAGAAAGAGACAGAATGGAACATCTGCCAGGTGGGTCATAACTTTGTCTCTATGTCTTCCAGACCATCAGATCTGCTCCCAGCCCAACCTCCACAGTCATTACAGAAGAGGAGTAGCAATTATGGAGAGGTTATCTAGTGACTAACTGAAGGTTCTGAAAGGCCCTGCTTCCTTGGGAGCCACAGCTACTGAAAGCCCGCAAAAGAAAGTTCTCATCACCCAAGTCCTTGGGATTGTCAAATAATTCAGTATTAGAAATCAATATTGTTTTTCAGTGGAAATGATATTAAAGGAGATGAATTGCTATCTGCTTTCCCTCTACACCTAAAAGTCCTCTGGATATTTGATCTTGTCTTGCATTTGAAACCTCTTATATGTGTGTAGTGCCAATACAATATTCACAGCACTAACAGAGTTTGTGAATATTCCGGCATAGTTCTCAATGGCAAAATATAACAGACTCTCCATAGACAAGACAAAAGCAAAACATTTATTTAGATGCCAGAAAACCAAATCCCAACACTGGAAAGTCAAATCCATCATAATAACAAAGAAGTTAATACACCATAACACAACAGAGAGCCACATCATCCTTTAGCCTCCCCACAAATCAACACTCACAAGCCTAGGTGTCACAGTAGGGGGCAAACACTCATAAGCCTAGCTGTCTCCTTAGGTATGTCCTCTCTCTCCCACCATGAGGCTGCTCTGACTCCCAGCTTCCTGTGGGTTCTGCTCCATCCTCCAGGAAAACCCTCCCACCACAGGCCCCATGTGATAACATTCAACCTGTTAGGGGACAGGGAAAATATTAAAAGCATGGCAGATCTTCAAATTCCCTTAGTCTTATTAAGGGAGAGGGAAGATCTTCAAATCCCATTACCATTACAATGTATTGTCTTCCCCTATTAGAATGTGAGTTGTGTGAGATCGAGGACTGTCTTCCTTTTTCTACTTCTCTCCTACACTTAATACAATGCTTTTCACACAGTAAGCCCTTAATAAATGCCTTTTTCATTAACTTATTCATAATGAAGGACAATCATATACATGGACATCAAACTTTTGCTTGAATATCTCTAGTTGTAGGGAACTCACCTCCCCACCAATTAAAATAGCCCATCTCACAGTTGGGAAGGTCAGATTTTGCGAAAGTTCCCCCATTTCCATCCCCTGTCATTATATTAGGTCAAAATTAGCCTTTTCTTGACAGTCACTCGTTGTTTCTAGTTCTGCCATCTGATCCTACATTGGATAGTTCTAATGCCTTCATATATAGACAGTGATTGTGCCTCCTCTCTCAATGAATAAATACCATTCACCCATCTATCAATTCATCTCTTCATTAATTATTTCATTTATTTATCCCACATTTACTAATGATTTTTGACATGTAATAACTTAGAAGGGAGAGAATAAGCATTTATTAAACATCTACTTTGTTCTAGGCACTGTGCTAAGTGCTTTACAAATGTAATCTCATCGGTTCTTTACAACATCCTGAACTAGGTGCTATTATTATCCTCCATTTTACAGTTGAAGAAACCAGTGTTAAATGAATTACCCATGGTGACATGGATTTTAAGTGTCTGAGGTTAGATTTTAGCTCTATGCACCATACCACCTATGCCTGTTAGGCACAAGAACAGAACAACAATTCAATATAATATGTCCCCTGATCTCAAGAAACTTTATCTGGTAGTCGCAGGGCAGAGAAGACACATAACATGAATTTTTCCAGTTGAGTGGTGAGAGTGGCACCATATTGGTTGGCATCCTTACAAATTATTCAGCTTTTCTGATAGAAAACTTCATATTTTTCTTTCCAAGTGATTTCATTTTACTTGTTTCATGAAGATGGAGAATTTGTACTTAATGGATGCTAAGCAAACTGCGACTGACCTAACACATTACATCAACAGGTAAGAGATAAAATAAAAGGCTTGAATAGACCCTTGAATGTTAATTTCACATGTTGGCACCTAGCCAAGACAGAGCAATATACTCTTCATCTCTGGTCTGTCACATCTAACACAAACAGCCCCTCATTTTTAATAGGAAGTTCTGCTTGGTCAGGTGAACATTTACTGCGCCCTATAAGGCATGCCCTTTCCATTCAAATGTCATCACTCATCAATCAAGAGAATGAAAGATGGCAGCATTCTAATGTCATTCACTACTTGGGTGTGCTCATCATGCACTGGAGGAGCTGGCCATGGCCCATTTTACTTTGCAATGAAGGAAGTGGTCCTGAACCAACATTCATTTCTAGTAATTGCTTTTTCTTTGGATCACAATATGCTGGGGGATGTATTTCTTTGTTTTCTTTCTGAAGTCTGTGTTAATAGATTTCAACATTAGTATCTATGTGTTTGATTTTATGGATGTAGGGTTCAAACATTTACAGAAAGTATTGATTTGCCTTGGCATAACAAATTTTAGTGGAGGGGAAAATAAATAGTAGGAGGAAATTTCTTGGCAGAAGTATGAGCTGATAAAAAGAAAAACAACAACATTAACACAGATTGTGACCTGACCATCATTTCATGAGTATGAGTAGATGTGTCCACATGCATATCCTCAACTAGATTATAACTCTGAAGGAAAGAAACAATTATGTCTTCTTATGAGTTTTAAAGGAAATGTGGATTTCTAATTTAGAGAAGAGAAGACTTGGCGGGGGAGGGGGGATTCAGGATTCCTTTCTTCATGTATTTGAAGAATGATAATTTGAAAGTGAGAATACCTTTCTTCAGCTTGGTCCTAAAGTGTAGAACTAGTGACAGTGGGTGGAAAGGACAGGGTAAATGTGTACTAAAGATATGAGGGGTGGAAGGGGAGGAGGGAAATCTAATAATCAGAACTCTCCCAAAGTGTCATAGGATGTTTTAGGAGTTAATAGATTCCTCCCATCACTTAAAGTTTGAAAGAAATTAGGTTACCACTTACTTTAGATGATAGATAGATAGATAGATAGATAGATAGATAGATAGATAGATACACACATAAATACATACATACATACATTCATACATACATACATTCATACATACATACATACAATGTACATAATCAGAGACTCTCAAAGTTAGAAGAGAGGTCACAGGGTAATCTATTTCAACCTATACTTGACCATGAATCGTTTTTACAACATTTTCAATAAGTGGTTATCTGGCCTACATTTGAAGGGCTCCTTTGAAGCTACTACATCTGCTACTTCTCAAAATCTCCATTATACTTTTCCAACTATCCAACTGGAACTTAACTCTGAAACTTCCAACAATTAAAAAGAGTCAAGCATAATAAGCTTAATCCAGGCTTAATGTCCACATAGAAGCTTTCTCTTCTAGTTAAATAACATACATTCCTTCAACAGATCATCTCAGGAAATGTTCTCTAATCATCTCTAGTCACCTCCTTCAGCAATAAAGTCATAGAATCATAAATTTTGAGTTGTAAGGGCCCTTAAAAGTCATCAAATTCAACCTCCTCATTTTACAAATGAGGCTTCTGAGGCCCACAAATGTCTTTCCTGGGTTCACACAGACACTAAGGTCTTGATTCAGGATTCAAACCCAAGCCTAACTGATTTCAAATACAGTGATATCCACTCACTAAACTATGCTGTCTTTATGACCTTGGTCTCCCTCTGAACGTGTGCCAGCTTGTTAGTATCTTTCCTAATAATGTTTTGCCCAGAATTGAACACTATACCCAAGAGGTCTTACCAAAGAGTCTGTCAAGCAAGTAAAGAGAGATTATTACTTCCATTCCATACCCTGTGTCTATCTTTTTTTAAATTAATTTTTATTTATTTTGAGTTCACATCATTCATTTCCATGAGATTTTGAGTTATACATTTTCTCCCCATCTTTCCTCTACTCATCACCCCAAAACAGCAATCCTACTGTATACCCCCTCCCCCAAAATGCTCTCCCTTATATCCTCCCCCATCACCCCTCTGACTTTCTGGTAGGACAAGATGGATCTCCCTATCCCAGTGCCTATATATTTTATTTCCAAATTGCATGTAAATAATAATAATAATAATAATTTCATATATATATATGCATATATATATGTTTGACCTTTGACCTTTGATTTTAGAACTATGAATTCTAGATTCTTTCCCTTCCTCCTTTGTCATCTACCCCAACTATAAACCATACATATGTGGTTAACACAGAACATCTCCACAACGGACATATTGTGGAAGACTGAGTAGATTTCCCTCCTCCCCTTCCTACCCTCCACTTGTTCTATTCTCTACTTTGTCCCTATCCCTTTACAGAAGTGTGTGCTTCTAACAATCCTCCACCCCAACCTGCCCTTCCCTCCATCATCCCTTCTTTCTTTCCTTTCAGGGGGCCCTCTCCTGTGGGCCAAGATACCAAATTTAGAGTGTATGTCATTCCCTCCCTAAGCCAAATTCAATGAGAGTAGGGTTGACCCATTCCCTTTTGCCTTCCTGTTCTTCCTCTCCATTGTAACAGTTATCCCTTGTCTCTTGTATATGAGATGTTTAACCCCATTCTATCTATCCCTGTCTCCTCTCATTCTATTCCTCTCCCACCTCTCAATTTCACCTTTTAAAATATCATACCTTCCTATTCAATTAATCATGTGCCCTCTGTCTGTGTATACTTGTACACATATATACACACATTCACAAATGTATTCATATGCATATATACCCTCCTATATAGACATATGTGTAGGTATACTTAGAAAAGTTACATAAGTTGCAATGACCATTCTTCCATGTTGGCATGTCAATAGTTCAACTTTGACAAATTCCTTATGATTTCTTTTCCGTGTTTACCTTCTCATGCTTCTTGTGTTTGAATGTCAAATTTTCTATTCAGTTCTGTTTTTTTTCCTCAAGAATGCATGAAAGTCCTCTAGCTCATTGAATGACCATATTTTTCCCTGAAACATTACTCAGTTTTGCTGGGTAGGTGATTCTTGGTTTTAATTCTAACTCCCTTGATCTATGCAATATCATATTCCAGGCACTTTGATCCCTTAATGGAGAAGCTGCTAGATCTTGTGTTATCCTGATTGTGTTTCCACAGTTTCCAAACTGTTTCTCCTTGGCAGCTTGTAGTATTTGCTCCTTGATCTTGGAACTCTGGAACCTGGTTATAATATTCCTAGTTTTCTTTTTGGGATCTTTTTCAAGAGGTGATGGGTGAATTCTTTCAAGTTCTATTTTGCCCTCTGGTTCTAAAATATCAGGGAAATTTTCCTTGAAAATTTCTTGAAGGATGATTTCTAGGTTCTTTTTTTGATCATGGATTTCAAGTAGTTCAGATTTTTAAATTGTCTCTCCTGGATCTATTTTCCAGGTCAGTAATTTTTTTCAAGGAGATATTTCACATTGCCTTCTATTTTTCCATTTGTTTAGATCTGTTTAATAGTATCTTGATTTCTCATAAAGTCATTTGCTTCCATTTGCTCCAATGTAATTCTTAAGAAATTATTCTCTTCAGAAAGCTTTTGGGATTTTTTTTCCATCTGGCAAATTCAACTTTTTAAGGCATTCTTCTCCTCATTGGCTTTTTGGTCTTCTATTGCCATTTGAATTAATCTCTTTTTTAAGGTGTTATTTTCTTCAGTCAGGTTTTTGACTCTCTTTTCATGATTTTCCTGCATCATTCTCATTTCTCTCCCCAATTTTTCCTCCACTTCTCTTATTTGGGTTTTGAAATCCTTCTTAAGCTCCTCTATGGCCTTTGAGCAATTTATATTTTTCTTGGAAGTTTTTGGTGCAGGAGTTCTGACTGTGTTGTCTTCTTTCTGTTGCATGTTTTGATCCTTTTTGCCCCCAATAAAGGTGTCTAAAGTTGGATTGCTGAACTTGTTTTGCTTCCTTTGCCAGCTCATGTTGCCAGTCAGTTACTTGACTTTTGGGCTCAGTAGAACTCTGCTTTCAGAGGGGAGATCTCTGTCCCAAATTGCTGGAGTTTTTGCAGCTGCCAGAGCTATTAGGTGGCCGCTACCATCTCTGCAGCCCCCACCAGCTTTGGCTCATTGATCACACACCTCAGGACCACCACCCATTACCACAATCCTGATCCAGGCAAGTGAAGGCAAGAGCACTCTGAATGATCACTTGGCCCCCCTGCAATCTGCAGGATGGGAGCTCCGAAGCAACTATGTGGAGGCAGCTGCAGGGCCACCACTTCAGACTACTTCTAGCTCTGGAGGCAGTAGGCTGGACCATCTCCACCCAATTTAGCCGAGTTCCCTTTCTCCTTGGCTCTTATGTGTTGATAATTCTGGAAACCACCACAGCTGCCAGTGATCTGTTCTCCTGAAAGCTCCAGCCAGGGCTTCTCCTGGGTGGCCTAGGGCTAAAACAGTATAGGGCTGGGCTCTGCTCCCAGCATGTTGTGATGAACCCTTTCTGTCTGCCTGCCTGCCTGCCTGAATTCGGTAGGAGCTTTGTTACTCTGTCATTTTGTGGCTTCTGGAGCTCTAAAATTTGTTTAGAGTCATGTTTCATAGGTATTTGAGGTGGTTATGGGGGGAGCCACGGAGTTCTTCTACTTTTACCCCACCCTTTTTATTCTGCCCCCCACTGTGCCTTTCTTAATTCAGCCATAGATCACATTAACTTTTTTGAAGGTCATATTCCAGTGTTGATTCACATTTAACTTATGCTGTCATAAAAGCTCCAGGTTCCTTCTCTCTTTCCTTCTTTTTCCTTCCTTCCTTTCTTTCTTTCTTCCTTCCTTCCTTCCTTCCTTCCTTCCTTCCTTCCTTCCTTCCTTCCTTCCTTCTTTCCTCCCTTCCTTC
>CM053594.1:78080751-78114838 GCA_028646575.1 Pseudocheirus occidentalis
CCCCCCCCCCCATTCTTTGTATCTCCAGCTCTCTGCATGGTGCCTAGTACATAGTAAACCAATGCAGCCTTCAGACCAGATTAACTGTTTTGGCTGCTTTGATGCAGCTGGTTCATTGAACTTATACTCAACTGAAATCCCCGGATCTTTTTTTCCATATGAATGAATCAGCATTTTCTAGTTATTCTTTACCTCGTCTGAACCATTTTTTGAGCCAATATAAAGGACTTTATATGTATCCCTATTTATTTTCGTATAGTTTAAAATTTCACTCCTATTTATTAATGTTAAGATCACTTTGGATCCATCATTCTTTCCACTGTACCATGGTGTCTCCCATAAATCTCCAGTCCATTATTTTGGGCCCAATGTCAACCTAAGAACACTTTTTGGGAAGGTGAATTGCTTTAAAATGAACAAGGAAGACACATAAATTTCAATGGGTCACTTGCTCAGCCAGTTGTCTAATGTAGATAATTTTTTCTCAGTGAAACTTTATTTGTTTCTTGGGTGTCATAATTTCCCTTGGTTTCTTTTCCTTTTTCCTTTTTAAAATTTACTTGGCATTCTATGAATCATGGTTGTCAATCACTGAGTAATACCCATGATGAATTTACAAAGTTAGATGCGCTTACTTTTTGCACAGGAAGATTTAAGGCAACTGTTTTCTGCTATTAATCCATCACTCCTTTCCCCATTCGCCACCTCAAAATAAAGGACAAAAAGAGAAAACTTGGCAGAGATTCCATGTTATTATATACTATCCTTAATTCAATGATGTGTAAACATTTCCCTAGTCTACTGTGTAAACATAAACTGTGGTATATTATCATTCATTATTAGTTTTATTTCTACTGCTTTCAGTATTATTATCCAAAAAGGCTGGACTGTAATCCTTCTACATTTGTTCCACCATAAATAAACAAAAACCCCAAACCCAATTTGTGAAATGTCATCACAAAGCTAAAGCTAGGTTGATGTGAGAATTGGAAACAAAATGAAACCAAAGTGGGCACCATGCCCAGTCAGTGGTCGTCCTTCTGACCAGTACAACTAGATGAAAAACACCCAAAAGAGGAGGAAATATCCAACCCTGCTGCAAAAAAGGGAAAACCACAATAATTAAAGATGGTCTCATGGAACTAATGGAGTTAATGGAAATGCAGAAATGATGCCCTATTTTCTCAGGGGGGGAAAAAAGATACCTTGAAATAGAACTCATTCAGTGAAACTGTCTTGCTTTGTGTTCCATATAAAAGTTTAACAGATTATAATAACTCACCTCTCTATAGAACCTCGTCATTTTAAAATCAATTTTTTCATAATAACCATTTGATATAAATAATAAAAGAATTATTATCCTCATTTTATAGAAGTGGATATCAGCGTTGTATTGCTATGGCGAAATGATTCATCACCAAGTGTCCAGCCTACTGGTGATAAATCCCTTAAAACTTAAATAGGTTGGTCCTCAATAAATTAACTCAGATTATTGTAGGAACTGTTATTGAAATCTTTACACTATGATAGCCTCCTCCAGAACTTGTGCAGCCCCCCAAAATCCTATGACATCCCACATTATAATAAGACATTGGAACAGTAGTCTATGGAGTCTCATATCCTCACATCCTTGAAAACAGGGCTTTAGGAACAACAAACAAACAAACAAAAAACCCCACAGGTTAGTCAGAGAATGACCTTTGGAGAAAATGAGTATGATCCTAAATTAGAATTATTGAAAGGAAACACAAAGATAATTTGTTCTAACACAGAATAGAACCTAACCAGAGAACATACGATTTAAAATAGAGCAATGATGCCTTCTACTCCAAACCCAACTTGTGTATGAAAATATTCTAAGATATCTCCTAAAAGTGAACATTCAGAATCCTCTTGAAGGCCTTCAGTTATGAGAAAACCCTTTACCTGTTGAAATGGTCCATCTTGGCTAGTTTGCTTTTTTATTTTTTATTAAATCATGCCTCTAGCTTTCACTTACTGCTGTAATGTTAATGGGAATTTGAAGACCTTCCCTGCTTTGAAAATAAATAAACTCTGCCTCCTAATAGGCTGAATATAATCACATGGAGCCTGTGATGGGAAGTGTTTGAGCAGAGCCCACAGGAAGCTGAGAGTCAGAGCCAGCTTTGGGAGGGCAGCATACAACTGAGGGAGTCAGATAGACTTATGAGTAAAAGTTGGTTGGTTTGTGGGGAGGCTAAAGGATGGTGTGGTTCTCTGTGCCATTGTGGCTTATTGGCTTCTTTGCTAGTATGATGGAATCAGCTTACTGGTTTTGGGATTCAGTTTTCTGGTGTCTGAATAAATGTTTTGCTTCTGTGTTATATATGGAGAGGCTGTTATATTTTGTGATTGAGTACCATGCAGGTATATTTATAGTTACTGTGGGCACTGTGAATATTGCATAGACATTACAACTGCTAATGATTCTGTCTTCTGACCTAGTCCATTTTCTATATAATTCTAGTCCATTTTCCATAAAATAGCTTTTCAAATACTTGAAGACTTTTACCATCTTCAATCCCTCACCCTCAAGGCTGAAAGTCCAAAATCCCTTCAAAAACTCTTTTTATGATATAGTCTCCATTTCCTCTGCCCTCCCAACACACACACACACACACACACACACACAAATACACACGTCTCCCTCTCAACATTCATCACCTAGCCACACAGTCTTTGAGAATTTTGTCCTCAATAACTGAACACAACAACTCAGATGTAGAGTGACCAGAAGTGAATACATTATGATTGTCTGATCAGTGCCCTGAATGGAACATGTTTCTTAATACAGACTAATGATGTATTGATTTTTAGATCCATATTACCTTATTAATTTATATTGAGCTTGGAGTTCACTAAAACTCCAAGATCTTTCCCCTGTGTCCTCGGGTATGTGACAGAGGATAAGGGAAATATTCAAAATTCATAGAGGGATGAAGTTTCAGATATGCTGATGTGAAGAATGTGTGATAATGGCCCAGATGGGAAATAGCCAAACAATATTAAGAGTGCAAGGTAGGTACACTCTGTGTACTTCAAGAAAATCTGACATCTACCTTAGACTTTTACCAGTGTACCTCCTAAAGAAAGTAGGATATCTTTTGGCTAAATAGGAAATGTTTAGCCTAGAGAAGCTGTTAGTTTTGCTTGTTTCTGTTGTTGTTGTTGTTGTAAGATTTGGGGGGTGGGGGAAGAAGGAAGAGGGGAATCAGTGAACATACTCATTGTCTTTAGGTGGCAACTAGGTAGCTACTAAGTGGGACTGGGGTCAGGAAGCCCTTAGTTTGAATCCTACTTCTAACATCTACAAGCTGTTTGACCTAGAGAAATTAATTTAATTTCTTTCAGCATTTATTTCTTAAATGAAAAAAGAGGGAAGGGAAGAAAGAAGAGAAGAAGGAATTGACAGAGAGAAGAAAGAGGGGAAAGAAGGGAAGAGGGAGGGAAAAGGAAGAAACGAAGGAAAGAAGGAAGGAAGGAAAGGAGGGAGGAAGGAAAAGGAGGAAAGAAGCATTTATTAAGTACCTATATGCTAACCACTTTAAAAATATTACTTCATTTGATCCTCACAATAGCCCTGAGATGTAGGTGTTATTATTAATCTTATTTATAGTTGAAGAAAGTGAGACAGGCAAAGGTTAAGCAATTAGCCCTGATTCACTCAACTAGTCGGTGTTTCAGTTGATATTGAAACTTAGGCATCTCAACTAGCAGTTAGGTGGCACAGTGGATAGAGTGCTAGGCCTGGAGTCAGGAAGCCTCCTCTTCCTGAGTTCAAATCCCCTCAGACATTTAACCCCTGTTTGTCTCAGTTTCCGTATCTAATAAAGTAAGCTGGAGAAGGAATAACAAACCACACCAGTATCATTGCCAAGAAATGGGGTCATGACTGAGTCAAATTTATAAGAATACAAGTCATTCCCAAATTCATAAATGGTCAAAGGATATGAACAGGAAGTTTTCAGTGGAAGAAATTAAAGATATCTATAAGCATATGAAAAAAGTGCTTGAAATCATTACTGATTAGAGAAGTGCAAATCAAAACAACTCTGAGGTGCATCAAACCAGTCAGATTGGCTAAGATGACAAAACAGGGAAATGACAAACGCTGGAGAGGATGTGAAAAAAATTGGAACACTAATGCATTGTTGGTGGAGCTGTGAATTGATCCAACCATTCTGGAGAGCAATTTGGAACTATGCCTAAAGGGCTATTAAAAAGTGTATATCCTTTGACCTAGCAATATGACTTCTAAGGATGTATCCCAAAGATATCATACAAATGGGAGGAAGACCTATATGTACAAAAATATTTACAGCAATTCTTTGTGTGGCAGCAAAGAATTGGAAATCAAGAGCATGCCCATCAATTGGGGAATCACTAAACAGGTTGTGGTATATGAATGTAATAAAATACTATTGCGCTATAAGAAATGAGGAGCAGACGGACATCATAATAACATGGAGAGACTTACATAAACTGATGCTGAATGAGAAGAGCAGAGCCAGAAGAATATTGCACACAATTATAGACACATGGTATTTGTGATGACTAATTTTCATAGACTGGGCTCCTCTCAGAAATACAAGGTTATAAGACAACTCCAAAAGATTCATGATGGAAAGGGATGGCCACATCCAGAGAAAGAACTAGAGTTTGAATGAAGATTGAAGCAAACTACTTGCTCTCTCTCTTTGGTGTTTTGTTTCATTCCTTCTTTCTCATTATTTACTCCATCTGTTATAATCCTTCGTTACAACTTGAGTACTGTTTAATATGAAGGCATTTGTAGGACCTACATCTGATTGCATGCAGCCATGGGGGAAGGAGAGGGGAAGAGAAGGAGGGGGAGAAAATTTGGAACTCAAGGGATTGTGGAACTGAATATTGTAAACTAAACATAAATAAATAAATAATAGCCTTAAAAATAGGGTCATGGAAAGTTGAGCATAACTGAAAGGACTGAACAATCCTCCACTCCAGACCCACTATTTCATCCATTGAGAATGGTCTTGATGCCCTCCAAAATCCCTCCTGTCTCTAAATCTGTGACTCCATTTACTATTCATAGGGCTCATTGTCACTGGCCGACAAAACTAGGAGAAATGGGTAGAAGTGCTAGTTAGGGAGGACATCTAAGAATGCAGTAGACCTTCAGGTAAGAGACTAGAGTGAGCAGAGAGATAGAAGGAGGCTAGTCCTGATAGTGTGAAAATTATGTATAAAGATACAGAGACACTTGTAGAGAGAAGTCACAAAATTATTTTGAGCAATGGTAATATCTTTTGAACTTTTGCATGGATTCCCAAGGTGACTGAGTGTGCAAGGACAATGCTCATTTGGATGAATAAATTCAGATAAGTTTCCTGAAAAAGTCATCCTCATTGCTTTAAAGTCCACCTTATACATTGATGTGATTTGCATCTAATTTACATAGTCCTCTGACATCGAGTCCCATGAGATTTTCAAATTGATGTTTCTTTATTACAACCTTGAAGTTTGTCACATCTGGGTTTTTTCTTTTCTCTTTTCCTTCTCACCATCTACTAGCATTCACCCAATTTCCCTATGACAAAAAAAGTCATCTCCTGTGAAAGGAAACAGAAAAAGCAGAGTGAACAGTATGGGGCAGACAGGAAAGACCAATATAAATCATTGCCATGATACATTTTTGGAAAATATTCCCTTCTCCATTCATTCTCTAGTTTAAGAACTGCTCAAAGGTGATATTGTTGTGAAGGAAATAGAGCTGGAAATAAGAGGTCTGGGTTCTAGTCCTGGTTCTGTACTTGCCAAGTTTTGTGATCACAAATAATTCATTTCTCCTCTCTGGGCCTCATTTTCACCTTCTATAAAACAAAGGAGTTGGTCTCCAAGGTCTCTTGCCATTCTAACATGTTATGTTCTTAGTTCTACACATTCATCACTTCTGACATCGATTCCCTTGCTCCCATCACACCGCCACCATTTTTTCTCAGGACCTCATCATCTCTCATGTGTACTCCTGAGAGATTATCCTAATTGGGTCTCTTGATTCCAGAATCACTACAGCTGAGGGCCGAAGGCAACCTCAGTGGCCATACAGTTCGATTTAGATGGAGAACGAGTGTCCACTATAGCTTACCTGACAAATAGTATTGCAGCTTCTGCATGAAGACCTCCAAGGAAGGAGAATTAATCATCTCTTAAATCAGCCTCTCCCTAATGGTTAGATTTTTTTTCTCTCCAGTCTCTCCATCTCAATTCCATCCTCCACAAACCTACTGAAATCATCATCCATAAGGCAAAGAACACTGATTGTACTATTTTCCTATTCAAAAGACTTCAGTGGATCCTGATTGACCTAGGGTAAAATGTGAATATATTGGCCTCAATTTAAGCACCTAGCCAGTCTTATTGATCTATTTTTCTAGTCTTGTTTCCAATTCCCTCATAAAGACAATGTTTCAGCTAAAATACACTACCAGCTGATTGTGCAAAGTGAGAGACTCTCTCCTGTCTCCAAGTATTCATACACACACACTCTGTGCCTTCTATTCATTTATTCCTCCTTGTTTTGGCTTTTTGTATTCCTTTAAGTTTCAGTTCCTAAAAAGTCCTTCTGTCTTCCCACTCTATTTAATACTACTTCACCCTTCAAATATCCCAAGAGCAATTTAATCTTTCCTTTATTCTCTTCATCCCCAAACTTTTGAAATACCTAATTGTCCATGCTGTATTTCCTTCCCTTAGATAGACTCTAAGGACTGTATTTCCTTCCCTTAGATAGAATTGGATCAATTTTGTCTGCATAACAATTATAGTTAGTACATATATAGTGGTTTAAGGTTTTCAAAGCACTATCTATCTATCCCTATTTCTATAGTGATATATCTATGCCTAAGTAGCACAGAGAATAGTGTTGGGCCTGGAGTCAGGAAGACTCATCTTTCTGGGTTCAAATTTGGCCTCAGATACTTAATAGCTGTGTGACCCCAGACATGTCACTTAAGTCTGTTTTCCTCAGTTTCCTCATCCATAAAATAATCTAGAGAAGGAATGGCAAACCATTCCAGTATCTTTGCCAGAAAATTCCCAAACGGGATCACAAAGTCAGACAATTCACTACCACCACCAGCAACAACAACAAAATAGTCATGCCTATTTATCTATATCCATAGCATCTCTATTTTTATCCCTCTATCCATCCATCCATCCATTCATCCATCCGTCCGTCCGTCCATCCATCCATCCATCCATCCATCTATCTATCTATCTATCTATCTATCTATCTATCTATCTATCTATCTATCTATCTATCCTAATTTTTATCTTCACAATAGCCCCAAGATGTAGGTACTGGCTATTATTTTCCCTGTTTGACACATGAGGAAACGGAGGCAAACAGATATAAAGTGACTTGTCCAGCATCACATTTTTGCTTGTCCTTCATTATTGAAGAGGATCAATGATATCAGGAAAGTGAAGTACTAATTTTCAAGTGCATTGGCTTTAAGTGAGGCAGGGTTCTGCAAAGTCACCAAATTCAGTCTCTCCTCCAGAGTCATCTGGGTCCGGTGGCAAGATATAGATCAGAATTACTGGAGATGGTCCTGAATAAAGCAGGAGACGCTGGCCTTTTTAGGCTAAGGTCTTTCCCAGGTCTCAGTTTGTTTCATGCAATGACCATTCAGTGATTAAGGCTAGGTAAGAAATGAGACAAAAAATAGCCTCTTTCACTTAGATGAAACAAAATCACACATGTGTGTGCACACATACACACATATACAAAAATATGTATATGTGTGTGTATATATGTATGCATGTATCAATCTAGGAGAGGGAAGCCCCTCAGGGTTTCTGGACAATACAGAACCAGGATCACATAGTAAGTGCCTGAGGCTTGATTTGAATTCAGGTCTTCCTAATTATAATACCTGTGCTTTGTTCATGACACCATCTAAGTGCCCAAAATATCGGCCTTGCATAATGCCCTTCACATGGTAGGTGATTCTCAAATGTTTGTTGAGTTTAATTACATTTTCATGAAATAAAAGAATAGAATTACTTGTCACTTGTCACCAGGATCATTTCAAATAGAGAATGAGAGATTATTTTCTTGGTTCGTGAAGAGGAGATGAATGGTTTCGTTGACTAGTGGATGTAATAATAACTGGCATTTATATAGCACTTTGAAGATTGCAAAGCACTTTACATATTGTATCTCATTTACATATCATATCTCATCTTTACACATGATATCTCACAACAAACCTCTGAAGTAGGTGCTACTATTATACTTGTATAGGAAACTGAGGCTGAAAGATTAAGTGACTTGCCCATGGGCAAACAGATGTCAAGTGTCTGAGAGAGTTTTCAAAGTCCAGTCTTCCTAACTTGAAGGCCGACATTCTGTTTATTGCTCTACTGACATGCAAGATATGATCTTTGCCTTTCTTTTCAAATCCAAGTCAATGGTTCCAATTTTATAAGACTGATAACTAGAATCACTTCAAGAATTCTGTGGCTACAAACTCAAATATACAAAGTCCAGTCTATATTTTCTGAGTAATCAAGGTGGGAAACAGTCTTTTGATAATTCCATATGATAATTCCCTGAAGGAACTGGGGATGTTTAGATGGGAGAAGAGAAGATTTTGTGATCACATAAGAGTTATATTCATGTATTGAAGGCATGGAAATTGAAGGACAAGGAGCAGAGTTAGGAACAATGAGTTAAATCATAAAGGACTAAGTTTAGGATAAATGTAAAAAAATATCTACTAAAAATGCCTACATAAAAAAGAGCTATTCAAAAGTGGTATGAGATGTCAAGGAAGGTAGTGATTCCCCTCTCATTGGAGGATCTTCAGTCAAAGACCAGATAAACATGGGTCAGATATTATAAAGCAGATTGTCATACAAGCTTGTATTGTACCAGATGCTCTCTGTTGAGTCCTTCCACAACTGACATTCTGTGATATTTTGATAGTCCATCCATTGAGTAATAATTCAGTCACAGAATTCACTTCTGAAGACTAAGATTGGAAGTGTCCTTAGGTGGCATCTCATCCAATTTATTACCCCATGCATGAAAAACCTATAAAATGAATGATATGACAAGTAGCCATACTGCATCTATTTAAGTATTTGTAGTGACAGGGAACTCATTACTTCTTGAGCTAGTCCTTCTATCTTGGGATTTAGAAGTATTCATAAAGAGGCCTTTAGGAATGGTTTAATCTAATTCCTTCCTTTTACAGATGATTATAATGGGGTCCAAATAGGAATTTGAAGTGACTTGCTGAATATCACATGGATAGGAAATAGCAGAGATCAACTATTTAAAGAACTCCTCATCAAGGTCCCTCCTAAGGATGTTAACATAATGTTAAATTTCTTGAATGAAATAGCAGCAAAATGGAATTTCTTCAATGAACTTATGATCATTACTAATAAGCGATGCATGAACTGGGAGATGTGTGCTCACCAAAGATGCCAGCCAGTACCAATGGAGACATGAGGTTTAGATTCCAAAAGGAAGAGGGTTTTCCTGTAAATTGAGGTTCTACAATTTGTTCCTGTTGGTGGGTATTCTATCAACCATAGAGCATTGTAGAATCACCTAAATGAAATCTATGACTACTCTTCCTCAGGTAGTTAAAGATATGGTTACCATTTGCATCATTTTCACCAATCATCTCTGTCTTGAACTCTAGTAGAAGACATGAGACATATTTGTCTCTATTCAGTTTCATGTAATTAGATTCAATCTTCTGCTCTATTCTCTCAAAATCTTTTGGGATTCCAACCCCATTGTCCTGTGTGTTTCTAACCCTCCTAGCTTTCTGTTTTTTTTAACTTTGATAAGCATATCATTTATACATATATATATGTATATATGTATATACATATATATATTTGATAAGAATATCATTTATATTCAAGTAATTGATAAAAATGTTAAACTGAACATGTCTAAGCATTAATCACTGGAATATTTTACTTCCAAGTTGACATCAGACCATTTATGATGGATGTTTAATTAAAGCCATTCAACTACTTTTAAATCTACTTAATTGTCCTATCAACTAGCTCACACCTCTCCCATCTTTTCCACAAGAATACCCTTAAACTTTTCAAATACATTGTTAAAATCTTGACAAAATTTATTAATATCATTCCCCTAATTTATCAGTTTAGTAAACCTATAATCAAATATATAAGGTTAGTCTGGCATGACCTGTCCTCAGAGAAGCCATACTTATTCTTTGTGATTATTATTTCCTTTTTTCTAGATATTTACTAACCATATTTTTAATAAAGCATTCTAAAGCCTTCCCAAAATTCACAGTCAAAATCATTGACCTTTAGTTTGTGAATTTTCCCTTAGGGGAAAATCGTGATACTGTTTACACATAGTTGGTCTTACATTTCTTCTTCTATTTGACACAACCATTGATATAATTTAGCAATTATATTTGCCTGTTCCTTCAATTATTATTCATGTAATTCATTTGGTCTAGGTGACTTAAATTTATTGAAGGCAGCTATAAACAAAGTGCTCTGGAGGATCTTGGGAAGAAAATATTACGTCTGGCTTGGGGGAAGGAGGGTTCATGGAAGAGGTAGTATTTATAAGACAAAGATGGGAAAATAAAAATGTTGGGTATAGTAAAAGACATGGGAAAAGGTAGAGGAGCAAGAATACATGGAAGAAGGAATGTAAATAGTAAAGTGTTGCTGGAGTGAAGAGGAAATGGAGGGGAATAGTAGGAGATAAAGTTAGAAAGATAACACAGAAATCATCTGTAAAGGACCATGGCTACCAACTCAAAGAATCTGGGCTTTATTCTGTATGCAATGGGAAATTTGCTATTTCTTATTCCTAGAATGCCTTTTCTATCCCACTTGACCACTGAATCCACTAGTCATCCTTTAATTTCAATCAGTTGCTCCTCCCACATGAAATTTTCTCTGATTATATGTCCCACCTCCACCATGAAAACTTATTCAATAATGACTTTTTTGTTCTATAACTTTTAAATGTACTTGACATGCAATATTGTTTATTATAATTAATATACATTACTGTGTATTGTGATTATATACTATGCTATGTATTATAGTTAATACACTATTCTGTATATTATAATCTATACACTAGATTATATATTATAGTTGATACACTATGTTAATTTCTAGCGGGCAGAGACACTATCATCTCTAAAACTTGGACCTTTCTGAGCTCAGTGAACAATACCCTAAAATCTATAGGCACTCAGTAAATTATTAAATTGAACTGAACTGAACTTAAGTGAATTGAATTTTCGCAGTGGTTTTTTCCCCCTGTGGCTGTGATGCGGTGTTATGGTTGGAATCAGAAGGGACCTAGACTTGAATCTCACTTACTGTGTGACCTGAGGCAAACTACAAATCTGTCTTGAGTTTCTGTTTTTTTATATAAAAATAGATAATTAATTATCCTTATAGCTCTTACTTGTGCAGTGCTGTCAGGAGAGCATTTGGGAGTCTCTGAAGACCTGAGGCAACTGAAATGAGAAGGAGCAGTGGGATAAACACAGATGGACTTTAGGAAGAGTAACTGGAAAGCTTATTTACTTCACTTCTTCTCCAAATGAAGACAATAGTCCTTTGCATCCTATATCTGAGTCCTGAGTCTTACATCTCAGGATGGTGGTGAGGAAGCTAAAGAGTTAATGCATATGAAAGTACATTTACATCTATATATAGTTTTTATAGAAATATAAAGCCATTCTTCAATGAGTAGGAATGTAGCAATACAGGAGAAAAGTTGGGGGGAATTAGCAGCTATAAGGCTATTGTGTAAATGATAAGCATGTTCCCTGCCCCACCCCCTGAGAAAGATGCACAAACTATGCCTTAGACCATCCAAAGATAAAACATTTCCCTGTGTTTCAGGTAAACAGCATCCAAGCTCTCAAAGGTGTCCAACATGCAGCTAGGGAGCAGTTTGAGCCCTGGGAGCATCTGGCCCAACAAATCACTGGCATTTTTCTCTGTCAGAGCTATTTCCAAAGCCTGTTTACAAGCTCTAAAAAAGCCTCCCTTCACCAAGAATAAACTAGTGAGAACACCCGGGGATTGCAAATTGGGTTCCAGCCATCACCTTCCTTACATGTACTTTTGCTAAAAAGGTATTTATGGTGCTGTTCCAGTAGGTCTAAGGCCATGCATATGTAGACTATGTATGATAAATTTAATAAGCACCACATGGGCCTCTTATGTGCAATTACATCATGGGACTATGTAAGATTAGAACTAGAAGAGATTTCAGAGGTTATTCAATGCAATTTCTGCCTTTATTATATAGGTAACATCTATATTGCACTTTAAGCTTTGCAAAACACTCTACAAACATCTCATTTTATCCCCACAACAACACAGGGAAGTAGATTTTATTACTATGCCTATTTTACTGATGAGGAAATGGAAAGAGATAAACGCAAGTCTTCTACTCCAGGTCTAATACTCTGTCTATTTGACCAAACCACTGCCTCTAACATACTCAACAAATTATCTCTTAGCTTCTAACTCAAGACCCTGATGAGCATCTCTTTCTTGTTTGTAAGTGTCCTCTTATATTGGACTTAAATCTGTTTTTCTTGTAACTTCTACCCATTGGTTCAGGTTTTTCCCAAGTGCACCTGAAATTTCCACTAGTAAGAAACTAAAAAAAGACTGACATGTCTACAACACTTTACAATTCACCAAACACTTCCCCAGTATTGTTTTATTTTACTTTCATAATAAATTCATGAAATAGTGCAAGCATTATTATCATCACTGAAACCCATGAAGAAGCTGAAGTAAAAAGAATTTAAATAATTTGTCCAAGGTCACCGGGCTCATAAATGACAGAAACAGCATTTGATTAAACACTGTCTTCTAACTCCATATTCTATTATTTTGTACATTCTGCTATGTCCTATACCTTTAACTTAAGGCTTTTTCTCCTGGTCATTATTAGGAAACAATTGTATTACCTGGAGTAACAGCAAGCACCCTAGCATTCACAGGAAGGCTGCTAGCAGAGGTTCTTAGATCTGCTTTTCTAAAGGAAAGCAACTCAAAAGGGATTAACAATCTTACTTTAATCAAACATATATACCAAACCAAACATATATTAGTTCACGGGGAAAAGCACCTTGAACCTCAGAGAAATTACAAACAGAAAATATTAAAAAAAAAAATATATATATATATATACACACAGATAGATAGAGAAAGAGAGAGAGAGAGAGAGAGAGAGAGAGAGAGAGAGAGAGAGAGAGAGAGAGAGAGAGAGATAGTCAGCATTTATATAACCTTCTCCAGAGTCAGGAGACATCACAACCTTCCTGACCCACTGCCTAATGAAAAGTAACAAAAGGTGGGCCTTCCCGAAAAATAGGCTTCCGCTAAACAAGTTTCTCTTGTGCTCCAAGTGAGGCCCATTCAGGGGAGGGAAGATCTTCCAATTCCTTTACCTTACACATAGGCTGAGCAATTGCCTCTTTGAAAACTCTGCTCACAAATTTGCTTCAGGTTTTTTCTCCAGCAAAAGTTAGGCAATGGGAACACAGAGCAGGTGAGTTTGGATGGGGCAATTTTAAGGAACAGAATGGCAGAAAGAGAGCTCCTGGTCTCAGAATCAGGAAGCCCTGGTGGTGGATTCCACCTCTTATCCTAACTGGCTAATCGTGGCTAAGTCACATTCTTCCTGAGATTAGTTTTCACTTCTCTAAAATAAGAATAATGACAAATGCAATACCTACTTAAACAAGTTGCACAGCTTGAATGAAATAATATATGCAAAAAAAACCTTGACAATTTTGAAGTATCATAGAAATACTAGCCATTGTTATGGGAGAGAAGTAAGTAGTGTTAGGATAAGGCCCTGGTTACTCAAAGGCAACTATAAACAAAGTGTTCTGGACGATCTGGCGGAAGGGGTAAATGGCAATCTCAATAATAATGCTATTAATCTCATTGTTTGATTTTGCCAGAAACTTTTGAACGAATGAATGAATGAATGAATGAGCATTTATTTATTAAATGATTAATTTTCATATGTCAAGCAGTAAAGATCCAAATCCCAAAGCAAATACAGCCCTGACCTTCCATTCCAATGAGTATAGGTGTGAGGCAAAAAGGGAAATGCTGGTCAAGCAGGGGCACTTTGGTCCCAAACTTTACGGAGGAAGGTGAATAACAATATTAAGGACTAGAGTGACACTCTCTGTACAAGTATGACGGCAGAGTTGCCCTGATCTTAGTTCTAGAACCAGAGGTTTGAGTGAGAAGACAGAATTGACAGAGGAGTGGGGAGGATAGGGTTGGTTGGTAAGGAAGCCATGGAGGACATGGCCAAAGAGAAGGGAGTCAAGTGAAGTCTTAAAACATTATATAATGATGAGTAATGGTCCTTTCATAATTACCGTGTTTTTTAATTTTTTTTAATTGTTAGACAGAAATGGCTTTAGGACAAACAGCCATCTTGCTTTCATTTTATTTTTATATTTAATGTTTTACTGACTATATTCCACAGGTGGAAAAATAACTGCTTTTCATAGTTAAATAAAAGTATTAGGCTGAAAGCTTATTTTCAGTAGTAGGTGCATTGTAAAGGTTATTGGCATTATCGTTTTGATGATGTTGATGAATGGTAGTGATTATTATTTTGACCACTAGTCCTAATTCTAATCTCTGAAGCTAAAGAGAATAAGGTTAATTTCTTTTCCCAAATCTTTCCACCTATCCTTCTATGGCATGGTCCCTTCAGAACCAATAGAATGAGATAATATTTGTAAAGTGCTTGGCATAAATGCCTGCCACATAATAGCCACTGAATAAAAACTTATCCCTTCCCTTTTTCTAACCCCTTCAGTATCTTAGTTGCCCTCCTCTTGATGGGTTATAGGTTACTAATATTCTTACTGAGAGATGGTACCCAGAACCTGATGCAAAATTTAATACATGGCAAGACTTGTCCAATAAAACACTGTCTGTCTGCACTATAGCCAGGCCTAGGATTTCTGTCCCTGTCTCCTAGTGAATTATTAATTCTCCTTGTCACCTTTCTTACACCTTGTCAACAGTGTGACCTCCACATTTTTTTCTATGACTTGGGTTGATTCTGACCTATCACCCCCTTCTGATCATCACTAAGAAGGAGGTAACTTGGATTTTGATATAGGTGACTGAAATTTAAAAAAGGTAACATCATTTGCCTTCCTTCAATAGCATCAAAACAACTGAATTTTATACCTAATTAGTAAGAACAAGTAGCTATCAAATGGGTTTCCTTCTACCCAGAACCCCCAGTAAGTCTATCTCAAGCGAAGTTCCACCCCACTACTTCCCTACCCCATCATTGGCCTTTTGGTGTCCCAGGCAACCTTGCAAGTACTCTCTTCCCCACTTCCCCCAAAAGAAAAAAAATTGATGGTAAATTTTGCACCAAGGCATGCTAGTTGTAATTCTGACCACTGTTGCAATAGAGAAGTGCATAGCAGAATGGTTCACTCCTCTCCCCCTAAATGCCCAACTCACTCCCAGAGTCTACTTTAAAAACTGTCAAGGCTTAATAATGCATGAGAGAACATTACCTTAAGGTATAATTATGTTTTTTCACAAATGGCCTGAGTAACTACATGAGAGTGGGAAACAGCAATTGCAGAGCTAAGTTGGAAGAAGTGCACAAAAATATAATGGGCCAAAATGACCTCCACTTCCATTTTCCACCTCACAACTACATAAAAATTACATTCAGTTCTATCATGGAAATTTAAGATAAGGGGCAAAAAGAGGGCCTATTAGATTATCCACGCTATCCTCCAATTGGGCTAAGATTGTTCCCTTTGCTAGACTTTCTCAGCTTTGGACTGTTTAAATATCTGGAGTAATGAGGATAATGATTTGCAAAATAATGCCTCACTCCTAAGTGTTTACCCTTTTCAGATGTATACAGGCAATGCTCAGGCCAGATGAGGGATTCATGCAGTCCTGCTAGACCTCTGGTCAGTGGTAGGGACAAAGAGGTAAGGCACAGGAATTAGGGGTGGAAGGGGAGAGGAATCCACTTCAAAATTCCCTAACTTGGTTTGACCACATGGGGCTATTAACAGGAACCAAAGGAAGCTATCTTCCTGAGGAAATCCAATTCAGTCCCATTCAACCAATATTTATTTAATATCTTCTACAAGAAGATCTCTGTGCTAGGAGGTTCTAGAGAAAATAGAAAATTTACACAAGGCACAGCCCCTGCTCTCACAGAAAGAGGATATGATTCAAGTTTGGATGTAAGGAATACCAAACTGAGCATGCTAGGTTAAGTCAGAGTTCATTTGGTACATAAATCAAACTTCTTGGCAGGAGAAAAATTAGGTATCTATAGCGATGTTCCAAAGCCTGGAAAGGCAGCCTATAGTGGTTCAGGCAGAATATGGGGTAAAGTAGAACAAATGTTATTACCAAATTGCAGAATTTCAGTACAAAGAGACCTTAGCATTACCTAGGCTGATAGTTGCAATAGTCAGGGAGCTTTCACTTACGTTCATCCTAAATCTGCTTCTGAAATGTTGGCACCTCCCGTTACTCAGTTCTGTCCTCTTCAAGCTAAACAAGTCTAATATATTTTCCATATTACAGTCTTTCAAATATTTGAAGACTCCTATAATATACCCATTTAGTCTTCTCTTCTTCAGATTAGACAATCTATTCTACTGAGTTAAGAGATGGTCCTTCTATCTTCTATCCCCTCCTTCCTCCATTCTTTTTTTAAATTTTTAAATTTTAAATTTTTATTTTTTCTCCATTCTTTTTCTACTTCCTCTCTCATTCTATTCCCACATCCTTTCTTCCTTTTTCTTTGTGTTTCTTCCTTCCTTCCTTCCTTCCTTCCTTCCTTCCTTCCTTCCTTCCTTCCTTCCTTCCTTCCTTCCTCCCTTCCTTCTTTTCTTCCTTCTTTCCTTTTTATCTTTTCTTCCTTCCTTTTAAAAACTAAGCCTCCCTGTCCCATCCAAGCTTGAACTATAGATTCCATTCACAGCCCAATACCACTATTAATCACTATGCAAAAGTTGAGGCAGCTAAATGGTTCAGTGGATAGAGTACTGGGCCTGGAGTTAAAAAGACCTGAGTTCAAATGCCTGTGCAAGTCCCTTAACCTCCACTTGGCTTAATCCACTGAAGAAGGAAATGGCAAATCACTCCAGTATTTTTGCCAAGAAAACTACACAGACAGTATGGTCCCTGTAATGAGAATCTGAAGATCTCCCTTGCCCCAGGCCCTTTGATAGGTTTGGGTGGCTCTGAGAATGTTCCCTGATTTGAAAGTATACTCTGCCCCCTAATAGGCTGAATGTGGTCACATGGAGCCTGTGGTGGGAGGCTTGTTTTGCAGGAATGTCCACACCTTGTTACTTTGTAATTGGATAGTGGGTCAAGAGGGCTGGCCCAGGAGAAGCCTATATATACTCCCTCATGTGAGGTTTTGCTTTGGGGCTCAGTTTGAGAAGAGTTGTGTGATTTGGCCAGATGAGACTCTGGGAAGCCCTTTGAGCCCACCCCCCCCTCACCCCCTGACTTTGAAAAACCCAGATGTTGATGCTTCCCTCTCTGGTAACTTGAATAGGTAATGGATGTGTTGGTCAGATGGTTGGAAGCCCAGCTACTGATCTGTTTTTTGGTCTGAGTGTAACTTGTGCTTGTAACTTGTGTTTATATTCTCTGGACTTCAGGGTGCTGACTTTTTCCCCTGAACTAGGTAAATGATATGTTTGTTTGATTAAAGAAAGATTGTTAACCCATTTTGAGTTGCTTTCCTTTAGAAAAGCAGATCTAAGAACCTGTGCCAGCAGCTGCCCTAGGTATGCTAGGGTGCGTGCTGATACAGTCCCCAGGGTCACAAAGAATCAGACACAAATAATGACTGAAGAGCAATGCAAGATTAGACCTGCTCTATTTCTTACCTGACTGATTTGCCCCCTCTTTAAGGAGCCTGATGATGCAGTGGCCTTCAGGGGGGTTTACCTTATTGGTGCTGAAATTGGTGCAGGTGATCTATCAACTTTAGACATATTGCAGCTCTCTATTTCCAAGCTCAAGGGATCCAGCAGTCTAAGTGCCTCCTACCCTGGGAGTAGGCATTACAGGAATGTACCATGTTTTGGTTTGGTCCTTCTCACTAGAGACTTTCCTTTGTGTCATTTAACTTCTCTACCCAATACAGAACTCTTAGATGGTAGCAATTTGATAGTACTCAGTTGGAAATGACCAGAAAAATACATTCTCCTTTGGAAATGTGCAGAAGCTAAATTTTTTTTTAAATCCCTGCATTGCTCATGTGACAATTACACTATCTCAGATTGCATTTGTCTGATTCCACCTCTAATTTCACCTACTAGTATGTAAGCCCATGGGGGGAGGGACAGAATCGTTGGCAAGCACAGAATGCTCTGGTGATGCAAGCTCTACCCTGATGGAAGAGGCTGTGGAGTCTACTTCTAGAAAGGCATGATGTCTTATAATGGAATTTAGTGAGTCAGTCACTCAACAAACAGCCCTTTATGAAGTACAAGCTCTAACATGCACCATTATTCTGTAATTGATTCTGGTCTGCTAATTCATTGAAGATAAGGATTGTTGATTGTTTGTTTATCTGAAACTAGAGTAAATTCAAAAGCCACTTGTTAGCCAAAGAAAGTCCTTTGCTTTGATTTTGTCCTTTTGTTATTTAGCTGAGACAATGACATTGGGCTCTCCTCATTTAAGGACAAATTACAGCCCAGAAATACTGACCTCTGTTTTTAGGTGAAGGAATATGGGAGATGCCTCAAATGACCTTGAGATTTTTGAAAAATTACGAGTGGTGAACACCAGAGTTTTGGACTTCACAACCAGCCAGTCAGTCAACCCAGCCTCAAGGACCCACAGAATAAATTGAAGTAAAAGTCTGGTGTTATCTGAGATAAGTATTTATCCATTGGCCACAATACTTTTGGAAGTGTACTTATGGGGCAAATGCAATATTGAAAATGTCTTAAGTTTAATTCCACTCTCCCCAGGAACCAAGGTAGTTTAAGGGACAGTCTCCCCTATGGGGTAATATTTGAAACTTTCATGCTTGCTATATCTTCAAAGTACATACATTTTTGCAATATCAAATAAATGTCACTTGGTTAAATGGAATGAGGACACTACGTACTAATAGTTAAAAGTAGAGAAAAACTCTGGAATATAGCCTTGAGCTGGTAGCAATAGAGAAAAGATACCCTTAAACCTTAGGGCTCCCTTAGAGCTCTGAGGAGGTGACTGGGCTGGCCTTGCTTTGCAAGAGTAAATCTAGAGCCTCATACACATATTCCCCACAAGATCTAGCTTCATTTAACGTATGTGCTTAACAAATATTTGCCAGATAAAAACTAAAAAGAAAATCTCTGGGCAAGAAGAAGAACATTCTCAATTTGAGTCCCTCTTTTCTCTCCCTTCTCTTTGAGGGTTCCTTCTGCTTTGATAGACCAATCCCTGGACCTGGTAAAGATAAAGATTCTCTTTCTTCACTATCTTTACTCCCTCCCAGGTCTTTGGAGCCTTTGGGTATCCCCAAATCTCCTGGGCCTCTCAAGGAACAAAAATAACCCTTCCTTTCATCCCTGATGATACACACTAGCTTTACTAAAACATTACAAAATAAATAAGGAATAAAATAACATTTTGGTTGCAATATGGCAATATAGGATTCTTCCTCATATAAGCCATGCTCTCCAAATGGGACTTCTTTGTAAAGAAGGTGAATATAGCTTTGCATTAAAAGACACTAAGAATTATAAGCCAAATCCATGTTTTATCCAAGAATTATTGGAAGAAAAGAGGAACAACCACCTATATGTCAACTCATCTTTAAGATAGCTCTGTGTTCATGTGTGGAGTACTTCTTCCACGGGAGTAGACCACATCATCTTCAGATTTTAGTGCCCTGTATTGAGAACGAAATAACCTTGGTTATCTTGGGATCACCAGCCTCTCAGGCCATGATTAGATATTGATGGAAGACATTGGGAGAGGACTCCATGAAATATATACAGGAATATAGGAACAGGAATATTTTCAGGAATAGAATATAGGAATAGAAAATAAAATACAAAAAATTGGAATTCTGTGTCTACTCATACATACCATTCTGCTTTTTAGTATCCCTTCTATCTCTTTCAAACTGGTGAGTGGAATTGAGGAGAAACAACACTGAGTACATGTCATATTCCCTTTCACTTGTCGCTTGCTTGGGACATTTAGGACAAGATAATAATGATTGGACACCCTTAGGCCAGGAAAAAAAATCCATTTTCAGGCTCACTTCTTTCTAAGGTAACATGAAAACATCAAATATCCTGGCTCACATCAAGTGACACACTCTTGGAGTGTGGGAAAGAAGAGTATGAGCAACAAAGCCCACAAAAGGAAATAAGCCACTTCTTTACAAACACATAAAAAGATAATGGCAAATGCTGACACTGGCCTAAGGTTTGCTCACTTCTCAGCATTGCCTGAGGCTATTTCTGTTCCAGGCAGGAAGCTAGTATTTATAAAGCACCTACTAAGCCCTGTGGACGCAAAGAAAAGCAAAACACAAGCCCTGTTCTCCAGGAGCTCACAGTCTAATGAGGAAGACATGCAAACAGGTGCAAATAAGCTCTATGCATGAAATGCACTAAATACAGATGAATGAGACAAAGTGAATCACTCATCAGTCAAAGATGGTCCTTTGCTTTGCTTCTGTCCTTTCGCTATTTGGCTGAGATGATGGCTCTGCAGGAAGGCAATAAGATTAAGGAGGCCTGGTAGAGGTCTACTGCAGAAGAGAGAACTTTAGCTAAGACTTTAAGAAAACCAGAGAAGGTAGTCTTGCAGTTCCTTGGAGAAGACAGCCCATTGCCTACCCCCAAGCCTTTTTCCTGGCTGTCTCCCATGCTTCTCTGGCTTCTAACTTTTCTGGCCTTCCTCAGGTCTTAACTAAAATTCTGTCTTCTGCAAGAATCCTTTCCCAAGCCTCTTTAATCTCACTGCCCTCCCTGTAAGACTAGCCCGATTTTCCCTCTCTTGTTTATCTGTCTCACCATCTATATGGCTTGTTTGTACCTGTCTGCAGGTTGGACTGTGAGTTCCTTGAGAGCAGGGCTGTCTTTTGCTTTCCTTTGTATCCCCAGGGTTTAGCACAAGCCTGGCACATAGAAGTGTTTAATAAACACTAGCTGCCTGCCTGGTACAGAAATAGCCTGAGGCAATGCTTAGAAATAATTCCTTTATGTTTGTAAAGAAGTGGCTTCTTTCCTCTTTTGGGCTTGGTTTCCCAGTGATTGCAGGGTGCATGGAAATCAAGATGTGAGAAGACTGGAAAGGTAGGAAAAGGCAGGGAAATGAAAAAAAAACAGGAAACAAAATGGGTACTGCATATGGCCAGAATCAAATGCCATGGTGAGTTTAGGTTCTCACAGCAGCATTGTTAGACAGGATTGAGGAAGGAGAGAACAGCCAGGCATACAGGAGGACCCAAGATACCAGGACTTCCTTCCACCTATGTATGGTTAGAACTGACCAATCACAAATCAGTCTCCTCTTTTTATGTCCCTCTTCATTTTAGTTGGATTGTGTTCTCCTTCCAGGGCCAGTGCACACTGCTCTCTATCTCACATAGATGTTGAGGTAAAAGGGATCTCAGACACAGTCTAGTCCAATATTTTCAGAATTGAGGTAGTAAGTGTCAGAGGGGTCATTTGAACCCAGATCCTCTAATTTGAGGGAAACAGTATCTCCCTTGCCTCAGTCAGAGCCTAACCTTGGGATAGGATCTGATCTGCTCCTTCACAATGGGTTCCTGATTGATTAGCACTCATTATAAGAAGTCTGACTACGCCTCCCCCTGACTATATTCTTTCCATATCATCATAGACTTTCCTTCTCCTTCTCTCACCTTCTATATACATAATTCTCACCTTTTTACTTCTTGCTCCGAGAACAGTCATCAAATCAACACTTTTATTCCTAGAAAGGACATGCCAGTCCAGAGTCCTATGATACTATCCTCTACCAAAACATCCCTCCTACGTCCACACTCCCCAATATGCTTTCTCTTCCCTTTTTAGCATATGTTTCTTAAGGGCAGAGATTGTTTTCCTTCAGGTTACTTAAATCCATTTGCCTTAGTTTCCTTACCTATAGAATGAGCTGGAGAAGGAAATGGCAAAACCCTCCAGTAACTTTGCCAAGAAAACCCCAAATTGGGTCACGAAGAGTTTGAGATAATTGAAAAAAATGACTGAACAACAAATGCTCAGGCTTAGAACAGTGTCTGGAAAAAAGTAAACTAAAAATGCTTTTTTATTTACGCATTCATTCATTCATTCATGAAAAGCCTCTAAATCAATTCAATAAATTAATAATCAATTGATTGACAAAGATCTTAAGAGCCCATTTGATGTTCTCCTAAGTAATATTTTATTTAAATAAGACTTAGTTACTGTTCTCAAGGAGTTTGCCATCAAACATAAACAGTAAAAGAAAAGTTAGTACTTTCACCATCACATTTGTTGCATAGATATTCTCAGAATTCTCAAGAGTATTTCTGAAGCATCACTGTGGATGCTGACACAGACCAGTAATCAAGGTTTGAAAATGTGTTGGTTTAATTAAAGTGATGAGATTAAAATACAGCTGAGAATGATAAATAAATGCAAATCTTTTCTGGGGCTCATTGGTAGAAAATACATGTTGGACATACTGATATGTCGTCTAGGACATTCAAATTATTGTTGGCTAGATGGTGTCCTCCTTCTATAGGTTACGTCTGGATAAGATTACAGAGCACTAGAAAAACCAAGGACAAAGATCAGAACACCCTTAAGGCCACAGTTAACTATCATCTAGACAGAAGAAAAACATGTTTTAACTGAATTCAACCTTACTTCTCTACTTCAGGAACTCCCTCCAAATGGGTACTTCTTCCAAAGATACTGGTCCCAACTGCTATACCATTATGATAGGCACTCTTCAAGAGGTATCTATGGCTACAGATGTCACCCCTGACCACCCTACAGTCAAGGTGTTGAAGAATCTGTTTGAAGACAGCTAAGCAGGTCCTCATAAAACAGACCCATGATGCATCACTCTCCCTAGCATTGAAGCTTATCAAAATTGAGAGAAGATGGCAGAGTTAATACTCTGCTGGGGACTGCCATCAAGAAACAAGTCACCTCCATAACATCATAAGGCATCAGAAGAAAATAATTCCATTGAGGAACTCAGTCTACTAAAAGAGTAAAAATAGTTTGTCGATGCAAATGACACCACAGTGTATTGTCCAGTATAGAATAGTTAATGTTTAATTATAATAACATATTAATGAAATCATTATATCATCTACACCAGTGATGTCAGTCTCACATAGAAAGAGGTACTACTAATCTATGCACAAGTACCCCTATGGGCCATATATTGACTTAGTTTTAAAATGTGGTGTTATCTTTGTTTTATTGTATTTTGTTAAACCTTCCTAATGACAATGTGTTTGACACCTCTGGTCTGCACATTTATTGAGCAGATTGTATTTGTCTTCATTAATGAAAATGCTGAAAAGTTCAGGGCTATGCATAAAGTCCAGGAGCCCTCCACTAGAGACCTCTGTTGGACTTTGATTCATTGCATCAAAGCATCATAGGACGCTTTAGGGTTTTACCTCTGATAAAACAGACCTGGAGCAATTAAATAACTTGGCCGAGATCATATGAATAATAATAGAAGAAGGATTTTAAGTGGAGAAGACTTGTAAATTGTAGAATTACAAGGGCTTGCGGCATTAATCAAGGAAGACTTCACAGAAGAGAAAATTTTCAAGGCATAATTTTGAGATTATAATGAAGTAGATTTCTGAATAGTGGTCAGTGCTTATTTTGACTAATCGATACATGTTCATTTCATATAAACATTTATATACACATACGTGTATATGTGCGTGTATGTGCGTGTATGTGTTTTCTTCCCTTATACTTGAGAGCCTCAAACTGACTTTGTGTAAGAGGCTGAAGATAATTTGATACGCCGGCAATAATAATGGATATACTGGGAGTTTTAAGATTTTCAAAACTTTTGCATACGTTATTTAATTCAATGTCATAATAACCGTGTAAAGGAGTTACTATAGGTATTGTCATCTCTGTTTCAAAGAAGAAAAAACTTAGGCGAAGCACAGTTTGCTCCGAGTCACATAAACAATGAACAAGATTCGGACCCAGGTCTTGCTAGTTCTAGGTCCTGCCCCCTATTCACCACGAGACCACGGTTTAAAAATTAGAGAGCTGCTAGCGTTAATATGAAATCTGTACTTACTATCTTGTTCCAAGCAGTTCCAAGGTTCTCTGTTATTATGAACTGCTCAACAGACAGAAGCAGAAAGAATGGTCTAGGAATAGGCAATATATAATACATATATATATGTGTGTGTGTGTGTGTATGTGTATGTGTATATACATATATATTCATATATATGTATACACACATACACACAGAGTATGCATATGTATATACATACATATATGCATGCACACACACACACACACACACATATATTTATAAAGTGGAAAAAGCAAAAAAAAGAGTGAGACAGATGGCACAGAGGATAGAGCCGCAGAATTGGAGTCAGAAAGACCTGAGTTAAAATCTGACCTCAGATATTTCCTAGCTGTGTGACCCTGGGCAAGTCACTTAATCCCATTTGCCTCAGTTTCCTCATCTGTAAAATGAACCTGAGAAGGAAATGGCAAACCATTCCAGTGTCTTTGCCAAAATGAGGTCATGAAGAGTCAGACATGACAACAAGGAGAAGCATAAATTCACATAAGGGCTTTATGTTGTACCTCGTCTTGTCTCTCTGAACCTCATTTTGCTTATCTGTACTATGAGGACAATGATGCTTGCATTCCATACCTCATATATCTAACAGTGTTGTTCACATAGAATCTCAGGGCTGGTAGAGAACTCAGAGGACACCAAAACACAATGAAGAAGAATCCCCTTTATAATGTGTAAAAAAGTGGCTGATTACTCTGTGTCTGAAGACCTCTAATAAGGGGAATTCTAGTACTAGAGATAGCGCATTCCATTTTTAAATAGCTCAATTAGCTAGGAAGTGTTTCCTTACATCAACCCTAAATCAGCTTCTTTACAATTTCCATCTATCATCCCTAGTTCTGCTCTCTAGTGCCAAGCTGAAGAAAAATCATCCTTCTTCCATGCAGCACCCTGAAGATTTGAAGCAATGAATTTTTTAATAACTCAGTAGCCAACAGGCAAATCCTACCAGGAAACATAAATACTCCAATAGATGGTTAGAAAAAAACAGCTAATGTTGGCTGTCCTATTACAGAAAAAAATCAAGCACAAACTAAAAACCTTCACAATTGTCTTTATTTTCCTTTTGTATAATGTGTGCTAATTATTACATAATTAATACATTAAATGCCTGGAGACGATTATCATGTCCATCTCTACCTTCTCCTATAAAGAATAAATATTCAGGGAGTCTCTAAGTGATCTTCCATTGGTCTAGTATTAAGTTTCTCAACAATCTGGTGACCCTCCTCAATGCCCTTCCTAAAATATGAGACCAAGAAGTGAAAGCAACTCCTGATATCTTAGGACCACTGTGACCATCCCTAGTTCTGTTGTAAGGTTACTTTCTGATGAAAGAACTTTGTTAATCTTTTAGAAACCCTTATAACAGGTTTTGCTCCATCCAATAACAGAGGTCAAGGGCAAAGTCAATGCGGAAGACCCTATATGTCTGGAGTACATGGTCATAACACCAATGAAGTGAAAATAAAGACTGGAGCAGAGATTTCATCTCCACCTGGCACAGAATGACAGTTACAGGCCAAGAATCCTCTGACAAGTGTAAATCATTTTCCTATAGTGCTTTCCACATGCCCCTAGCTCCTGTGTATCCTATCTCTGTTCTGTTTCCTGCATCCTAAATATATCTGGTTATAGATGACTATAAACAGATCCCAAGACTATTTAATCTTATCCATCACTGTCTTGTTAGGATGGCATTACTGATACCAAAAGGAGGTATCCATCAATTTGTATCAGTTTCTTTTGAACTTAGATAATTCATAGGTACCATGAAATTTCCCGTAAAAATCAAATAATTGATCTCTTGGATTTAAAAAAAAAAGTAAAGTTGCACCTGCCTCATTGACTATGAATAAAATCTCCCTAGAAATAAGCATATTGATTAATCATTTGAAGACAATCAGAAATTCACTTGAATAATCTGAGGTTCATAGATTTGGGATTATAGGATAATAGCTATACATCTATTATGGTACCACAGAGACCATCTAATACAACCCCTCGTTTTACAGATGAGGAAACTGAGGCCCAAATAGGTTAAGAGACTCATCCAATGTCACTTAGGTTGACCTAGAAGAGAGCTTAGAGACCTTAGTGAAACCACCTTCATTTTACAAATATTGAAATTGAGACTCAGAGAGGACCTGTTCCCATCACACCAGTAGATAATAGCAGACCCAGGACTTAAACTCCAAAACCAGTGTTTTTAGCTACCACACTGCCTCATGAAATTGAATATGTGTTCTATTTTGCACAAGAGTTAGGTGCAAAACTTGACAGTCTGTGAGTCTCTGAAAATTTAACAGCTGAAATGGCTTCATTTCTATCCTCATAGCCCTGCAAAGTACTTTACTTCCGCTTTCCTCATCTGTGAAAAGAGCACAATAAGAAGGTTCCTTACCTCACAAGGTTCTTATAAAAGAAAGACTTTGCAAAGATAAAAGTATTCTACAAAAGTGAACTATTATTGTCATTATTTAACTGACATTCAAGGCCCTGACAATGTAACTCTGACCTAACTTGGCAGACATATCCTCAATTAATGTCTTTTATGTTCCCTATGATCTACCCAAACTGGACTATTTACCACTCACTGAACAAGTCTCGAGCGTTCTCACCTACGTGTTTTTTTCTTAATAGTTACCCCCACCTAGAATGTCCTTTGTGACCATCTAAATCCTAACCATTCCTCAGCACCCAGGTCCAATGTCTCTATTCATTATTCCTCCAGCCAAAAGCAACTTTTTGTTAAACTCTACAATTCCACTCTTATAGTACCTGCCACAGCCTATAATATCAGAGTGATTCTAGCTACTATTTAATCCATACCCTCCTTCACCTCTCTAATGAGATGTAAATTCTTCAAGGGCAATGTCATTCTAGAGATTATCAACAATTGCATCAAAAAGGGACCATAAACATAAGTGAGTCTAAACCCTTCATTTTTTTTTATGTTGTTGAGGCAATGGGGTTAAGTGACTTGCTCAGGGTCACATAGCTAGTAAGTTTCTGAGGTCAGATATGAACTTGTATCCTTCTGACTCCAAGACCAATGCTCTACCTTTGAGTCACCTAGCTGCTCCTCTAATACCTTCATTTTAATGGTGAAGAAACCAAGACTCAGAAATGGCTGTCATTAATATCATGCCAATAAGCATTTATTAAGGGAAAGTTAGGTGGTGCAATGGACAGAACATGTGCCCTGGATTTGGGAGAGGCTGAGTTCCAGTTCAACCTCAGACATTTACTGGCTGTCTGACCCTGAGCAAGTCACTTAACCCCTATTTGCCTCTAAAATAAAAGCATTTAAAAAACATATATGCTTACATAAGTGTTTAATAAACACTTAAAATTTAAGGCACTGTTCTAAAGACGGAGAAAACAAACAGAGACAAAAAATAATGTTCTTGCCCTCAAGGACCTCTCATTCCAATAGAGAGGATGATAGGTAAATAATCATGCAAAATAGGTATACATGAAAATATCTATCTATCTATCTATCTATCTATCTATCTATCCATCTATCTACCTATCTATCTATCTACCTATTTGTCTATCTATCTATATCCAGATCATCTTGCAAAGTAGTTCAGAATTGGGATTAGAATCTAAGTCTCTCCAGTTAGAGGCCAAATGATTTGTACTTCACTTCTATGCCTGTATCTCCCCCTTAGTACTCTCCCACACTCAAAAAGTACTTAGCACCTTGTACCTATTGGTTACTCGTTAAATCTTTGCCTGTAATGACTTCTATTAAATATTACAACTAGAAGTTTCATTCCTGCCCTCCACCACCAAATACAGGGAAAATCTTTGTATGTGCAATAACTATCAAACATTAATTATTCTCCCTTCTAACAAATGAGGGAATAAAATTTGCCCAGGAAGAGGACTAGTGATATATCCTGCATTCTGAGAGGAAGGGGGCACAATGCTGGAACAGCCCCTCTCATAGCCTGGGATGATATCAGATGATGAATGCTGTAGACAGAGTATCTCTGAAGATCATTCAAGGTTAGTACAATAAACAATGACCAATTTTCAGATGTAACCCAGATCACTTGCTTTGACAACTCCATAATTTTAACAGTGGCTTCACAACAAGACATTCTAAATCAACTATTACTCACTTCTCCACAGTGGCAGGCATGAATATGATTGATCTCCAGAACTCTGAAATCAGAAGCTCATTAGAGCCTAAATCCTGTTTCTTCCGATGGTGGCATTGGGTTAGTTATTAAGTGGGCAGGAGTCACTCCAGTGTCTGGGGTGGGCTAAGAAAACACAGGGTTACAGAAACATAGAATTTTATCTCAGATGTCATCTAGTCCAAATTTTACCTGAATCTTGTCTAAAACAGCCCTGAGAATTAGTCTTCCTGATTCAGTTTGTAGAGATTACATTTCTAGATTTAGCTGGGAGGGATTTGGGAGACTATAGATTTTAAGAGTTGTCCGGGACCTCAATACATAACTGAAAGGAATCACAAGAAAAACAACATAACATTATTAATATAATGCTTTATAACTTGTAAAGTACTCTACAAAATATTACTTGATTTCGTCCTCCCCCAAACCGTGGGAGGTAGGTGTGTTATCATCATCCTCCTCTTACAGGTGGGAAGACAGAGGCAAACAAAGACTGAATGACTTGTCCAGAGACAGATAATAAATGCAGATTTTAACTTAGGACTTCCTAGGTACAGGAAGAACTATCACTCTGTTTATTCTGCCACCAGTCATCAATTCTCTGCTTTAGGAAGCCAAGCTTTGCTAAGTTAACCTTTTCCACTCTTGTACAGATTTAATAGAAAGGTATTTTTCCCCCTTGACATGAAATATAAATTTGCCTCTTTCCAAATTCTACCAACTGGTCCTGGATAAATAGTAAGTCTTATCCCTCCTACCTCACAGGACTTATTGGAAAACCACTGGAGTGAATATATGGAAAGTACTTTGCAAATCTTAAGGCTCTCTATGAATTTTAGTTTATTTTCACTTATAATTAATCTTTGAAATATTTCAAATATAGAATCACATTTATAGAGATAAAAGATCTTGAGAGGTAATATAGTGATTGGATTCAGATCTAGAAGGGAATTTAATAACCATATAGTTCTACTCCCATCACTTCATTGTATAGATGAAGAAACTGAGGCCCATAGAGAAACAATTTGCCTGGACTCATATACCAAGTCACTCTGTTTATTTCCAGCCCAGAGTTCCCTTCACAGCCATGCTGAGTGCTGTTGATTGCTGGCAGATTCTTTTAAATCAAGGACAGAGGAATAGTGATATTCATCTCTGGTTGTAAGCCCCACACAAGACAACCTATGAACAATACAATCTGTTCACCCATATGGATGTTGTAACTGTGATCGATGCTAGTAAAAAATCTTCTGTAACTTGGGCTTCATGGAAATTAATTTAGTTTGAGATTCATCATCAAAATCGCACCACTTGTAATAATCCATCATGGAGGATTTCTGAAATGAAGTTTTAAGAAAAGCAACTTTGGGGAGCAAAAGCAGTCTATTTATACTGATTAGTCCCTGTGCATGGATGATAGACTGTGCCTAGAACTGAACAGGAGAGGGGGAATGGGCTAGGTCACATTTTGAAGACTGTGCAGGATTGTCAGTCTCACTTCACAACAATATTCTCCTGGTGTTACTGTATGCATATTGATCATGAGCCAACGTACATAATCTCTGAGCAATCTTAATCACTGTTGCAATTAAAGTAATTAAAAGGACAGTGGAAAGATGCCTAGCTAGTCCAAGTAAGACAGGACACAGCATACAAAGTGTACAAAAAGTCTTAGTGTAGTTTTAAACACTTAAAGTTTAGTTTTAAGCTGTACTAAGATTTTGGGGGCACCCTATAGTATCAACAATGATTCTAATTTGAGAAGTGTCATCAAAGGCAAAGTTAAGGACAACAGATGACTGGAAAAATAAGTCATATAACAAGAGCAGTCTATTAGATAAACCTTATCTGGTATCTCTGAATGTCAAAAGGATTATTGGATGGCATCCAGTGCCAATATATAGAGTATAGACAAGACTGAAGTGGAATGAGAAGCATGGATGGGCAATGAACTGCACTAGAACAGATGAATACCCAAATGAATGAGAACAGGGATCCATTAAAATGCAAAAGTGGAAGTCATTTAACCTTTATCCAAAATGTCCTTCCTCCATCTCTGTCATAAAGACTCTAACTCTGTCTAGAGATGGCTGGCCCTTGTTGATCATTTAGGTTCAACACCCTAGTTTCACAGAGGAGGAAAGAAATTAAGGATCAGGAAAATTAAGTGACTTGCCCATGGTCACAAAGGTAGTGTTGAATGTCAGAGGCAGGATTTGAATCCAGATCTTCTGACTTCTGCCCAAGGGGCAGAGTGAGGTTTATAAATTCACAAGAGCAGGGTCAATTGTTGAATCATGTTACTTTACCTTATATCAATAGCTTCATATGAAATAAAACCTACTCCCCAGACATAGAGCTGGAAGGCACCTCAGAAGTCACAGTGTACAAATCCTTTATTTTACAAATGAGAATGCACAGAAGTTACCAGACATCTCAGATCATACAGTAAGCATCAGTGGTGGGACTCAACCTTCTCTGATTCTAGAACCAGGGCTCTATGCCAACTGCTCTACTATACTGACTCCAAATTCATGCTCAGATTTGGGATTTTTTCCATTTTTGAGTGGGTGTCCCTACTCTTCCTTCCCCCCATGTTATGGGAAGAATCAGTAAGTAGTCCAAAACTGCAAGGTGGCTCCCATCTCTCCAAACAGGGTGTAAAGAGGTCCTGTCTTAAAACTCCACTTTACCAATTCACAAGCACCAATAATGCGTGAAGGGATTGAATATCTGAATCCTGACATATGTGAGTGTGTGCATATATCATGTGTGCATGTATATATGCATACATATGTGTATGTGCACATATAGCACATGTGTAAATATACATGTATCTATTTGTATATGTATCACAGTTATATATACATATATACATATTGCATTTTATATTATGTGGATTTTATTTTTTAAGGAAAATAAAATCTTCCCAGAATTACAATCAAGTCTAACTGCTGACTGTAACTATGTACTATCTGTGGTCAAACTTGAACAGCAAGAGAATTACTTTTCACCAAAATTGAAAGCATATATATCTTTAAAAATTCCCTGCCTCCTTCCAGATAGTTCATGTAATTAGCCCCAAATGTGATCTCATCTTTCCTCATCTGGCTGTAAAGACCCATTGTGCAGTATAAGTCTAAGATTTGATGGAATAATAGGCACACTGGTGCATTGTTGGCAGAGCTGTGAATCAGTAAATTATGCAAATAAAATGACTAAAATATTCATAATTGTTGATTCAGAGATTACTCTATTAGGATCATTCCCTAAGAAAGAAATTGATTAGAAGAAAGTTCCTATATACACTAAAGTATTTACAGTAGAACCTTTTATGATAGCAAGGAAGTAGAAATGAAGTAGATTGGTAATGACTAAACAAATTGTGGCGCACAGATACACTAGAATATTGCTCTGTATATGAAATTACAAGTAAGATGAATATATAGAAGTATGGAAAGATTTACCTGATAGGATTCAGAATGAAGGAAGCAGTGGGTAGGAAATAATAAATAAAATAACTACAACACTGTAAATGTGAAGAATAGCCACAAAACAATTAAAGGCGAATGGTACAGAATTAAAAAGAAGAAACATGGCTTCATAAAAGAGATATAAGATGAAACTCCCACCCTGATCCTTTGCAAACATGAGTGATCCATAGGTGTAGTACATTGAACATATTTCCATATTGTTCAGTTATGTTAATTTTATTCTCTTTTTCTTTTCTTAACACATATTATTTGTTCTTTGTGATATCTCTCTGGGAGACAGAGAGGAAGGAATACTGTAAGAAATTTTAGTGGTAGAAGAAAAAAATTTTTTAAAATTATTTTAAAAGCACAACCACGACCTGGGTTTAAATCCTAGCTTTGTTACTAATCAAAGAGTTGTGAACTTGGACAAATCACTTAGTTCCCTGGGCCTCAGTTTCCTCATCTGTAAAACGAGAAAGTTGATCTAAATGCTATCTAACATATTTCCAACTCTAAATCTATGATCTGATCGACTGTGATGACTTTTTGTGTTAACCATTTCCCCAGATTGCTTAGACAGTTTTTCAGAAAAATTGTAGATGTCTTCACACACACACACACACTCACACACCTACCTGTCTCCTACAGGTTGCTGTTGTTGTTTGTCCTTCCTTCTGGAAGAGGACCATGATATCATGAGAGTGATGTCATAATTTACAAGTACATTGGATGTAAGTGAGGGAGCGCTATGCAAAGTCAGCAGCCTCACTTTCTCCTCCAGAGCAATCTAAGCCCAGTGTCAAGACAGAAATCAGGAGGATGAAGATGGTCCAGGAGGCAGCAGAATATCTTGACCTTTTGAAGCTAAGGTCTTTCCCAGGTCTTAGTTTCACTGAGGCAACACCCATTTAGCAATTTAGGCAAGGTAAGAAATGAGACAAAGAATGGCGTCTTCTACCTAGTAAAAAAAAATCCATCTGAGCAGGGAAGAACCTCAGGGTTTCTGGCCCCAAATAGAGAGAGTAGGTATTTACATTCACTCTGAGTCATCAGAGCCCAAACAATGGCTAGGTGGAGCTTGGCCTGGGCCCTACTCTTTGTTGGCTAACCAATAAGAGCCAGAGTTATTTGGGTTTAAGGCATGGTCCTTAAGAAAGAAATCTAACCTGTAAATCCCCAAGTATCTTGAGGATTTTCAGCACATCTCCTACATATCTTTTGTGAAAATATATATTCCTTTGTTAATCTCCTTGGCTATATATGTCTAGGTTAAGCTGTTGGGACCCAAAATGATTCTGGTAGGGAGTCTACGTACAAGACTGAGGAGCAAATGGTGTTCATAGGTAAGATATTGGTCAATCTCCAGGCTTATGTATGAAACTTGAGCTTCAAACCTCCTGTCTCCATGCCCCTTATCTGCTACTAAATAGAACAATCTGGAGGAAAAGCAGGAGAGCATACACATAATTGTGGCTTGTCCCACTGACCAAATTATTTAGTCTTTCTTAGGTGGTTTTTTCTTTTAACTGTAAATCCAGCGGGCATTCTCCCCTCCTGAGAAGACTTTTAATGACCAAAATATTAATGCCACAGACCCAAGTCAATGACCAGAGAATGTTCACTGAATCAGCTGTAAAAGATTGTAATATTTATTGGAAATGACATACTTTTCAACTGACAGTTACATTCTTTATAGTAGAGTTGTGGCCCAGACCTGTATTTTAGTTTTGATTAGTTAGGTCCCTTGAAAGAAAATGTCTGGCCTGCCTAGCTCTCAAATTTGTTCAATTCACTTTTGTTCAATGGAGATGTTCATTAGGGATGGCTAATGGTGGTCCTATTGTTCACCAATGAGAAGTGCTTCAGACAATGACGTTTTCATACCGTGTAGTATTGAAAGCACTTCAGTTATTTAGTCTCCAAATTGGAAGCCTCATTAATTTTTCTAAAAGTGTGGATGGAGGGAAGGAGGGAGAGACGGAGGGAGGGGGAGGAGGCAAAGAGATAGAGAGGCGGGAGGGGGAGAGAGAG
>CM053594.1:78115338-78134454 GCA_028646575.1 Pseudocheirus occidentalis
TTTTGGGACTCAGTGTTATGGTTTCTGAATAAAGACCTTGGTTCTGCCTTCCATGTGGAGAGTTTGCTACATTTTGTGATCCAAAACTATACCAGCATATTCATAACCATCATGGGTGTTGTGAATATCTCATTATTGATACACCTGCATTGATAATAACTATCCCAAAATGTATTATACAATCTTCACTAGTTCTTGCAGCAAAACAACAATAACAGCAGTTGTCAACTTTGAAAGGCAAGATAGTATAATAGAAAGGGTCCTGGAACTTAAATCAGGAAGACCTTGGTGGAACCACCCTGCCTCATAGACTTTCCAGTTAGGTGACACTAGGAAAATCTTAACCTCTTTGATTTTTATGAGAGAGAAAGAAGAGAAGATGAGAAGCCAGCACACAGCCCTGGGATATCCTCACAGTTAGGGGGCAGACCTGGAATTATAATTATTTCTACAAGATCAGTCTCTGTACCATGTATACTTGTCATCTTATTAGTATAATAAGTACTACTTATTAGTATAATTATACGTATACTATAAGATAAGACTTTATTGACATGTATAGTCAGTCCCATATTGGAAATGTTCTTAATTTCTGTAAATATCTAGCTCATTCAAAGCATTGCTCAAGTGTTCCTTGTGATAAGAAAACATACTGGTCTTATACCATCAATTGTTAATGATTTCCCTACCCCTTGAAATTATTTTATATTTCTTCTGTGCATATATTTTACTTTTGTGTGATATTTACTTACCAGGAGGATCTAATGTCTTTGAGGTCACGTGCTATCTATCTGTCTATCTATCTATCTATCTATCTATCTATCTATCTATCTATCTGTCTGTCTGTCTGTCTGTCTGTCTGTCCTTCCGTCCGTCTGTCTGTCTATCTTTTTTTCTTCCTACTCCAAGGTTTAGCTCTGTTCCCAGCACGTTAGGTATCCAATAAAGGTTCCTTGAATTGAACTGAATAAAACACATATTCAGAGCCTTTCTGGTGGAATTGCCAGAACTTCCATCTCCATTGGTATGTCCATCGAGAACCCAAGGTTATCTCTACGTTGTGCATTATGGAAATAAGGAGACCCAGACCTACGTGAACACACACACACACGCACACACACACACATACACAATAAGAAGGGAGAGGCAAATAAGAGAAACATAATCTGTACTTCTGAGAAAGAGTGATACTGAAATATTCATATTTTAAAGTGTATGATAAAAAAAATTAAAAGGATAGAATCCCTATAGCTGCTTAGGTGACGCTTCTTCCTTCTGTCTCTCTTACTGTGATATCTCAAATTCTCAGTGGGATTATTGTGTTCAGTTCTGGGCACTTAAGTTTAAGAAGAATATTGATAAACTGCACAGTGCCCAGAGGAAAACAACCAGGATGGTAAAAATCTTTGAATTCATGCCCTATGAGGATTGATTTAAGAAACTTACCATGCTTAGCCTTAAAGAAGAAAAAACACAGTGGGGAATATAACAGCAGTTTTGTTTTGCTTTGTTTTTTAAGTATTTTTTGTCATATGGAAAAGGGAATCTGACTTGTTCTGTTTGTCTCCATAGGGGTGGAAGTGTGGTTAATGAGTAGAAGGTACAATGAGGAAAGATAAGCTTGGGTCAAGATAAGCTTCCTACACTTTAAAGCTGGTCAAAAGTAGAATGAGCTGCCCTGAGAGGTGGTAGGTTGCCCTTCCCTGGAGGTTTTTAAGCAGAAGGTAAATGACTACTTGTTGGGCTTATTATATTAGAGATTCCTTTAATGTATGGGTTTGACTAGATGGCAGATGACAGCTAAGAGCCCTTCCAAATTCCATTTTTTCCCAATCTGTGATATTGTCATTCTGTGACTAGAGATGTGTGTGTCCTTTAGGAAGTACTGAAGATCCATACAACTGGAGAGCTGTGGTCTGGTTTTCTTTTTCTTGTGGTTGGGACCTTCATGGATTTCCTTTTTCTTCTTGTTGAATTTAGTACACGTTTTAAAAAAAGAATATGAGGTCCAAGTTCTGTCCCCCTAAACTGTCCCCCATCCAATGAGAAGGTAAGCAATACCATACCCATTTATGATGTGAAATCATGAAAAACATATTTCTACACTAGCCATAATACAAAAGAGCAAGAAAAATCAAGTGAAAAAATTCTTTAGTCTGCACAAGAGTTCATCAGTTCTCTCTTGAGGTTCATAGCAGTTTTCCATTATATGACCTTTGGACCTTTATAGGTTTTCTCAAATTTCTACCTCCCACAGCTCTGAAAAATTAATCCCCAATTCTCCTGGAAACCTGAAAATATGTCCATTGAAAGCAGAAGATGAAAAAAGACAGATTGTTTTGATTTAAGATATATATTCCTAACAACTGGAAGTATACAAAAGTGTAAGCAATGGATGGGTGACCATTTGTCAGTATGTTATAGTGTGTGACCATTAGGTATTGGCCAGAATAGAGGGTCTTTTTGACCCTTTACAACTTCAAGATTCTATGATTCTTTCATTTTTTGAGTGTTTATGTATGATGTCTTTCTGTAAGTGTTGTACCAGAATTTTATTACAACTATAATTTCTTTACACAAAGAAGTTATTTTGCAAATGAACATATTCATTTTTGAGCTCAAATTTCCCCAAAGTAATCCGTGTATGCTTTAGTTCTATGGGCTTGATAAAGTCTCCTTTACTAGGAGAAATGTACATGCATGAATGTGTTACTGTACTTAATTTGACGAGGTGCCTTGATCCTAAATGTTGAAAGATCCTAGATTCACAAGACTCATGGATTTCTTGTGATTTGGGAAAGGGTTGGGAGGAGGCGTCTCATTAAAATAACCAAAGCAATCAACCCTCTTTGCATTCCCATAATTCTGCAGCCCTATGGGAAGATGCTTTTGAAATTGAGCCCACATCTTATTCACATTTCCTGTGAAATTAAATTTGGCCCCAAATAACTCAAATCCATTTTGTTTTATTATGGCACTGGCACCGTTTTATTCCCCCAAAGAAAATCAAACAAACTAGTTGTCTGTAACAGTCCCCATTACTTCCTCATCCCCTGTCTCCTCCCTAATAATAACAGGAATGCTCTTATGCAAATATTTTTTTCTGGAATATTTTCTAAAGGCAATTACTTTCTGGTTTTCCTTTTTTGCCAATTTTATTGTACATAGAAGGGAGATGTGATTGAAGAATTAGTTTTCTAGAGATTCAATACTGAAAAAAAATTCTTGAATTCTGTCTGGACTTGAGTTGCTATGTACTGAATTAACCATATTATTTTGGGGCGGGGGGAGGGAAAGAACAAAAAAAGGAGTAGCTTTCTCAACTGAAAAAAATTGTTTATTGCTTTCCATGTTCAATGTCTGTTGTACTCTTTCTCCCTGACGTGAGAGATATTTAAGGGAAAGAATGAGTAACACTTGTTTCTCTTGAAAACATAATGTGTAAGGATTGACCCTACACGTAAGGAAGAACAGAGAATCGGAGATGGTTAAAATTGGGAACATCTTTTGATCATACAATATTAAAGTGTTTATTACACTTGACTCCCCTCCACTCATTATAAGATCCAGCCACAATAACTTGCCTTGTGTTCTTCCCACACACAACACTATCTCTCAGACATCCTGTACCTTAGCATTGGCTGTCCTATGCTTGGAGAATTCTCTCTTCTCTCCTCTGTCTCTTAAGAGTCAGAAACAAATCTGGTTTCTTTCCAACTCAGTTCAAAGGCCATCTCCTGCAAGGATCCTTTATGGACTAACACCTGCTCTCTGAGATTGCTATCATCTATTCTATTATTTCTTGCACGTGCCTAGCTCTTATATGCTGTCTCCCCCATTAGAAGGTGAGGTACTTGAAGGAAGATACTGTGTTTTTGAATTCATCAGCACAGTGACTGGCATATAGTAAGCACTTAGCTATTAATTGATGGAAGATGAAAAGGATATTAGATTGAAAAACATTGAACATGTAGAAAAGAATGTTAGAACTCTGAGGGACTTTTCCTAGAAGAGGAAAAGTTACAGCGGCAGTATTAAGGTCAAAGATTAAAATAATCCATAACAATTTGGACCGTGACTCAGTAGTGGAATAGATTACACTGGAAGGTGGCGAGATCCCCCCTCACTTTGCTGTCTTCAGGCAAGTTTAGATATGGATTAGACTAGAAAGCTAATTTTATATTCTCTCAAAGTTGAAAGAAAGTTATTTTTTGTCAGTCAAACTCAGGTCATCTCTTTCCACTGTAGCATGATTGCTTCAATACTAAATATCAAAATTTATTATGATAGTAACCAGCTTTCCTAAAGCACTTAAAAAATGACAAAATATTTTATTCAAAAGAGTATGGTTAGTCAATAAATAAACATTTTAAATGCCTACTATGTGCCAGGTACTGTTCTAAAAGCTGGGGGTACCAAAAGAGTGAAAAAAAAAACAGTCACTGTTCCTGAGGAGCTACAATGGGTCTTTATTCAAGTTTATAAATGAGAAAACCAAGGCACAGAGAGGTTAAGTGATTTGCCTGGGGCTGCACAGCTGGAAATGATCTAATCCAAGATGCTAATTCTTTCCCACCTTCATCCAACCCTCATAGAAGCAATTGGGGAAGCATGAAGACATTGGATAGCTGAAAGAGGAGGTGCAGATAGGAGCTGAAAGAAAGGGGCACAGAAAGTGGCAGCAGAATCACTGAGGCTAAGCCTCAACCATCTAGTAATTTGACCAAGTAAGTATCTGTGCCACTTCCTCTTTTCATCCATAGAAACCTAAACAGTAGCACAGGACAAAAAGCATCCAAGCTGTACTGATTAATGCTTCTTGCCTCTTTCATTGTGTCTTTTCATTTATTTCCATCTGAAACTCTTTGAGCAAAGTAATTTAGTTTGAATTGTTCTGGGGCTCCTCCCCTTCTTATGGTTCCATGTCTAATGTGGTCTAATCACATTACCAGTGATTTATCATCTCCTCTTATGGTTATAATTGGTGACTATGCCCCTACAAGACAGCTAGAAAAGAGGCATATTCACCTGGAACATATAAAACTGGACCAGCACTATGTGTACTTTGTATAACAAAGGGGCTTAATAATACAATTTAACAAATCCAAACATAATAATCCAACTTTTAAGTGCTAATTATGGTATAACCCATTCATGCAACCAACAATCACCTACTATGTGCAAACCATATGCTCAGTAATGGGGGAACAGTATGCTTAGAGAAGCAATAGCCTCTGCCATGTTAGAATGTATAGTCTATCAAACAGACATATTTAACAGAAATATCCATACACGAACTAGGCATCTCTTTGCTTAGAATGTACTTCCTCTTTGTCCCTTCTTGTCAAAATGAATCTCTTTTTCAAAGTCTAACTCAAGTGATCGTTCCACAAAAAAGCATTCAGGAATCTCCATGGTTTTGTGTTTGATTACCAAGAAAAACCACTGACAATAAATTTATTGATTATCTGCTAGCCTAATTAATACATTGATTATTAATTACCCAGAAACTCTGTCTTTTAAGGTTTTCATTGTCTCAAGTGGCAGAGAGAATTTCTTCACTGGGAGCTGCCTATACTGATAAAATCACCAGCTCAGTTTAAGAAAGAAAAATAAAACAGAAAAGGGAATCTTATATAAGCTCTTTTAGCAAGGTATTAGGTATAGCCACAGATTCAGTGAGCTTAGTTTCCTTTTCCTTAATTTAGACAGCTAGGTCTAGGTATAGGCCGTAGGGGTGGAGAACCTGCTGCATCAAGGTCACAATTGGCCCTTTAGGGCCTCACTTGAGGACCTAGAGGGTCCCATGTAGCCTAGAGACCCACAGGTTCCCTGACCTTGGTACAGGGGATAGAGTCCTAGGTCTAGAATTAGGAAGAACTGAGTTCAAATTTGGACTCAGACGTTTAACAGCTGTGTGACTCTGAGCGAGTCATTTAATCTTTGCCTTCCTCAGTTTCCTCAACTGTAAAATAAAGATTATAATAGCACGTATGTCACAAATTGTTTGGAGGATCAGATGAGATAATATTTGTAAAACTCTTAGCACAGCATCTGACACATGATAGGTACTTAATAAAGGTTTGTTCTCTTCTCCCTGGAATTTCAGGATGTGTCTCTGAAAACATCTTGCACAAAATCCAGAAAGGTTCCAGAAGCAGAAATGCAAGGATGGATGAGTCTCAGTAAGGATTCAGGATTTCTGCCTTCCTGCTATGCTCTTCCTCCCTAGTGGGCCTGCAAAACTCCAGTCCTCTCTCGTAGCTTCCTTTCTGCTTTCACGGTCCTGTCTCTCATCACAGCACCACCAATATGTAGTTCCCTACTTTGGTCCATGCCTGGCCTCCATTTCCAGGTTAACTTTCAAACATCCCAACTTCCACTTTAGCACACTGCCTGGCAAGTAGTAGGTGCTTAATTAATTTTTATGGATTGATTAATTGATTGCTGTTCTCTGCCTCTTCCCTCTTCCAGGGGTGGGGAACCTGCAGCCTCAAGGTTTTCTAAGTCCTTAGGTATGGTCTTTTGAGTGAGTCCAAGTTTTACAGAACAAATCCTTTTATTAAGGAAATTTGTTCTGTGAAGTTTGGATTTAGTCAGAGGGCTGCACTTAAGGACCTAGAAGTCCACGTGTATCCTTGAGGTCACAGATTCCCCATTCCTGGTAGACTCTTGGCTCATGCCTGCCTATTGAAGCGCAGTGTTAGAAATGACTTGTTCAGAGTTACACAGTGAGATCAGTAAAGTGGCAGAACAAGAACACAAGACTTCTGAGGACCGTTCTAGGGCTTCTTCCCATTGCATCACAGTTCTTCCAATAAGTTTAAAATTAGGCAAAATACTTCAGAGTTCCTGAGAGTCAAAGGACAAGAAGATACTGGAGTTTGTGGTTTGTACTTGAAAGATGAGTATATCTCTACACTCTCGTCACTTCAGGGCTAAGAAAACAGAAAAAATTAGAAAATCAATTCACTTGTGCCTTTGTCACTGCTCTCCTGAAGGCTGGATTCCATTAAGAGCAAATTAGTGTCTCCTATTTTGTTTTACATTATTCATTTTCTTATTTTATAATATCAGCCCATTCCTGTCCGCTCAGTTAGAAACATGTATATACCTGGGGTTCATGGGAATAATTGACCCTCTCCTCAATAGCCACAATCAGACCTAGAGTCTAACATGCAAGTTCATATTTACCTACTTGTTCACACATAAGAACATGATGTTATACTCAATATTTGTCTCCTCCTCTCAACTTTTAGAAGCACTTTATATACCTTAGGCCAGAAGCCATCAGCTTGTGCCCCAGCTCTAGACCAAGATAGTGACTGACTTTCTATAGATAAGAAGCATCATCTGCCTCCATCTCCAGGTCCCAAGTCCTCCATTCCAGTATCTGTTAAATAGTTATAACTCTGCTTTTGCTAGCCATCTCAGACTTATTATAGAGATGATGTATGTAGAAGTGTTCTGTGAACTATAAAATTCATAAATATTAATTTAAAAATTATTAAATACCTACTAGAGGTAGAGCATTGTACTTTATGCTAGGGAATATATTAAACTTAGGCAAGATACCGTCCTTGCCTGTATGATCATAGTAATAACTTATATATTATAGTCTATTAAATTTTGCAATATATTTTCTTTAGAATAGCTTTGTAATGTTATTCAGTTGTGTCTGATTCTTCATGACCCTATTTAGGGTTTTCTTGGCAGAGATACTTAAGTAGTTTGCCTTTTCCTTTTACAACTCATTTTTACAAATGAGGAAACAGGCAAACAGCTTTAAGTGACTCACCTAGGGTCACACAAGTATTAAGTATCTGAGGCCAGATATGAACTCATGAAGATGAGTCTTCATCTTCCTGCACCACTTAGCTGCCCTCACAGTCACTGATGAAAGCTCACCATGTATTCTTCAGTCCTGACCTCTTTGCTACTCCCAGAATAGGACCTTCCTTCTCTTGACTATTTGGGCATTTTCACTGGCTGTCACCCGTATATAGAATGGTTTCTCTCCTAATCTCTACTTCCTAGCTTCTCTTGTTTCCCTCAGGTTCCACCTTAAATCTTAAATCTACAGGGAGTCTTTCCCAATCCCCTTTCATTCTAGCACCTTGTTATTTGTTTCTTATTTACCTTCTATAAAGTTTATACATAGCTTGTTTGCATGTCGTCTCCCCCATTAGACAATGAGCGAGGACAATGACTGTGCTTAGCCTGGTACACAGCAGGCACTTAATAGTAAAGAATATGTTTAATTTATAAATTTTATTCACTTTAAATAATAATAATAATGCTATTTAACATGTAGCACTTAAAGATGTTCATTTACCAACATTTCCCAGATAATTATGAGTCTCCTGTTATGCCTGAATCCAGTTTCTTTCCTCCACAATCCATCCTCCAAACAGCTCCCAAATCCGTAGTCCTAAAACACAGGGATGTGTCACTCCATGTCACTCTCCTCCTCCAAAATCTTTAATAACAACAAGAGCTATCATTTAATAGTGCTTTAAGGTCTGCAGAGCACTTGAAGAACATCATCTCAATTGATCTTAACAGCCCTGGGAGGGGTTATTACTATTACCCCCATTTTACAGATTAGTGATCTCATGCTTCAAAAGCTCAAGGCTCTTGCCCAGGGAAGCACAGCTAAAAAGTAATCTGATGAAGACTTTGAATTCAGGTCTCCCTGCTTCCAAGTTAACTGCTCAATCTGCCACCTAGCTGGCGCTAATGTTTCTAGGATAAAATACAAATTTCTCAGCCTGAGTTTAAAGCTTTTTGCAATGTGGCTTCTGCCATCTTTTCTGCCTACTCTTTCATGAATGCTCTGTTCCAGTCAAATTGGTCTGTTAGCTGTACCCCAACCATAACATTCCTTTTAATTTTGTGGTTTTCCCCCCACATTGTCTACTGGGTGTAGAATACAATCCTTCATCTTCAATTCACAAAATCCTGAGTTTCCTCCAAATAATATTTCAACTGCCACCTACTCTATGAGCTTTTTCTTGATTATTCTGTTACTAGCACTTTTTTTTCTTGAAATAGTGTCTGATTTGCTTAATTGTGAGCAAGTAATAATGAATAGAATATAAACTCCTTCATTCCAAGGGTCCTTTCGTTTTTGCCTTCATATACCCAGTACTTACAACAAATCTATTTCATGTAATAAATTTTGATGAATTTAGTAGCACATTTACATTGAACTAGATAGCCAAGGTTATCCCTTCCAGATCTGAAATTCTGTGATTGTGTGGAAAGTCTTTAGAGCTCATTTCCCACCTGTACCTCTCAGCTCCATGTTCTACCCACCATCACTTATCAGACTAGATAGGCATAGCTAGTGCCTAGGTGGTTAGTTCTGTCCTTTCAGGAGATAGGCCTAAAATGATAATATCCAACATCATTTCACTGGTCTAGTGGGAAGACATCCCCGAAACTAAGTAACATTTTTAATTAACGTGTAACTTTATTATAACAATGATGAAAATGTTTCAATTTAACTGTAAGTTCTAGAATTTGCAAAACCAAAGGATCATACATGTAGAGCTGGAAGGGACCACAGTTATCACCTTATCTAACTCCCTCATTTTACAGATGGGGAAGTCAGAGAAGTCACCTGACTTGTGGTCACATATATGGCAGAGGTAGAATTCGAAGCTACATCTTCTGCCTGAAAAACTGCTTACCTTCCACTCTAGCATCCTAATATGTTGTTTGGTGTTTGGTTTTTTTTCTTTAAAGAAATGTAAAGACTCAAATACAAATTAGAATCTCTATCACTAAACCTAAATTGTCTATTCTGCCTGATTTTCCAACAGCATTGGTATGAAAAGCCTTTAATTATCTCTTTGCCTTATTGAGTAAAAGCCATAACACTCCCACTTTATTTTCTTAATTAACTCCAGAAACTCCAGTCCTCATTTTTATTTGTGGGAGGACACTGGCTTTCTGATTCCTTTTCCTTTCAAAGTGGGAAAAGAAAATCAGAGAAATCATAGCACAACTTCATGTCCTTCCTCACAGGAAGGGAAAATATCTCTTCTCAATCAGTAAAAGGTTTCCTTGACAACCAGGTTTCTTTTGTTATTGTTGTTCTGTTGTTTTTCAGTCATGTCTGACTCTTCCTGACCCCATTTAGGATTTTCTTGGCAAAGATCCTGCAGTGGTTTGGCATTTCCTTCTTCAGCTCATTTTACAGATGAGGAAACTGAGGCAAATAAGGTTAAATGACTTGCATCTGGTTTCTACTCAACTTTATTCCATTGTTTTTTCCCTTTATCAACGTTTCATTTACACTAGACTAAAGCTGTATGTGTGTGTGTGTGTGTGTTTTATGAACATACATAGTGAGAAGGAGAGAGAGCAGTGGTGTCCTGGAAAGAACCTTGGAGTTGGAATTAGAAAACCCAAGAGCAAAATCTCCCCTACTAAATGGGGTAGAATGTTTGGGCAAGTAAAAATAACCTCTTTCTGAACCTCAGGATCCTCATTTACAAATTGATGGAGTCAGGTTAGATGACTTTTAGCTTCTGAGATCTATGCCAGAAAAAAAAAACATAATTATACAGCATTTTAAGATTTAGAAAATGCAACATTTATTTTCCCCATCCTTGTCCATTTTGCAGGTGAAGACATGAAGACTCATGAAAGTTATGAGACTTACCCACGATAGCAGAGTCAGTAAATTCCAAAGCAGAGACAAATCCAACATGACTTCCTGAGTGGAGGTTTAGTGTTATAACTTCCAACTGAAAAAATAATGACAGATAGACAAGGATGGAGATAGAGAACATTCTGTAGTTTTCTACAAGTCCTAACTTTGAACATAGTATGTGCCTTTTTCCTTAAAGACACTAAACATTTTTTTCCTCTAAACATTTTAAATATTTACATCTATAACAGGTTTTTATTATTATTATTATTTTTTTATGTACTGTAAGCCAGGTGTTCCCTCAGATCAGCTCTATCATAAACTTGTGCACACTCTGAACTGATTTACTTAGCATAATGCCCTACACTGTGTCTGGCTCCAAATTGCATCCAAGGATTCTGCTTATATTCTCTATAAGCCTTGGTATTCCTCTGGGTCATGTGCCGAATGTCAGACAAACATTGATTCTCACAGTCCCCTTAATCTCAGTGCTAATATTTGACTGTCCCTTGATAGAATGATTGCTAAGACCCAATAGAAAACACTCTTTAAGTTACACTGAGCTTCTCATAAAAGGCAGCCCAGGGCTTCCAGCCCATCTTGAGACAGAAGGGTTTTTTCTTAGCATGAGGAAAGCATACTGTAAACACTGAAGCACTATTTAACTTTCAAATATCATTGTATTTTCAATCAATCAAGTACTCTTTGAACACTACTTATGTACACCCCCCCACACACACACACCTTTAAACACATACTCTGAGTCCCACACCATTTTAGATAACACTGGGATCCAGAAAAAATACAATAAAGTCACTACCCTTGCAAACATTATGATCTAGTTGGGATCATAAGATCATAACTTAGAGCTGAAAGAACTTTGGAGGTCTTGTCCATTCTCCTCCTTTTACAAATAAGGAAACTGAGGACCCATGAGCTGAAACAGTTTGCACAAGATGGCATATGTAAATATAATAATCTGGATTTGAATTCAACCATCTGATTATAAATCAAAGACACATGGGAGAATGAATAAATCATTCCATGTCATCTCTTAAATTTGATTTCTACTTTCCATTCATTGGGTCACTACACTAATTTAGTTTCTCATAACCTCTCAATTAAAGTTATAACAACTTCCTAATTAGTCATTTGTCATTGTTTATCCCTCCAAAACATCTTCCATAGAGTTGCAAATTAAAATTCCTAAGAGATAAATGTGGATATGACCATGTAATTCCCCCTGCTCAAAATTCTTCAGTGATTTCCCTTTTGTTTATGGGAATAAGTAAAATTCTTTAGCCTCACATTTACTACCAATCCACCACTACCATTTTGGATCCTCTCTGTCTTTCCAGTTATATTTCATAGTTCTTACCTTCGCAAATTCTACATTTCATCCAAATTGGCATACTATAAATCTCATACCTGGAAATTCCATTTCTGTTCTCTATGTCTTCTCATTTCCCATCTCCTATATCCAGAAAATATTCCCTCCTTACATTAATCTCTTAGAATTTTTAACTTTCTTTAAGGTACAGACAAAGAGCCACCTCCTTTGCAAAAGTCTTTCTTTAATCCCATGTTTTTTAGCCTTCTTCCTCAAAATATCTTGGATTTGCATATCTATGGTGATTTGGTATTTCCTGCTCTACTACCAGTATAATCTAAGTGCTTTGAGAATAGGGAAGTGTTCTTTTTGTCTCTCTTTAATATCTAGCATAGTGACTTGCATGGAGTAAATCCTTAACAAATATCTAGTGTATTCAACTGAAATTAATTGAAAATTGGTAGTGAACTACATGAGTTGTATTGGCCAAAAGTTTATTAATCATCTGGTGATCAGTCTTCCAGGACTGAATATATCTGCACTTATTTGTACCCGTGATGATAGATACCAATTCATTATTAGATCCACATTCAAAACTTTCCCAGATTAGTGGGACGTAATAAAGGTTGCCTTCTACTGCCCTTGTTTTGGAAAGAAGAATTTATTGGAGATGAACGTCACAAAATAGAAAGTCATTAAGTTCCAAAAGGGTCCTGTAGAAGAAATATTTTATTAGAAATCACAAGATCTCAGATCAAATAGAAAGAGCATAGTGTTGTAAAAGAAGATCTAATTTGGAGACAAACATGACTTGGATTCAAATTCTGACTCTGACACTCATTGTATAACTCTGGAGTTCCCCATTCTGGGTCTCAGTTTCCTTATCTGTAAAATGGGTATATTTGCACTATCACCTATGTTTGCCATTAATAAGATCACCTTATAAATGTCAAATCCCCATAAAAATGTAGTTGTTGCTACTAACACAAATATTCCTTTCAATAATTTGTGGTGTGTTATTCAGTAATTCTCTTTATTTTCCCGGACCACATTTCCCTCACTTGTCAATTGCATGTTGTAAATTAGCCTATTTCTAGGCTTTCTTCTAGCTTTGATATTATGATTCTTTTTGCAAGTGCTTTCATTCACAGGGGATGGAGGTCAAGGGTTAAACAGCCAGGAAAGGTTTCAGAGAAGATATTGTTCTTAAACTAGCTAGTGTTCAGTGCTAATTACTTGATACCCTTCCAAATGCAGAGGAGTCAACTAAGGGAATTATTATCCTGGATCTGATTGTTTGATTGCCACCCAGAAAGAAGAAACAGCTTCTGGGGTGCAAATGATGGGAACCTTGGGGAAACAGCATCCCCAATTTAGAGGTTTGGGGTTTTGCTTTTTGTTTGTTTGTTTGTTTTGAGTTTTTAAAAGAAGAAAGCTATGCATGAACTGACAGGCACTCTCAATTTTGAGATGGCACATTTCTACTGGTTCAGTGAGAAAAAAGGGGAGATCCTAGAGATAATAGCATTTTATAGGGGAAGTCAGCTGAGGAAGAATAAGAAAGCTCCTAAGAATGGAATTCTCAAAGCACACAGAGAAACAATGCCAATGAAGAGAAAAGAAGGCAGTTATCCAAAGAGATTCACCAGAATGAAGAGGGATCTCATTTTTAAAAGCCATGTACAGGAAATGAAGTCAAGGTCAGGCAACAGAAGATGATATGAAAGGGCGATATTGTTTTATAAGAATAGTGCTATAAGTGCTAAAGCTCAGAACAAACTGAGGCTGTAATGCAGTTTGGGGTTGCTGGGAACCCCAAAAGCAGGGTAGAGGGAGGCATCCGCCTAGAATTAACTGACACACTCAAACCTTCTTCCAGTCAAATGATAACATTTATTCTCATGCCAATAGAAGCAGGCAGGATTCCTAGTGAACCTGCAACTTAATGGGGATGAGACTGTAGTTCATATACAAAATGGCACAGTGAAAGGATCTGGATAGGGTGAAGGAATGGTAAGTAGTCTGGGTTGGGCCAAGTGCAACAGTGAAAGGAGTATCAAGTAAGTTAATTAGGTGATCTAGGTAGGCTGGGGTGGGCCAGTGACCTTGGGCAGAGATCAGTTATCTGGGCTGCTGAAATATATGAGAAAATTGAAGGACTGTGTTGCTTTCAAAGACATGGTCTTTTCCTTTTAGGGATCCAAGTCCCTTTACTCCATCAGCTGGAGGGTAAAAATAAGAAGAATGATAAAGTGTAGCTTTAGGGTTTGGGGTTTTTTTCTGTTTTGTTATTTTTAGACTCTATGGGGATGGGAATTGAGGTTGTTAAGGAATAAGCATATTGTTTGATATAGATATAGGTATATATGTATATAATATGGGGAAATAAGTGATAATGGAGAAAAATTAGAGATTCTTAACTCTTATTTTACTTCTTGTATATTTCCTTGCAAGTCTGGACAGGATTGTAGAATGTAAGAGACAGCTGGGTTGCACAGTGATTAGAGCTCTGAGCCTAGAGTCAGGATGATACACTCATTCAAAGTGTGACTCTGGGAAAATCATTTAACCCCTATGTGCCTCAGTTCTCTTATCTACAAAATAGAGAAAACAATAACATCGACCTCTCAGGGTTTCAGTGAGGACCAAATGAGATTAGATTTGTACAATACTTGGACACTAAGCCTGATGCACAAGTTGGCATTTAACAAAATTTTTTGTTTGTTTTGTTTTTTTCTCTTCCTTGAGACAAGGAAGAGAACAATTTTTGTTTGTTTGTTTATCTTGTCTTTTCTTTCCTCAGGACGATACCTTCTACATAATGGATATTTAATAAATGACTGGTGAATTGACATGAATTAGTAAAATGGAGACGGTTCATAGTGATTTAGGTAAAGGGCAAGGAGGTGATACAATGGATAGAGTCCTTGTCCTGTAGTCAGAAGGACCTGAGTTTGAATCAGACCTCTCATATTTACTGGCCTGGTCAAGTCACTTAACTTTGTTTGCCTCAGTATCTCATCCATAAAATGAGCTGGAGAAGGAAAGGCAAACTTCTCCAGTATCTTTGCCAAGAAAACTCTATATGGTGTCACACACAGTGAGACACATCTGAACAAAAACCAACTAATTGACTAAACAATAAAAATACAAGGTGAATGAGGAGATAATAAGAAAGCTTCCCCATCCTTCCTATTCTGACTGCACTCATAGGATTTTAGTCCAGAGAATCCAAGTTATCCTTTCTCTGGACCACAGGCCACAGATTTAGCGCCCAAAAGCCCTTAGACTTGATCTAGCCCAGTGGTTCTCAAACCTTCCTAATGCTGTGACCCTTTAATACTCATATGTGGGAGTATCTGCATGTGGGTGGATCTGCCTGGAGACCTGGAGACGGAGAGAGGAGCAGTGTCTCGTTTCCTAAGACCATCAGAAATATGTTTTCCAATGATCTTAGGCGACCCCTGTAACCCCTGTGAAAGAGTCATTTGACCCCGAAAGGGGTCGCGACACACAGGTTGAAAACCATTGATCTAGTACAACTATTTCAGTTTAGTGACAATGTAACTGAGGACCCAAGAGGTTTAGCAACGTGTCCATAGTCATACAGTTAGTACTCTAGCAGAGGTAGGATTTAAGCCTCTGAGTTCCAATCCTGTACTTCTTCCACTGCTTGTTACCCTTGATGAATTCAAATTACAATAACAGTTGATCCACCTACTGAAGCCCTAGAAGAACCTGAAGGCATAATCAATGATCCTTGAAAATACATAAAGAACAGGAGAGGTATAGCAGGTTGGAGGAAGGACAAATGCTTAGATATTTCTTGAGCAGAGTCTGCAAACTGTTCAGTCATTGTGCAGGACTTCCATTCCCGGAGGAAAAAAAATCTAGACTAGATTATAAAATGTATAAACAATGTACATCTAGAATAATAACTGGGATTGCAGAGAGCTAGTGTGGTTTCCTTAAGAACAGGTAATGCTACCCAACTTCACTGCCTTTTTAGGTGCATGTGTGCTGGATCAAAGGAAACCCTGTAGACATACCTTACTTAGATCTTAGTGAGCTGTGTGATAAAAGTCTCTAATGCTCTGTTCTTTTATAAAATCAGAAAGATCCGGATATGACAATTAGGTGGATACTGAACTGACTAAATGGAAAGTATAGTCAGTAGTCATTGATTGTGAAATTAGAAGGAAGCCTCCTGGGAATGGCCTACCTTTGAACTTGGTCCTGTGCTATGATAGTTTTATTAATGACTTAGATGAAGGCAAAGAAAACAGGAGTATCAATTTACAGATTAATCTGGAAGGGATTGCTAGCACATTGTTAAATCATATTTGTTGAGTCATTTTTCATTTGTGTCCATCTCTTTGTGACCCCATTTGGGGTTTTCTTGGCAAAGTTACTAGAGGAGATTGCCATTTCTTTCTCTAATTCATTTTATAGATGAGGAACTGAGGCAAATAGGGTTAAGTGATTTGCCCATAGTCACAGAGCTAGTAAGTATCTGAAGCCTGATCTGAACATCCTAAAAGGAGTCTTCCTGATGCCAGACCCTGCACTCTGTCCACTGAGGCATCTAGCTGCCCAGACAGCACGGCAAATGGTATTATGAAACACTACAGAGTCTGGTCTTGAATCCGGGATCTCCATGCTTCTACAATAATTAGGAATACTACTCATCACCTTAGTTAAAGTATATACTATAATGTAAAAACAAAACAACAACAACAACAAAAACTTTGCAGTTATAAGATGGAGAAGGTATGTCTACACGTCTTAAAAAATGGGATATTTTTGTGGATTTCAAGCTTAAGATGAATTTACAGTGAGATATGGTAGCCCCAAAAGTTAATCATACCTTGGTCTGCATTAAGAGTCCTAGTATCCAAGACTAGGGAGGTCACAGTAATACTATAACCCACCCTGGTTAGACCAATTCTCTATGACTAGTATGTTCAGTTCCAGGTGATGCATTGCAGGAAGGAAAATGATAAACCAGCCTTTTGCCTGATAGGGGCAGAGCCAAGATGGTGGTGTAGAGGCAGCAAGGCTTCACAGCTCCCAAACAACCAACCTAAACACTCATAAAATATGACCATAGACAAAGTCTAGGACTCTCAGACTCACAAAAATATAGAAAACACATCTCTCGGTGAAGGCAGCTCAGCAGCAGGGGCTCATCATGGCGGGCCATGAGCAGAGGCTGGCACAGCCTGAAGTCGCGACTGTGGCCAGGCCCGGGGCGGTAGGAAGGAGCTGAGCTGAGCAGAGATGAGCAGCAGCCCATCTGCAGGAAAGAAGATCTACAGCCTCCAGCACCTCCACATCTACCAAGGAGTGAATAACAGGGATTGGAGAGGGGCAGTGGCAGGAGGGGCTCATCCAGCAGGCTGGCAGGCTGGAGATGAGACCAGCCCCACCCCAAACCACAGCTGGCCAGGCCAGGCCCCAGGGTGGCCAGGAGGAGCCAAGCCTCCCAAACCGCAGAGTGAGTCTACTTCAGAGAAGATCTAAAGCACCTGCCTGAGGGGATCTTAAAATCCAGCAAACCAGGGTCAGAGATGCTTAGTGAAAGTGAAACTTTGAAACTTAATTTAGGGGAGGAAAAGTATTTTGGCCAATCTGCCCCCGGGGCAAGGAAGCACTGGAGGAAGGGAACTTATGGAACCAGCAGTGGCACCCACAAGGCTGCTTCAGAGACCCTGGCCTGCAGACTCAGCAAGGGGGCTGAATCAATTGGTCAGGGCCAAGCCCTTTTGTGTTGAGTGGCCTGGATCTGGATTGTGGTCTTGGGTGGTGGTCCTGGGGTGCGCTTTCAGAAAGTCAAAGCTGGGGGGACTTGCAACAGCCCCCTAATAGCTCCGGCAGCTGGGAAAACTCCAGTGATTTGGAGCAGAGCTTCCCCCCCTGGAAGCAGAGTTTCACAGAGCTAAAAAAAACCCAACCAATTAATTGACTGGTCAACATGAGGAAAAGGAAGCAAAATAAGGACAGCAATAAAACTCTAGAATACTTTTTAGTGGACAAAAAGGATCAAAGCATGGAACAGGAGGATGACAACCCAGTCAGAACTCCCTCAACAAATGCTTCCAAGACACTTGAAGAATGCTTTGAAGCTATACATCAACTGAAAAAGGACTTTGAAAACCAAATAACAGAAGTAGAGGAAAAATTGGGAAGAAAAATGAGAATGATGTGAGAAAATCATGAAAAGAGAGTCAACAACCTGACTGAAGAAAACAACACTTTAAATAATAGATTAACTCAATTGGCAAAAGAGACCCAGAAAGCCAATGAGGAGAAGAATGCCTTAAAAATTCGAATTTCCCAGATGGAAAAAGAATCTCAAAAGCATTCTGAAGAGAATAATTCCTTCAGAATTAGAGTGGAACAAGTAGAAGCTAATGACTTTATGAGAAACCAAGATACTATTAAACAGTTACAAAGAAATGAAAAGAATAGAAAGCAATGTGAAATATCGCCTTGAAAAGACCACTGACCTGAAAAATAGATCCAGGAGAGACACTGTAAAAATTTTTGGTCAACCTGAAACCTATGACCAGAAAAAGGACTTGGAAAACATCCTTCAAGAAATCCTCAAAGAAAATTGCCCTGATGTTTTAGAATCAGAGGGCAAAATAGAACTTGAAAGAATTCACTGATCACCTCTTCAAAAAGATCCCCAGAAGAAAACTCCTAGAAATATTATTGCCAGGTTCCAGAACACCCAGTTAAAGGAGAAAATATTACAGGCTTCCCAGAGAAAAACATTTGAATACTGTGGAAGCACTATCAGGATAACCCAGGATCTGGCAGCTTCTACACTGAGGGATTGCAGGGCCTGGAATATGATATTTCGAAGATTAAGAGCTGGGATTAAAACCAAGAATCAACTACCCAGCAAAATTGAGCATATTATTCCAGGGGAAAATATGGTCATTCAATGAGGAGGAGGACTTTCAAGCATTCTTTTTTTTTTTTTGCTTTTTTTTGGAGGGCAGTTGGGGTTAAGTGACTTGCCCAAGGTCACATGGCTAGTTTTTGTGTTGTGTCTGAGGCCAGATTTGAACTTAGGTCCTCCTGACTCCAGGGCCGGTGCTCTATTCACTGCACCACC
>CM053594.1:78134954-78224549 GCA_028646575.1 Pseudocheirus occidentalis
ATGCCATTAAAAAAAAAAGTATACAAAATACTCTGTTCCCAACAAGCTTCTAAGGTGAATAGTACAAGTATTTATTACTCCAGAATTATAGAATCACAGAATCTCAGAGACCTTAGATACCATTTAGTCAATCTTGTATATGAAATAATCTCTATGCTACAGTTGACTGAACAAGTGATCATGCAGATCATGCAGATTTTTATTTGAAGATCTTCAGTGAGGAGAGACCTAGTACTTCCCTATGCAGCACATTTAACTTTCAGAGAGCCCTATTATGCACATCTCCCCTTGAACACAAGAGTGTGTGTGTGTGTGTGTGTGTGTGCGCATGTGTACATTCTCTGTCCCTCCCTCTCTCTCTCTCTCTCTCTCTCTCTCTCTCTCTCTCTCTCTCTCTCTCTCTCTCTCTCTTTCTCTCTCTTTCTCTCTCTACTCTGTCTCTCTTTTCAAGCTACCATAAGAGCTCTTGCCACTTCCTGTGATTTCTTCTGTCTCTGCTTTCTGGGGCAAAACTGAAAATGAGTAATTGTTCTTATACATGATAGTCTTCCTTCCAAATACTTGAAGACAACTGACCACGTTATAGGTTAAGAAAATGGAGACTGAGAGGGTAAAGCACTTCCCTACAGTTGCCCATCTAGGAAGTGTCTTTGCTTTGAGAGAAATGATTATTTCTCTATTGTGTTTAATAACTATTGAATCAGGACCAAGGTTTTTCCACTTTTCTACTTCCTCATCCAAAAATCAACTAGTGTGGGAAATCTTAGTTGAAGACTTAACCAGCCAAAGACATAATTAAAAACAGTAAAGAATTCTAAGTGTAGGCGAATTGGTGGATTTATATTTATTGTGATTACTCACAATAAGAGAAAGTTGGAGAAAATGTGGATTCTCCCTTTGGTCAAATAGGTGATATGGAAATTGATATGTCTCTTTGACCAAGATTTGGATGCTCAATGTCAAGTACTTCAAGATACTCATTGGAATAAACCAACCTCTCATACTACTCATTCTTTCATTAAATTGTTAACCAATCAGAGTCTGATTCCCAAACTGAGGAGCATCTACTCTTCCAAGGGCATATGAACTGTGAGCCCACCATGAGTCATTTTTGGTCCAAGAGAGATGGCCAAATGGCCATCCTTTTATTAATAAAATGTTAGCTAGCATTATTAATAAAATGATTAATTCCTCTCAAACCTTTTAAACATCACAGCTTTATCTCTAATATACATCCATCACGAATTCCAATCCAGAACGATTTGGAAACAGTTAACTATTATTCTTGATGTATTTCTGCTACTAACTCACTGTCACTGAGTAACTTTATATCCTTTCTCCTTCTCTGGGTTTCAATTTCCTCCTTGATAACATGAAAAAGTTGGATTTGATGGTCTCTGAGCTCCCTTAGAGCTCTAGGATGTTGCAATCTGATTATCCCCCAATTCTCTGATCAGACAGATGTGCTTAGGGGATAATCATAGACTGGATTTTCTGCTTTGCTGAGGGTTCAGACAGAATGATGTCCTGTAGTATTCAGGGTATAGTTCTGGTTAAATTCTTATTTCTAGAGAAAGAGATAGTCCCTGGGCTTTTCCTATGACATTTACTAGACACCATTTGCAAAGTCTGCAGCAAACTCCAGCTTCAGCAGGGTCCCTTAGAACTCCTTCCCCTCTCATTATTGATGCTTCCTTTCAGGTCCCTGGGGAAGGATGGTGCTGTTGTTATCACTATTTCTGGAACACTTGAGCCTGTCCTACTGGAGACATGCTGTTGTTTGAATAACATGAGAAGTATTTATCCAATAACTCTCTTTCAAATTAGGGTCGTGCAGGATTTTGTCAAGGCTGTCATCAGCAAGAGTAAATTCCAGCTTCATTTACGGATCTCTTTTCTGTGAGTCTTCTCACAGGGAGAGCATCTTTCCTGTATAACATTCTGGTAATGAGAAGATTTGTCAGAAGCAAACAATATATGCGATGGTAATAGATGACAACAGGACCTGGGTCCCATTCCTAGTGCTATTACTAACTACTTGTATCCTGAGAAAAATCACTTCAACTTTTTGTGCCTAATTTTACTCATCTGTGAAATCACACCAGGTGGATTTGATCAATTGTATGGCCTCTTTCATCACTGTCTTTTTCTGAAGCCCTTCTATCCCTTAAAGATTATGTTCTGTCTCCCTACAGTTTGAATGTCCTATTAAAAAAATCTATTTTCCCCTACATGTCCCAATGCACTCTCCATTGTTCGCTCAGATACCTTTCATACCTGAGCAGGTAAGATTTTATTATATAGGTTATAGTGGGGATAGTCAGGGTCAGGTGCTAGAGGGAGTTCACAAGGTTACAGATTGGGTTAGACCTCAGTGTGCAGAAAGTTTCATTTCCTTCTGTAGCAGTCAAAGTTACAATCAGGAGTGGGAATGTAATAAAGGACAAATGCACCCCCATTCCTGGATGGCCCCAGAAACATGCAGTGGCAATAATTCCATTCATTATACTTGGTCAACATTTGTGTCACTGCTAGACATGTAGCTTAGGTCAATGGCTATCAAGCACTTTGTTTTGCCCATTGCTAAGTACCCTTCCTTTACTGTCAGGAATTAAGGCACATGTTTAATTGGCAATAATTTGTAAGATTAGGATATCACATGCAAAGTTTCCCTAAAATACCAAAGGTAATTCTTGTTCAGTTCTTTGTAAGTTCAAGGCTTGACCATGTTCTAAGGTTATTTCATATATGTAATAGTAAAGTTTTGCTTATTTTATAAAAACTACTTACCATGCTCTGTATATTGAGAAAGTAAAACTTACATTAAATGAAACTGTTTATGAATTTCCTTTGATATGCAACAACATCCAAAATTCCATGGAAACACAGCAAAATTCATGGAATATGCTTTCAGAACCACTGGTTTGGACAGAATCCGGAAGTAAATGTTTACACTTTATTTTTCAATATCTACTATTATTCAAAACATAGCATTGATACCTCCTCTAAAATAATAATAATAATAACAACAATAATAATAAACTTATAGGGTCTGTTAGTATGAAATTTCTTCCAAATGTACTAAGTGGAAAACCTGGTAAAGACTTTATTCCTCCACTCTCAACAATTTCTAGTGTGTGGTGGTGGTGGTGGTGGTTCAGTGGAGAGAGCACTGAGCCTGAAATCAGGAGGCCCTGAGTTCAAATTCAGTATCAGATACTTACTAGCTGTATGACGCTGGTCAAATCACTTAACCTCTGTATTTCTCAGTTTCTTCATTTGTTACTTATAAGTAACCACAGCATCTACCTTCCAGCGTTGTTGAGAGGATCAAATAAAATAATAATTGCAAAGTGTCTGGCACATAGTAAGTGTTATATAAGTGTTAATTATGATGCTAATGATGTCATTATTATCATCATTATTATTTCCTAATTCAAAGGATCTGTGATTTAATTAGAGTGAGTAGCCCCTCCATTAAAGCTCACAACCACTCCAAGCCTCAGTAAATAGTTTCATTATTTGCCGAGTCCAAACTTGGAAGGCCAAACTTTCCAAAGTTGGCTAATATTAGAGTTTAAGATATAGGAGAGATGTCTGCAATTATCTAGCTCAAGCAGCCTAAGCAGGACTTCCATCTACGATATCCCTAATTAGTGATTTTCTGCACCCTAATGATGGAAAACTCATTACATTATGAGCCAACCAAGTAGTATTTATCGGCAATGCTGATTGTTGGCCATTGTTTCCTTGCTTGATCCCTCTCAGAGTTGAGTATTCCTTCCTTTCTCAAATGACCCTGATTTGGCTTATTTGTGCATGTGTTGCAGCTCCTTGAACTCGGCAGAAATCATTTTGCTTTTTTCTATATATGGCTTGTGCTTTATACAGTGTCTTATGTGTAGTCAGCACTTAATAAAAATAATTATTGAATTTAATATATTAAGTGGAGATTTGTCTCTCTGAAACTTCCACATATTGTCCTGGGTTCTAACGTCAAGGAATGAGCAAAGGACTTTTGTCTCTCTTCCATATTATGGCCTTTCAAAAATCGGAGGATAGAGAGAAGTCTGTAAGCATGTATTTACTGTTTACTTTCTGCTGAACACTGTGCCAAGCACTGGAAATACAAATACAAGGAGAAAAAAAGGCAGTTCTCTCCCTCTCAGGGCAAAAAGCATCATGAGGGAAGATTATACATAAAGGGCAGAGAAGGGACCTGAGTCAGGAGTGGAGTCTGGAGAAGAAGGAAGATGTGGTGAACTTGGGTATCTTTCTCAAAAATAGAACCAGCCAAGGAGAGGAAGGGAAGGCTGAGGCATATTACACAGCCAGAAAGGTAAGTTGTATCTGGGTTGTAAAGTACTTTAAATGCTAAACAATGGAGTTGGTATTGATCTTAATGCAACAGAGGACCACAGGATGTTATTGAGCCAGTGAGTGACACAGTCAAATCTGTGCTCTGGGAAAACCCCTTTGGCAGCTGGGTGGGCAACAGATTAGAGCCTCGAAACATATGTGGCTGGGAGACCTAATAAGGAATTACTAAAATGGTAGCAAAAATTGATAAAGACCCAAACTAAAGTGGTCATTGTGTGAGTGGACAGAAGAAGAAAAGAGATATTATGAGAGATATTGAGGGAGGTAGAATCAACAAGAAAAAGATGGGGGCCATCCAAGGTCCTCAGTGTCAGGATTCAGAAATAGAAATAATTAAGTCCTCAGTGAAACTTCTTTAACAAAGGTAGAAAATCATATTCCATACTTATGTTGTATTTTAACATTTGCAAATTGTTTTCTTCATGGTTGTTTTCCTTCATTCTTGAAGAGGACTAAAATGATATCACTATGTGAAAATCAAGTTACAGTATGCCGTATGGTTGATCAGACCAATAGCTAGGAATGCTCTACCATGGGTCAGGCACAAATGGTCTGTGTGAACATTTGGGGTGGATTCTCTAAATTTGTGCATGTTGAGTTTTTTTGAGCAACTTCAATTCTCCTTAGCTCATAGAGCACAGCACCTTCTCTGATGCAAGCACATCATGCTGAGCAGTCCTGTGCCAGTGTTCCCCCATGTCACACTATCAATTCCAAAGTTCTTTTTTTTAACTTTTTCTTTTTTCTTTTTTGCTTTTTGGAGGGAAGTTGGCATTAAATGACTTTCTCAAGGTCACACAGCTAGTTTTTTGTGTTAAGTGTCTGAGGCTGGATTTGAACTCAGGTACTCCTGACTCCAGGACTGGTGCTCTATTCACTGTACCACTTAGCTGCTCCATTTTTTATTTTTATTTTTTATTTTCCAAAGTTCTTAAGAGAGACTTTGGGAGTGCCATTATATTACTTCTTCTGACTACTATGTAAACACTTGCCCTGTATGAGTTCTCCATATATAATCTTTTAGGCAAGCATATGTGGCTCACCCATCAGAGTTGTGCTCTTTGCAGTAAAGTTCATCATGCTGGGAGCATAGGTACTGATGATGGTAACATGACGTTTTCCTGCAAGTGGCAATCACATTGTCATGAGCCTGTTGTTCACTCCTTTTGGTAAATATACAAGCTTATTGATTAGATTAGTTTTGATTGCAAAAACTATACTAGCTTCATGGCACTCCCCTTCTCTCTGGCCATTTCAGAAGAATGTATATCCAGCTTCAAATTTAGTGAGCTGGCCTTCATATGCCAGCCTTGTTTCAGTCAGGGATGCTATTTGAATGCAATACCTGCTGAGTTCTCTCCCAACAAGGGCTGTTCATCTTTCAGGTCTACTGGATTTTGTATTATTCTCTAAATGTGTGCACACTTCACGTACTGATGATGAGTAAAATCATCTTTGCAGAAGTTTTTGTACATTTTGTGTGTGTGTGTGTGTGTGTGTGTGTGTGTGTGAATCACAGGATGAGATTCCCCTCCCACTTCCCCAGCAGCTGAGGTAATCAGGCCAGGGTTGGGTAAGCAGACAATTTTTAGGGCACATTTTCTAGCCTCTTCCTTACACCAGGAGGTGAACAGTGCAATCCTTAAAAGGCTGCTCCAATACTCAGGGGCCTGCTGAATCCCATTGCTGCTTCCAGTGAGAAATGACCCTATGGCCTGGGCTGCCTGCATGAAAGGTTGTGACTACAGCTCCCAGTGGATCCACACCTGTTCCTTCATCACTTGCCTGTCACCACAAGACTTTTAGATAGGTAAAAATGGTAAAATGGTATGGGTGATGTCTTCTGATTCACGTGTAAGTTGGATTTAAGTGAGAGTTGCAAGAAGTCATCAGCCTCACTCTCTCTTCCAAAATTATCGATGTTCAGTGGCAGAGCCAAGACAACTGATGATGGCTTGAATTGCAATGGATAACCTTGGTGTTTTTGATGTCTAAGTGCTCTAAGTGCTCCACAGTTGCCTTCATGTCCATTGGAACAAATTGTTACCTTCTGCCCATTCCACCAGGGGAAGTCTTCACAAGCTTGGGGTAGACACCCCCCTAAATCACTGACAGGTTTCAGATCTCCTTGATTACCCTCAACCTGGTTTAGCCTGTCTGCTGAAAGGGTTTGTTGGGGTGTGGCCACTGCACATGCTACAGCTTCTTGGAGCCATAGGTGACAGGTGGATCAGATAGACATCAGAGGTCCTAGAGCCCTGGAAAGGGCTTGGCAGCCATCACAGCAGTGGCACTAGTCTTCCCTGAACACACCCTACATCCCATTTTCTTCCTAACTACCCTGTGAAGGTGGTAGATCAAATATTATGCTCATTTTCTGAGGGAACAGAGGCTCAGAAATACAAAGTAATTTACAGCAGCTGTCTGTGCCACTTTTTTAAGCATTTAAATTTCTACACAGAGCCAAGAATTAAAGCACTCTTGAGGAATAAATTTAGCTGGACCAGTCAGAGAAATATGAAGAAAGCAAGGTCAGGAATCAAAGCATAATACTTCTCAGTCCCATTAACTGGGCATGTTTCTTTGTATTTCTTGACTTTAAGACACTTTGGCAAGCAACAAGTGAGGAGCAGGCTGTGAGCTGATTATCCTATCGACTGATCTCAGGGGTCATCAGTTGCAAGGAAGGCACAACAACAACTCCTGAAAACCAGCCTGTGGTGTCAGACTATAATCAACAGATTCAACATTTTCATAGAAAGGTAGTCACTCTGCCTCCTTCAAGTTCACCGGACTTGTCCAGGTATTGTGAGTGACTCAGACACAGGGGCTTAGGGAATGTCATGGGAAGGAACTTTTCTCAAATATTGGTAAATAACACTGTTGCTTAGAAATACAAATCAAGCTTAGTGTTTGTCAAGACATCAAATAGATCAAGAAACCCAAATCTCTGGTGTAATCCTATTGATTAGACTGAGAAGGAGACATCCATTTAGATTTTATCTGAAATTTCCCATAACATACTATTCTATCCAGATGAGGCTTTCAATGTGGTGGTGTCTGGCTATTGGTACAAACATGCACACAGTCACACGCACACACACACACACACACAGAGTGACTCAACTAGAAGGAAAATAAATGATTCAGAGACATGTTTTAATACATGAGCTGTCACCAGATGTCAACCCAAGTTTGCAAATTTTCTCTCACTTATAGACATTTTCCCTTGCAGTTTATGCATTTGGCAGAAATCCACAGGGTTTTGTTTTTGAAAAGAGGGTAAAACTTGTGTCTCAAAGTGGTACCCACAAATCAGCCCTCAGATTATCCTAAAAAAAGAATTCAAAGGCAATGAATGGAATGTGATTTCCTTTGGAGAGACTGAGTCTGAGACCTGAGGTCCCAAATAGATCACGGAATAGGAGAGATGTTCTAGGGGAAGATATATAGTGATGAATGTATTTACAGAATACACATATATACAGATACAGGCAGCACCATGTAGGAGAAATACTCATTTATTTGCAGCCATGGGCTCTGTATTCTGGTCCTGGCTCTGTTGTGTATTAGCTGTGTGACCTCTAGTAAATCATTTAACCTCTCTGATCCTTTGTTGATGTTGTTCAGTCATTTTGTACACGTTTACTCTTCGTGACCCCATTGGGGGTTTTCTCAGCAAAGATGTGGTAATGATTTGCCATTTCCTTCTCCAGCTCATTTTATAGATAAGGAAACTGAGGTAAACAGGATCAAGTGACTTGCCTGGAGTCACACAGCTGGTAAATGTCTGAGGTCAGATTTGACTCAGGAGGATGAGTCTTCCAGACTTTAGGCATTATGCTGTAGCAGCTGCACCACCTACCTGCCCCTCTAGTCCTCAAATTCTTGATATTTAAGATGGGAGGGGTTTTTTTTGCATTGCACAGTTATTATAAGCATCAAATGAGATAATTATGTGAAAGCAGTTTGTGAACTCTGAAGTGTTATATCCAATTATGATTCTTGCACTAAATATTTCCTCTGATTCTTCACTTTGGTGGGGAGGTTGGAGGGACAGTTATCTTGGATTCTCAAAATCTATGCCAGCAGGTCAGCACCGCTGGCAGCATCTATCAAGCTGGAAAGGGGTTTTAAAATCCCAAAGATGGGGGAAAGGGAGAATACAGATTTTTGTTATTTTTTAATCTACCTAATGGATAATTTAAAAAAAACAATAGATGGCTAGATATAGACAGATATTAAGGGATAGATAGATAGATAGATTAGATAGACAGACAGACACACAGAGACAGATAGATAGATAGATAGATAGATAGATAGATAGATAGATAGATAGATGGATGGATAGATGGATATATAGATGTATGGATAGATAGTTGGATAGATAAAATGACCAGCAATGTACTTGTCATCTTAAGTGAGAATCATTTTAGCTGAATATAGACTCTTGACCAATGAGCAGTGAATTTTGTTTTAGCCACAATAACTTGTGATTGCTTTTCATTTAGTCATAAAAGGGGTGTACACACAAAGGAATTAATAGGTTTTTTCAAAGTAATGGCACCAAGATTAAGCCCATATGCATATGGCATCCCTAGAAAAAAGAACCTAGTTAAATGGTACTCTGCAGGTCTACATTCAATTAAAAAATGTTTATTTGTGCCCACTGGTGTGTTTATTTTGCTAATCAGCCAGAGGACAGAACTGATTGTCACCAAAGGCATTTAATATAATAGTATTATAAGAAAAATAGAAATAGGAATTTTTTTCTCATAAAACTAGAACTTCCATAAATACATCCTTGTTGCAAGAATGGACCTGGTGAAGGAAGACATGTAGGGAACATGTATGTCCTAGACACATAGGAGGACAAGTCATGCCATTGACATGGAAGGGGATACTTCAGCCTTTAGAAATATCAGTCTTGACAAACTGGTTTAAAAACTCCATTTTCACACAGATTTACCCTGAACTACCTCAAGATTTAGCTAAGGATTTCTTCTGTTCGTTAGACATCTTCCATTATTGTGCTAATACAGAACAAACCTCTTCACCAGAAAGGAATTCTGATTTAGTCTAAAGAACACTGGATTAGGAATTAGGCAAATACAAGTCTAGTCCTGACTGTTACTGCCTAGTTTTCAGAGGAAAGGCATATCACTCAGTCTCTCTTGTGGTTGGTGTACCTAGTGTGATTTCTCAAGTACCATCTGCATCTGACATTCTACATTTATGTTACAGTTTATGGTCTAAGATCCCATCAAGAACTAACATTCTAAGATTCAATGCTAATTTAACAGCAGAAGTAAGTGACAACTTTATGTGATTCAGGGAGCCAAGAAAAAGTCTCTGTCCTAAAATATCTCTTTCTTTCTCTCACTGACTTCATTAACCCAATCCTAAATGTCCTAGTTTTTATGCAAATGTGATCAATGTCTGGAGGGTGTAAGGTGTCTCTGCTGAGGAATGTGGAAAGTGGAGTGAACAGTTTTCCTTCCTTAACAATTCAGATGAGGTCAGTGTCTCTGATTGGCTTACAAGGCCCCTCAGGGGAGGAGTTCCATGATATGTGGAAGGGGATACCAAGGAACAGAAAGTTGGAAAAATGAAGACACTTCCTAAGTGTGTCACAATTGGGGGCTAAGAGGATTGTAGCAGGAGAAATGAGAAAACCCTAAGTAGACCAGTTGTTAGTACGCTAGACAGAAGTTGGGAACACCTGAATTCCAATCCAAGGTCAGGCATTTCATTTCTGAGTGAAAAAGGGTTAAAATCACTTAACCCTATGTCTTTTTCAGTTTTTTCAACTGTAAAATGCAGATAAGAATTGTACCTACATTTCAGGTGCTATTGTGGGGATAAAAGGAGACATTATTTATAAAGTTCTTTGCAAACCTCAAAAAGTTTACACACACACACACACACACATACACACACATATATATGTATATATATGCACATATACATATACATATATATGTCAAGTATTATGATTAATATTAACATTGGGGGGAAATGGGGAACCAAAATGTGGGCAGTGAGTAACAGGGAACCAGGCACCAAAAATAAGGACTGAAAATATCAGAAAAGAGAGAGTAGTTCAGGAAATAGAACACAGGACGGGAGGACCTTGGTCTGAGTCTTGATTCTGACACTAAGTTTGACTATGGAAAGTTCATTTTCACTTCCCAAGGCCTTAATTAGGGCAGCTAGATAGAGGGGTAGAGTGTTGGACCTAGAGTAAGAAAGACCGAAGTTTGAATCCTGCCTGTACTGGCTGTGTGACCTCAGACAAGTGATTTCACTTTGGCCTTAGTTTCTTCATCTATAAAAAGAGAATAATAATAACACTCACTTCAAAGAGTTGTTGTGAGGTTCAAATGAAATTATGCATATAGAGAGAGTTTCTCAAACCTCAAAGTGTGATATAAAAATTACTCATCTATAGCAATGTTGTACTCCAATAGAGATGGATCCCTTTTGCTGCATATTGACTTAGAAAACCACATATTAATATTGTTTATATTGTATTGTATTTTTACTTATTTTGTTAAACATTTTCCAATTACCTTTTTATCTGGTTCAGGATTCATTTCTGAGGGAGAGTTTGACACCTGTGTTCTATATAGAATGGGACTAACTCTCATTCAAGCTATAAGATATAATAACTCCACCTTGGTATAAGACAAAAAGAATTTTGCCTAGGAGACACCTTAAGTAAAGAGGTTTTTTTAGGATTAAAAATGACTTCTTCCTGAACCTGGCCAATTATGCTCCCTTAGTAGAGCTCCCGTGTTATGTAACACATTGCTGAACCATTGGGAACAAGATCTAGTTGCTGTCCTAGACACAAAAAGAATTCCATACTTTACTTCTCAGAAGCTCGGGGTAAGATGTGTATTGATATGAAGTAAACAGAACCAGGAAAATAACTACAAGTATATAAATGGAAAGAACAACAAAAGAATTATAGCCGAATATTGGCAGCTAGGTGATGTAGCAGACAGAGTGCTGGGCCTGAAGTCAGGATGACTCATTTTCTTGAATTCAAATCTGGCCTCAGACACTTACCAGCCATGTGATCCTGGGCAAGTCACTCAATCCTGTTTACCTTAGTTCCTCATCTATAAATGAACTGGAAAAGAAAACAGAAAACCATTCCAATACCTTTGCCAAGAAAATCCCAAATGGGTTCATGAAGAGTCAGGCACAACTGAACAGCTGAGGAATTATAATGACCAAGTTTGGCCCTGAAGAGAGATGAGAAATTTTGTATAGTGATAGGGGACCACAAATGTGGAATAATGCATGTCAGTTTTCCCACATACTGGCTAGTTTTGCAAAACTTATTCCACCTCTTTGTTTAGTTATTTGATATGGGGAATGGCTTTTAAGAGGAGAAGATGTGATACATTGAGAATTGCAGCTGATATAAAAATGAAATGTATCAATAGAATGCTATTTTTTGGAAGGGGGAAGGCAGGGCAATTGGGGTTAAGTGACTTGCCCAAGGTCACACAGCAAAATGCTATTTTTTTCTTAAATTGAACTGCTCTCACCTAATTCAGTGAGGTTTCTATCCAGACCTACCTTACAATACCAAGAGAACCCCAGCCAGACTGCCTATATCTCAGGAATTTTATCAGGACTTCCCTCACTTCCTCTTATATTTTCTATGACTTTATTAAAATTATGTTCATCCCTAAATTGTGGTCCTTTATTAAAATTATGTTCATCCCTAAATTGTGGTCCTTACTGCCCCAGTATTCCTTTGCTTTTCTTAGATCCTCTTCTACAGTCAACTGGTGGCAGAAAATTCTCATCCAAAATGGAATAACAAAAAAAAATTATCTCCAAGGCAAGAGGCCTAGTGGAACCTGAATCCTGTTTATAGAACAAATCCTTTTATTAAGAGGATTTATTCTGTGAAGTCTGAATTCAGTCAAAGGGCCTTGAGGACCTAGAGGGCCATATGTGGCCTCGGAAGGCCACAGATTCCCTTGCTTTCCCTGTTAGGCTACTAACTTGCTGTGTCACCCTGGGCAAATCACTGAGTTGAAAATTCCAGGTCAAGCAATTACTACCTCTGTGGCCCTGGGCATGTCAATAAGCCTGCCTGCTTCAGTTTCCTCTACTATAAAATGGAAATAATGATAGCATTTAGCTTCCTGGATTGTGTGAGGGGTAAATGAGAGAATTTTTCTAAAGCTCCTAGAGCACATAGTAGGTCCTTAATAAGTGTTTCCTTCGTTTGGGGTTTCAGTTTTCCACTGTGTAAAATGAGAGCATTGGGCATAGTGATCTCTAACTTTTAGGCACTGCACAATCTATCTCTGACTCTCTCTCTCTCTCTCTCTCTCCTCATTTCATATTTCACTCATTCAAGCACTCTATGCTACCAACAAACTAGACTTCTAATGGTTTCCTAAACTTGACATTCTATTGCTGCTATGCTCATATCATTTCTCCTCCATGCCTTAGAATGCACTTCCTTCTCACCTCTGCTCCTAAGAACCCTGCTGTTCCTCCAATGTCACTTTCTAAGGAAAATCTTTCTGGATCCCTCCAGTTATAGAGGAGATTATCTCCCTCTTCAAATTACTGTGCCTTTACTTACAACTGTGTATATAAGTATTACCCCAGAAGATGCTAAATTCATGAGGGAATAGATTGTCTTGTCTTTTATTCTTGGTAGCCTCAGCTTCTAGCACAGTGTCTTCAATGTCAATGTCTGATAAATTAAATTCAAGGTCCTTTACAATAACACCCTTCTAGAGGAGCAAGTTCACAGCATAGGCTTGCTTACTGAACACCTCAATAATTAAAAGTTTTGTATAATAATCTCTTAGGTTGACAAAACACTTTTACTTTCATCATCCTATCTGATCCTCAGAAAACTACCACCATACCACTGGTAAAACATAATTGATTATCTCCTGTTTACAGATTAGGAAATAAGCTTTAGGGGCAGCTAGGTGGCACAGTGAATAGAGCACTAGCACTGGAGTCAGGAGGACCTGAGTTCAAATGTGGCCTCAGACACTTAACACACACATGTGGCCTCAGAGCCACACACACACACACACACACACACACACACACACACAGACACACAAAACTAGCCCTGTGACCTTGTGCAAGTCATTTAGCCCCAATTGCCCTACCTTCCCCCTCCAAAAAATAAAAAACAACCTGGAAAATAAGCTTTAAGTCACAAAGCTCATAAGTGGGAAGATTTGGGCTGGAGCCACAGAACAGTTCATTAGATGAGAAGGTCCTTGCGGGCAAGGACTGTTTTATTTTTTTCCTTTGATTTCCTGGGTCTAGTTTTCATCTAGCTCATATTATGCATGTAATTAATTCATGTAAATCCACTGATTGGTTGATTCAGTGATGCTGGTTGTTCCAAGTCCAAAAAGTCTAGGTTAATTAGTTTGGCTCCATATAAGGAAAGTATGCATTATTGTGATTTCCAGCACTGTGGGAATAGGCTTATGGAGTCAATAAAAGCAATAAAAGGTTCCCGTGGTAAAATAGCTAATAAGCAACCAATCTATAATTTGAGCAGCCTAAAATCCCATTCCATGTTCTTTCCATTAGGCCTGGCTTAGAATAAATCTAGGAAGAGGACTTTTTAGGCCCTTAAGACCAGCTTCTGGAAAGAATGATTTCCTTTGTTTGCTTGTTTGCTTTTTTAAATTTTGTTTTGCTTTGTTTCCAGAAGAGGGAATTTCAGAAACATTTTATACTATACTCCAAAAGAAGCTGCTTCCTTTATCTCTTCTGAAAATTAGTCCATGCATTATCTCTACCAGAGGTACCTGAAGTCAACCCCTTCATAATCACAAATTCAGAGTGAGGAAAGAAGGCTTGCCACCTTCTATAGGAGGCTAGGTTGACATTCAGTTATTGGACTGATCCAAAATGTTCATTTCCCATGTGTGTCTCAAGGGGATTTTTCCAATTCACTCTGTCTATTTAAAAGTGATTGTCAGAGTCAATTAGGCACCCTGCTACTACCTGAGCCTAGCTCTCTGTCCAATGTAATACCTTTGGTTTTTTGGGTTTTTTCCTTCCTCCTCAAATGAGAAATACTTTTGCCTGAGGCCTGATGGTTCTTTATAGCCCTTGTCAGGCAGGTTAGTGGATGTGAGAAGGATTCAAATCAGTTCAATTCAATAAATGTTGATTAAGTAGATGTTATACAAAAAGACACTATGTTCAGAATTTGGGGATATAAAGATGAAAACCAACATATCCCCTACCATTAAGGAATTTATTATCTAGATGAATGTGACATGTTTACAAATTGCTTATTTACAAATTACATGTTTGCAAATTGGATATTTACAAATGTCTTCCAATGTTGATTAGAAGAAAGTAAAAAGAGAAATCCAGTACCCTGTAAGAAGTGGGAGAGGTTTTTTTCTTCTGGGGTCATGATATAGTCTAAAACCTCTTTTTTCGTAGTCTTTCTTGGACAGCTCATCTATGCTCTAACATGATATTCTCTCCCTTTTCTGTTATCTTCCATGCAATCTCACTGACTGACACCTCCTTGACATTAGAGATGATAAACCAATCAGACATACTCCTTCCCTCCTTTTCACCCCATTCCCTATTCCTACCTTTAGTAATGCCGATCTTCCTTTTTGTGTTCGCTAATCCGTGTGTGCCTGAACCAAACTGGGAGCAGCGCAGGCCAAGCATCTCATATGGCCTGTATGTTGCTCGGGGTATGAAGAAAGCTTCTCTCATCACCATTGATACTCCTTTTCTACCTCCTCCTTCTGTGGCCTCAAAGATAATTTAACCCCAGGCCAATATTCCTTTTCTGACTAAAATACAAATGTAACCCATTCCTTCCGGATAGTTGGTTGTAAAATTTTTCTCACAGGTAACTGTAGTGTTAATATATCCTCTTCCCTTACCCCTCTATCTCTGTCTCTCCCTTACACAACCAGGTGCTTTAAGTAAAGCATCTTGTCATATGCAAAACCTCTGGTTTTTATTAGCATCACTGTTCTGGTCTTTCTCCCATGCTGAAATGTTTTAATACCCCAAATCAGTTGCAGCTGACAGAACCATAAATAAGGGAAGGCTTCATAGAGGACATTGTACCTGAGTGGGACTCAAATGAAGAAGAATTTCAACAGATATAGATGAAGATGATGTGAGCCTAGGCAGAGAGTATAGTGCGGGCCAGTACCCACAGATGGAAAAAGAATAAGATCAGGAACAAGTCAGGAGTCTTATTTGATGCAAGAGAGAGAATCATAAGGAATGCTAGCATTTATATAATTTTTTTAAGTTTGGAAGGCATTTCATAAATATTATTTCATTTTTATCCCCACAATAATACTAAAAGGCAGGAGTCATCATTAGCCCCATTTGTCAGATGAGGAGACTGAGACATATAGGTCAAATGACTTCTCCACAGTCATGCAGCTAGTAAATGTTTGTGAAAGAATTTGGTATCAAAATTTCCCTCCCTCCAAATCCAGTGCTCTACGAATGAGGTACCTGATGATAGTTATGAAATGGCATGGAAGAGAAAGAGAGAGACACATAAACAAAGAAAGGGAGAGTTAGAAAGGCAGAGAGAGAGAGACACACACACACACACACAGAGAAAAGGCAGAGTTACACCCATTCTGAGCTAATGCGAATTCTACCTCACATTAGTCTTGAGATTCAATAGTAGTGCAGGAAAGTGATCCAACCTTTTATATAGTATTATAATTATTGAGTGGCCACAAGGCCATTCAAATTATGGATAAATTTACTCCCATAATGCTTTAATCATTCAAAATGCAAATTAAGTAACAACATAATAAATTTACATACAATAAAAATAATTGTGTTTTGAGTATGTGTACACCTTTAATATTTTAGAAGAATTTTGGAGTCAGAAGTGACCTTTAATTTCAACTTGTCCTACCTAGCTTCCATGCAATTAATGAAGAAATTAAGGAGCAAAGAGAGAATGGCACTTACTTAGGGTTACACAGCTACATACAGAAAGGTATGACTAGGATCCAAGTAATAGGATTCATAGAATCCCAATTAGATAGAACCTCAGAATGCATCTTACCTAATTCTTTTCTTGGGACATAAATTCTCAACCAAGTTACCCTGTTTGGGGTTAACAGTGGTATGTTGGAAAGACTACTATCTTAGGCATCAGATCTGAACTCAGAACTTATCCTCAGTACCTTGGACAAAACAGATATTTAACTTATTTTTGTTTTATTATTATTGTTATTATTATTATTTATTATTATCAATGTCAGGGATGGGTGGCTCATTATTTTACAAGGAGTCCATCTGATTTTTGGACAACTGTAATTGAAAGGTAATCCTTCCATTGAATTGAGCTCTGCCTCTAATTCCCACTCACATCTCTGGAACTAGATAAAATAAGTCTATGCCTCCTAGGAGAAAAGGATAGCTCCCAGTACTCTCTCAGAACTGGCATGTTTGATGGATTCATTGGATTTTGATAGGGGGAGAGGTGGCAAGAAGAAGGATGGTAAGGGAGAAAACCAATGATGGAGAAAGAAAGAGAGAGGAAGGGCTGCAGAGATAGAAATAGAGAGTGGGAAAGAGAGAGAAAGAGACATAGAAACACATGAAGAAAAATATGTGTGAGGTCTGAGGATAGCTAGGAAAGCAGCATTTTGGGGTGGGTGGGCAGAAGGGAAAGGATCCATGTAACTTATCCAACATGGGCTGTGCTGGTGAACACCAGACGACAGCCATGCTCAATAGCTCCTTGGCATGTCTGGGTTTGTCATGTCTACAGCAGATGGGTTTGGGGCCCCCAAAAGGGCTATTGTGGTTTTAATCTTCTTTCAATGCCAGAAACTCACATTCTCCCTCTGAGGCTGATAAAACATGAATTGCTTATCTTTCCATTCATCTGACCACTGCACCCTGCCCTGGCTGGCCATTGCTTAATCTCTCTCCCACTCAGGCTTCACTGAGTAGCTGGGGGATTTCATTAGGAGGCAGAGTGTGGGTCACATTATTATTTCACTCTTGTGTCTGAGGTGGGAGGTGTGGGGGTAGCAGGTGATAAACCTTCCTGAAAGGGTGGTGAAGCCATAATCTGGTGAGTCAGAGGAAGAGAGCCTCCTGAGTTGAATAAGATATCAGGTCATAATGAAAAGAAGACTGAAATTCAAGCTCCATAATGTTCAAGGATACAATTCTGTACTGTCTGAAGCAAAGGCTCTCAGACAGGAATTCAGTAAACCGTTATAGGCTCTTAGAGCAGGATGGAGCCTCAGACCAATTCTTTCATTTTATAAAAGAGTAAAACTGAGATGGAAAGGGATAAAATGACTTACCCTAGGTAACCTAAGTAGTGAGGGGTAGGTAAAGCTACAATTCACATACTGATTATCTGATCCCAGTTCCAACATTCTTTCCACTATACCTGCTGTCAACACCAATGGCCACCCTAATGAGGGTTAATCTGATTTTCTGCAGCCAAAAGGAGAGCAGCCAAAACCCAGTCCCAAGGCAAACTGGGGATAGCTTTTATAAACTCCTTATTGACTTGCAATCCTGAACTGTTAGGTGTAATTTTATTTTAAAAAAATGCTTGCTAAATGTTAACTGTGTGCTGAGTTTTGCTGGTGGTGTTGGGGAAGACACAAAATTTAGGTACCAAGAGACAGCTAAATGGCATAGCAGATAGGACATTGATTGGGCCTGGGGTCAGGAAGACATGAGTTCAAAATTAGATTCAGATACTAGCTGAGTTACCCTGGGCAAGTCACTTAACTTTTATCTGTCTGTTTTTACAACCGTAAAATGGGGGTGATAATAATAACACCTCCTAGGGTTGTTCAGAAGATTAGAGGAGATGATATTTGTAAAGTACTAACCACAGCACCTGGAAATAGTAAGTGCTTGTTTCCTACCTTCCTTCTGTACGGTGTAGAAAAAAGAGCTCTAAATGTTGAGCTAAAAAACAGGATTTATACAATATCACATTAGTAAACAGACATCTAATCTAACACATAACTGGAAACAGGATTTCTACTGCTTACAATATTTGAGACAAGTGGTCATCCAGCCTTTGTTTGAGGACCCCAATGAGAAGAGATTCACTACTCCCTCCCCCATACATCCTGCTTCTAGACAACTCTAAGTGTTACAAGGTTTGCTGTTCTTGAAATTTTTTTCCTTATATAATAAGTCTCAAGTTCAAATCCTAGCTTTTTCAAATAAAAAAAAACCTTGTGGACACTGAATAAGTCACTTATCAGATGTGATGAGAATAATATGGGAATATTACACTAAATGACTTCTAAGAGCCATTACAACTCTGAATTTTGTAGTCTTATAACTTTATAGATTCTCAGTGCAGAAATAGGATGTAACACAGACATAGTTAAGAAGGAGGAGGAGAAGAAGGAGAATAAGAAGGAGAAGGAGAAAGAAAAGGAGAAGGGGAAGCAGGAGGAGGAGGATCATTATTATTTGTTTATTACAGACATGCCAAACAAATTAGCATGCCATATCTAAGAGAAAAGATTTCTAAGTAGTGGTCAGTTGAAAATCAACTAATCACGTTGGAATCTATGGCTCAGGATTCCCAAGACTCAGGGCTCACCCAAACTTGGCCCAGTTCTGATGTTTGATACTCAGACTTCAGTAACTATTCAAGACACATTTGATTGTCATCCCTTAGAACCATGTAGCTAGATGGTTAGGTGAATGGAGTGCTAGACCTGAAATCAGGAAGAATCTTCTTTTTCCTCATTTTGCCTCAGTTGCCTCATCTGGAAAATTAATAGCAGAAGAAAATGACAAACCACTCTAGTATCTTTGCCAAGAAAACCCAAATAAGTTCATGAAGAACTGTATTGGACTGAAACAGCTGAGTAACAACAAAAATAGACCCTCTGTGATCTTTTGTTACTAAAGTAAAAGTGCTCGCTATCCTGCATTCTGGAATCTAATCCCTCTTTATCACTGGCTCATACAATTCCTTCTCTTCTTTTCTTATGATACAATTTGTAAAACAATTTCTATATAAGAGTATTCCTGACTCCCCCAACTGATAGAGCTCTCCTTCCCAAACAACCTTGTGCTTAATACTTTGTATTTATTCTATTTACATTCATCCTGTAATACTCATGCATTTACCTATATCTTCTCCATTAGGATGTAAGTTTCTTGGAAGCAGAGATTATTTCATTATTTGTACTTATATCCTCATCACCTAGCACTGAGCCTGGCAAATTGGAGACACTTAATAAATGTATGCTTTTATTGTTTTCACTTAAAAATGCCTTGGCATCAGTTTCTCCAGCTGTAGTATGAGGATGATACTGTTTATAATACCTTCCTCACAGGTCTATGAGCAAAGTGGATTTTATAAACCTGGAAATGCTATATTAACGTGAGTTATTATTATTATCATTTAGTGACTTTTTAAAAACTGGAGACAGATAATGAGTGTCTTATTTATTCTAGGCACTTTGTTGATGACATACTAGTTGCTATAAAAGCTGAAAAGTCAGATCAATTTTATGAGCAATTAAATGGGGTCTATCCAAAGGTAATTAATTTTATGGTGGAGGTTGAACAAGGTGATGGTATAACATTTTTTAGATGCATCGATGATAGGAAGAAATAATGGCCCATCAGCTATTAAAGGTTCCAAATGATCACGCCCATGGGTCATTATTTATATTTTACGCTGGCTCGCCTGTTTGCCTTCTGAAGAGCTCTTCTCTCCCAAATGGATAGAGGAGACATTTTTAGAATGATCTAATGAATAGAATTGTAACACAGATATTTAGGGAAACTGGCCATGACTTTCCAAGATTCTACTCTATTCTATTCATCAAACATTTATTAAGCACCTACTACACAAAAGACACTGCTAGTTGTTAAGATTACAAAGACAAAAAGCATTTCCTGCCCTGGAAGCATACCTGAGAGATGGCCACTCTGCTTGGAGATAAACAACCAGTATAGAGTTAAGTAAATATAAAGCAATACAATCTCATTCAAGAGAGAGAAAGCACTATTATTAATTGGAAGCAATCAGGTAGGTGGAAACACCTGATTTGTGCCTCTTCATGGGGATTTTCTTATATTAGTTAATGGTGAGACATGCTATCACAGTGAGGAATGGACTATCTATGAAAATATTTGATTTTTCCTTGTATGCTAAAGAAGGTTGTGATGGGAGCAATATGCCAACCTCTCCCCATGGAGATTAGGTTAGGATTTTTTTTCTTAGAAGGTATTGAGCCATTTTTCTGTACTTGGTTGGTTCAGGAGAGCAAGGGCTCAGACTGCTGATATTACTTCCTATTATTTAGATATGAAGCAGACACCAAAAGCTGGGATGGTACTCAGATGTTTGATTCATGGGTCACAATGGGAGCTTTGTTCAGCTAAGTCAACTCAAGGGGTTCTTGATATCTACCCTTTTAAAATATCCTTCCCTTGCTTTGGCTACATCAGTCTCTTTGTGTTAATTGTTGAATGACCTATTAGTGTCTTCTTTTGTTCTGTTGTTAAATCTAAACTACCAGGGACTGCCCTAAGTCAGCCTCAGTTCACAAGAGAGGCAATGGGGGAAAATAAATGTAATGAGTTACTTTCAGGATATACTACCTATCTGAAGGTAGTAGAGGCTGCAATGGACCCACACTGTATTCCCTCATCATCTTGGTTGGTTTGACCCACAAAGTAGGAAATCGAAGCATAACTGAGTAATAAAATATAGCATCCCAGGAGAAATCTTTTAATTTTTTATGACTTCCTTGAGTGTCACAAATGAAAAGATGAGTACAACAAACATAATCTTAGGTAGGCTAACGTCTTTTCTATCAAAACTAAAATGGCCATCTTTTCTCCTTTGGAAGTCAGATGGGTGACCTGAAGGCAACCTTGTTGTAAGCACTAGCATGATATACACTTATCAGGACTCTTCAGGAATCAAGTCAGTGATTTGTTCCTAGAGAGGTTTGTGCTGTTGAATAGTCAATTGCTTTATCACTCAGTGCATGTAAGCTTTTTTGGCAAATCCCTTAATATCTTGCATCCTCAATTCCATATTTGGTTAAATAGAGTTACTAAGATGAGGATTATCTATGCTTCAAAGTTGTTGTGAGGCAGTCAATTTGTAAAGAGAGCCAAATACAAACAATTGTAATTATCACCCATCCTTCAGTGCTTCAGTTAGCATGGTAGCATGCAAAGAGCTCTGAATAAGGTCTCAAGTGACACTGTTTGAAATCCCAGCCTTTCTTTTTCTTACCTGTGTCACCATGGGGAAGTCACGTAAAGTCTCTGAACCTCAGTTTCTTTGTGAGGGAATTGGATTAGACAAACATGAAATTCTATTAGCCTGTGAAAGCTTCATCTAAACGCATTTTTAATACATCTAAGCCCTTATATTGGAAAAAGCACTCAACCTGACCTTAGAAAGATCTTGAGTCATGTCTTGGCTGTGGTCCACACTCATACATTGGCTATGGTTTCAAGCCTGGAAAAATCTCTGAGCCCACGTTTCCTTATCTGTAAAACCGGGAATAATAATTATGGTCCCCTTGACCTACCTCAAAATCATGTGAAACAATATAATCATACAACCTCAAGCAAGTCGTTTAATTTCTCAATGCCCCTGGCAGCAGCCCGAGACTGTAAGTTGTGGAACAACTGCAGATCTGCATTGGTAGAGGGAATTTCTATACCATAAGTTCCCCACCCTAAAACAAAAACCTCAAGTCTTACCTAAGTTAATATTACTGTTATTATCATTAATATTTGTACCCCTTACTTTACTGTTATTATTGTTGAATTGTTTCAGTCATGTCTGAGTCTTCATGACTCCATTTATTGTTTGCCTGCAAAGATACTGGGTGGTTTACCATTTCCTTCTCCAGCTCGTCTTACAGATGAGAAAACTGAGGCAAACAGGGCTAAGTGACTTGCCCATGGTCACTCAGCTAGTAAGTGTCTGAGGCCAAAATTGAACTCAGGAAGAGGAGTCCTTCTGATTCCAGACCCTACAATCTATCCACTGTACCACCTGGCAGTCTATACTTATTTTATACTGCCTTGAATTGTTAGGTTGTTAGCTCATAATAATAATAGCTATCATTTGTATATTACTATGCCAAGGGCTTTACAATAATCTCATTTAATCCCGATTTAAAACCCTGGGAGGTACATGCTATTATTATTTCTATTTTACAGATGAGAGAACTGAGGCAGCTAGAGGAGGTTAAGTGATTTTCCCAGGGTCACCTAGACGGTTGGTGTCTGAGGTCACATTTGAATTATAGGCTGACCCTGCATCCAGCACTCTGGGCTACTACTTACGCCACCTCGCTGTCCCTTTAGCTGTGTACGCATCATCTCTGTAATCTGAGTATAAGCTCCTTTACTTTATGACATTCCCTTGTAACTCTCAGCACCTGGCATAGGAACTCATACATAGTCAACACTTTCAATAACATTAGCCCATATTGTTAAAGCACTTGGATTTATAAAATGCTTTCCTCAAGTCACATTTAACAGGAAGTATGTATCCTACTGTTAAGGAATGCAAGATTGTGTGGTTCTCACATGTTAGCCCAAGAGGCTGTGAGCTCTCTCCAACCAAAGGGCCCTAGGACTAGAATCTTGTGTTCTAGACTAATCTAGACTAGTCCAGGTTCTAGACTTGGGGTCCTGCTTTGCCAAATTACAAGACTCTTCATTCTTGCCTTAACTTTTGTTCTTAACTCTACTAGGTCTAAATATATGTATGTGTAACTGTGTGTACACACATACAAGTTATATATACAGTCCTAATGTGAGTTCATATAAACACATGTATATGTGTATATACAATCATACATGTACATGTACATGTGTATGTATTTAGATATAGTAAAATGAAGACCATAATGTACATATGTACACTTCATGTATAGGTATATGTACACACTGACACATACACATACACACACACAATTCCCTCTCTGAATATATATTACTCCCTCCTATAGAAACACATATTTACTGAGGATTTTGTTTCTAATATGCTTCCATTTTTCTTGGAACTTCCATTTTCAATCAAATCAATATCTTCTTTTGGTCCCATTGTATCTTTGCTGCACTGGAAAAGAAATCTCTCTCCCATACTTCTATGATCTCCAACTCTCTCCCTTAATTTTCACATATACCTATATTAATTGTGGGCAGCTAAGTACTGCAGTGGATAGAGCACAGGGTTTGGAGTCAGGATTTCTCTTCCTGAGTTCAAATCTGGCCTCAGACACTGGCTAACTCTGTGACCCCAGGCAAGTCATCTAACCCTGTTTACCTCAGTCCCTCATCTGTAAAATGAGCTAGAGAAGGAAATGGCAAAGTATTCCAGTAATATTTTTGCCAAGAAAACCACAAAATGGGGTCACTGAGAGCTGGACATGACTGAAAAATAATAACAAAACCAGTATAATTATACCAGATGAAGATTTAGCAACTTCTGGAATTTCTTTCATATAAAATGGAATAAAATGATGCAATGAAAAGATAGTGAACAATTCGGCAAAGGAGTAGGGAGTGGGAACATTTGTTGTACAGAAAGATGCCAATGGCCTCTTATGTTGGGAACCATAGAAATAGTATCAGCTCCTTCTCACTTTGACTACTTCTCCTAGAGAAAGAAAGGAGAACCAGAGCTCAGCTGAGCTGATCACCGCTTACTCACCTAGAATTGGGATGAGGTATGGGATATGTCCCAGCATCGTGCTTATATTGTCTTGCTAAATGTCACCATCACTTCTCATTATGTATGACACTTCATAGCTCCTACAACTCCAAAAAGAATTCTCAGACAATAAAAGCCTCAGAAGGAGACTTTTATTTGGACCCCACGTGCCTAGAACACAGTAAACATTTTAATAAAAGATTAATCTAGCTATTTCAATTATGCATAGGAATGCTTATACCTTTGTCTGTATTATCTCAGTTGGATTTGTCCCAGTGCCTAAATTTGTAGTTACAGCTCTTTCTTCTATGTAATTTGAAGCCAAATGATCTCTTATTAGATTTGTACCAATGTTCTAGAAAAGGGGGTCAGCAAACCACGACCAATAAAAGTTTGTGGCATCCCAGTCTCAAGCAAGTCTATCAGTGCCATTTTTCTGACAGCATGTGATCACATCACATCTCTGTGTCACATTTTGGTAATTCTCACAATATTTCAAACTTTTTCATTATTATTAATATCAATATCATGGTTATCTGTAATCAGTGGTCTTTGATGATACTATTCCAGTTGCTTTGTGGTGCCATGAATCACACCCATATAAGACAGAGAACTTATTTGATAAATGTTGTATGTTTTCTCCACCAACTGGCTGCTCCCCATCTCTCTCCCTCTCCTAGGGCCTTCATATTCCCTAAGATATAATATTGAAATTCAGCCAATCAATAACCCCACAATGGTTTCTGAGTATTCAAGTAAAAGAGTCGATTGATGTAGCAGACTTCATTGTTGTCTGTTTTTTTTTAAATTGCCACTGCCACCCCAACTTTCAGTAACCACTACCTAATCAGTCAGCTGCCACCAATACTGAGGTAAGGCCTTCCACCAATAAAAAGATTACAACTCACTGAAGGCTCAGATGAGGGTTAGCATTTTTTAGCAATAAAGTATTTTTAATGAAGGCATATACACTGTACTTTCATACATTTAGTAGACTACAGTAGAGTATAAACATAACTTTTATATGCACTAAGTAACCAAAGAAATTCATAACACTTGCTTTATTGCAGTAGTCTGGAACCAAACCCACAATGTCTCCAAGGTATGCCTATACTACCTAACATACAGGAACGTTTTAAGAAAAGCACTTTCAGTTCAATTGATTCAATAAATATTTATTGAATGACTACCATATGTCAGGCATTGTGCTAGGTGCAAAGGATTCAAAGACAGTAATGAAACTAACTGCCCTTGAGGATTTTTCATTTCTGCCATGTACAACCTGTGCATAGATAAGTATGTACAAAATGCATATTGAGTAATTACAAAGTTGTTTCTGGGGGATGGAAATAGAGAGCATGAAAAACTAGAGGTTGGTGAGACAAGAAATGCTTTCTCTAGGAAGTGGGACCTAAGCACACTAGCCTCCTGGCTATTCCATGAACAAGATATTCCATCTCTTTGCCTGCTTTGGGCATTTTTTTCTGGCTGTCCATCATGCCTCTCCCTCTGCATTCTCCCTACTGATACCTCTTCTTCTGATTTCTAGTTAAAATCCCTTCTTTTACTGGCAGACTTTTTCATTCTCTCTTAATTCCCTTCTCTTCATTAATGATTTCGTATTTATCCTCTATATAACTTACTTTGTAAGTATTTGTTTGCATGTTGTCTCCCCTATTAGATTGTAAGCTCACTGAGGGCAGGAGAGGTGTTTTAGCTCTTTTCCATGTCATTGCTTAGCACAGTGCTTGGCACATGGTAGGTGCTTAATACATATTTATTGGATGCTTTGAAGAAAGTAATTCAAAGAGGCAAAGGAGATGAAGGAGTACTCTCCAGGCAGGAGGTGATGGCCTATGCGTATAAACAGAGGCTAGAGATAGACCAGAATGATCAGGGAAATGCTGGTTGGCATGGAGACTGTGACAGTGGAGTAATGTATGATCAGTCTGTGAAGAAAGTTTGCAACCAGAGTGTGAGATGCTTGAAAGGCCAGAGTGAGGCATGTGCATTTTACCTGGAAGGCTTCTTAAACAGAGCAGTGATACAGTTATGTCCACAATTTAAGAATATCATTTTGGCAGCTGGGGGGAGGGTAGATTAGAGAGGAGAAAGACTGTAGACAGGGAGATCAATTAGGTAATTACAGTCATAGCCAGGTGAGAGATAACGAGGAGGTTAGCTCAGTGCCTAGCATACAGTAGGTGCTTATGTTCATTGAGTGATTAGTTGGTTCTGGTGAGAGTGGCAGCTCTGTGGGCAGTGGGTAAGAAGGCTAGACTTGGAATCAAGATGACCTGAATTCAAATGTAACCTGTGATGCTATGTTAAGCTGTTGTAAGTTAAACCACTTAATTTCTCTCAGTCTTGGTTTCCTCATTCATAAAATTGAGATAAAAATAGCACCTACCTCACAGAGCTGCTGTAAGGACCAAATAAGAGAACATATACAAAGGGCTTTGCAAACCTTAGAGTGGTATAGAAATGGTAATGGTAATGCTGCTGCTGCTGAGGATAAGGATGATGATGATGATGATGATGATGCTATGTGGAGAAAGGGAAGAGACATGAGAGATATTCAGGAGAAAGCATCAATAGTACTTGTCCACTCAAAGAACTGGAAATTGAGGGGATGTCCTACATATGCCAACTGAAAAAGTTGGCATATGATTGTAATGAAATGCTACAGTACTATAAGAAATGATGAGCAGGGTGATTTCAGAAAATCCTGGAAAGACATATACAAACTGATGCAATGCAAAGTTGAGCATAACCCACAGAACATTGTATATAGTAACAGTAATACTGTATAATGATCTACTATGAATGACTTAGCTATTCTCAGTAACACTGTGATCCCAGACAATCCCAAAGAACTCATGATGAAAATGCCATCCACCTCTAGAGAACTGATGGTATCAGAAAGCAGATCGAAGACTACTATTTTTCACTTAACTTTGTTTTCATGGATTTTTCCTCTCTTTGGGTCTATGTCTTCTTTAAAGCATGACTCATATGGTAATATGTTTTGTATGATTGAATATGTGTAATCTATGTCAAATTATTTACCGTCTTAGGGAAGGGGGAAATGAGAAAAAGGTGAGAGAAAAATTGAATTTCAAAATTTAGAAAAAAATGAATGTTAAAAATTGTTTTAACATGCAATTGAAGGAAAAAGTAAAATATGATTTAAAAAATAGTACTTGTCCACTGATAAGATATGCGGGATAAGAAAAAGGGAAGAGTTTAGGAAGAATAAGAAATTCTGAACCTGGATGCCCTTGAGAGAAATAGGGGAAACTGGAAGAGTGACTTTGGAAAGTGAGAAAATAGTTTTGTTTGGAAAACTTTACATTGCTATAGAATTAAGTGGCTAATATAGGGTGAATCAATCAATCAATCCACAAGCATTTATTAAACACTTACAATGGGCCACACACTGTGCTAAGTACTAGAGCAGCATCCTGAACTTGTGGGTCATGACCCCTTTGGGGGTCGAATGACCCTTTCACAGGGGTCACAGGGGTCACCTAAGACCCAGAAAACACGTATTTCTGATGGTCTTAGGAACCAAGACACCACTCCTCTATCCATCTCCAGGAGGATCCACCCACATGCAGATACACCCACATACAAATATTAAAGGGTTGCTACATTAGGAAGATTGAGAACCACTGTGCTAGAGGAATAAAGAAAGGTTACATATATAACATAGTTGGCACCTTCTTACAAATAACATTCTTTTGGGAAGAGAGAATGAAAGCAATCATGGAGTTGAAAGATATGTACATTGTAGCTGAATGGTCATCTCAGAGGGAAGGAAATCTCAGCTGGAAAGACCCACACAAGCCTGCAGCAGAAACTGCCATCTCAGGGGGATTGCTAAGAGTTGTGAGGAGAAAGAGAATCATAGGCATGGAGGACAACCAGTATAAAGACAAGGAGTTGGTAAATGGAGATTTACAAATGAGGAAGACCTGTAGGTGGACATAGCTGGATCATAAAGTGAACAAAGAAAAATAGAATTCAAGAATATGGTAAAGGTAGGAAAGGATTAGGTTGTGAAGGATCACTAAGTCAGAGCTTTCTACCTTTGGGTCCTGGGTCCTTTCTATCATACCAGAGATGTCAAACTCACAGCTATGGCCCACCAGCAACACAATCTAGTCTGTTCCAATCAGATTAACATATAATTGGGCAATATTTAACAAAATAGTTAAAAATGCAATAGAATACAATGCTGATATGTGTTTTTCTAAGTTAATATGCCTCCCACAGAGACTTTCATATACAGTTTTTGGACCCCCATTTTTTTTTTTAGTTTAACACCATTGTTCTATATCCAGCTTGCCTCTCAGGCTCCTGAGATCCTCTAAGGAAGATGGAGGAAAAGAATATCAAACCAAGATCTCACCTTCCATCAAGATGAAGAGCTGTCCATCACAGCCAGCAAGGCCCTTTGCCTCCCTGAGAAACCAAGCCAAGGCCAAGAAATCTTTTTACAAGCAGTTTTATCAATTCTTTTCATCCCAAATCATCCTGCTCGTCACATGTAGGGAAGCAGTCATTGCAAAGTTAACTCTCTGTAAGTCCAAAAATGTATAATACAATTTGAGCAAAGAAAATACTATGAGCCATTTGCGACACAGGGCAGGATTATAGGATGTGTGAGAGGTTTGAAATATTTAGGTGTCTTAGAAATACAAGTGAGAATTTATCAAGACCAGTGAAGCTTTTTTTTCTCTTAAAGAAGTTAGTAAAGTGAATCTATGAAATTTCACCATGGGAATCTCTTTGACAGGATATTAAAATTAGAAGCTCTATTTCTTTTGTAGCCTTGAAGGAATTTGGAATTATTTATTTACAGATGTCTGTGAAAATCATGGCCTTTATCATATCTCAAGTTCTGAGGCATAGATGAATGCCTTTAAGATGTCATTTTAATAACCAATGGATTCTCAAATTCAGCCAGCATTTCCAAGTACCTACTAAGTACCTGTCTATTATGTAGGACACTGAAAGGGATAACAATATTTTCTTAATAGTATCCATATAGGACCATTCAGAATAAGGGAGGAATAGTCCCACTATACTCTACCCTAATCATGCCACATCTGAAGTAATGGTTCCAGTTCATTGGATAGAAATCTGGACCTGAATTTAGGAAGATGTAAATTCAAATCCAGTCTCAGACACTTACTAGCTATGTGATCCTAAACAAGTCGCTTCATCTCTACCTGTCTCAGTTTTCTTGTCTGCAAAATTGGGATAATAATAACACCTACATTTGAGGAGTGTCATGAGGTTCAAATGAGAAAACAGCTGTAAAGTGCTTTACAAATCTGAATGTGCTAGATAACATTAGTTATTGTTATAAACTAGAGCAAAAGGAAGGGTGGAGAGGGAAACAAAAATCATCGTGTGTTCAGGTTAGCTGATGAAACTATGTGTGTTGATCTTGGAGGAGAGAAAACCTAAGGATTTGTTGTCACTCTTGCAGCACTTGAAAAGAAGAGGTGCTTAATAAAATGTTATTGAATTGAAATTGAATTGAAGCTTCTAGTACTCCAACAGATCTTTAGATAAAGAAGTAGTGATTCTGGGGTGGCTAGGTGGGGTAGTGAATAGAACAATGGCCTTGGAGTCAGGAGGACCTGAGTTCAAATCCAGCCTCAGGCACTTGACACACTTACTACCTGTGATGTCACTTAACCCCAATTGCCCTCAGAATTTCATCAGATTGCCCAATTGCGTGCATGACTCACAAAAAAATGAAGAACCCTTGATATAAACTTATCTTGACTCCACCTATCTTTAAAAAACTTGGCCCTTAGGATTAAAAAAACTAATATTTCTCCTCCAATTCCTACCCAAATTCCAAGAAACAGCTGTCTCTACTTATTGCTTATATAGTAGTTACTCACCAACCTCTTGTAATCAGGTTTCCTTCTGATTACACTTCCCTTTTGAAGGAAGTTAGCAACGCACAGATAATACTCTAAGACAGTGGTTCTTAACCTTCCTAATGCCAAGACCCTTTTATATTCATACGTGGGTGTATCTGCATGTAGGTGGACCAAGATGGCTAGAGGAGCGATTTCTCAGTTCCTAAGACCTTCGGAAATGTGTGTTTTCTGATGGTCTTAGGCGACCTCTATGAAAGGGCCATTCAACCCCCAAAGGGATCACGACCCACAGGCTGAGAAATGCTGGTCTAAGACTAATTATTAGACTTACTAATACTTACTTACTAATACTTACTAAGACTATTAGACTTACCAGTCTCATTGGTGAAGCTAGTGAGTCTAATCTCAGACTTACTGGTGTCTATTACATGCTCATCCATTCCTATTTTCCACCCTCTTCCTCAGCTGGCATGTAAGTGCCCTGAGAGCAGATTCTGTATCCTATTTTCTTTAGCATCTCCCCCAACTGGTTATTAATACATCTCTGTTGAACTGAACTGAATTAGGTTGAGATGTACTTCCCACCTGCTAAATCGAGCTATTAAGATCTTGGGAATTTTTTCTCCTTCCTCCCCTCCTCCATGAATCTTTAATCCAGTCCTTGACAACTCTGCTGCTCGTCATTATCACAACTGCCCCCACGCTCTGTTCATAAACTCTTGGCTGGTTCATTTGTTCAGTGTACAAATAAAGAAGGAACTTGTGCATTTCAAATTGAGCAGGCCAAAAACGTAGCTCCAAATAAGCTGGTGTGAGAAACACTGTAGGCCTTGAGTAAACACATCTTGATTGAGCCAGATTGGGACCAAGAAGGGCAAAGCCTTATTTTTTAATTCAGGGGAGAAAAAGAAACTTGTTAGTGGTGGAATGACTGTTGCCTCAAACTGTACATTATTTTAAAGTGATTGAACATCATTTTAATGATAGTTTCTGGATTTGTGTATGGACATTATTTGTACTCCATTTTCTTAATAAGTGTCTTACAATTGTATCAAATATTTTTGTTCTCAAAGCTTTCATCATATCTTCCTCATAAACCCATGAGGTAGATGGTAGAAGTATTTTTAGCCCCTTTTTAAAGATGTTGAAACTGAGGCAAAGAGTTACTGAAACAAAGACAGAATTAATAGAATTAGATAGAATTAGAACTGAAGTTTCCTGATTCTTTATCTATTGCTCTATGAGGCTACTTGTCTCAAAGTGTTATGAGGGTCAAAATTAGGTAGTTTTTAATTAGGTAAGTGCAATAGCATCATCATCAGTAACTAAAAATAGCATAGTAGAGGGGAAAGAATACTGAATTGAATCCAAAAGGAAGATAGGAAATGTGCATTAGTCAAGCACCTACTGTATGCTAGCTAGACACTCTGCTAAGTGCTTTCCAAATATTATCTCTTTTGATCCTCACAACAACCTGGGAAGTAGGTATTATATTACCCCCATTTTACAGTTTAAGAAAATGAGGCAGAGTGACTTACCCAGGGTCACACAGCTATTAAGTTCCTGAGGCTCACTTTGAATACAGATCATGATTCCAGGCCCATTTAACAACTAGATACCTAGGTTGTAGGTCCAGCGCTAATACCTTTCATCACTGTGATCTTGGACAAATCATTTCATCTCTGTTTCCTTAAAAGTACAATAAGAATGATATGGCCTTTCAATGCTGACTTCATATGTATTACATGTGACTTCAAAAAGCTGAAGCATACAAAACAGTCATACCTCAGTAAAATTGTCTCAATAGACAGGAGAAACTAGGGTGAGTTGAGGGAGTGGGCAGTGTCTATCCTAAGCACATGAAGATATGCCCTGGAAGAATGAGCAGATAAGAACAATTTTTTTTTCTTAATGGCCATGAAGGTGGATGAAGCAGATATTGTGGAGCACATAGAGCAGCAATTCTCAACCTGTGTCTTAAGACGTCTTTGGGGGTCGAATGACCCTTTCACAGGGGTCAGAGGGGTCACCTAAGACCATTGGAAAACACATATTTCTGATGGTATTAGGAACCAAGACACCATTCTTCTATCCATCTCCAGGCGAGTTCACCCACACACAGATATACCCACATACAAGTATTAAAGGGTCGTGGCATTAGGAAGGTTGAGAACCACTGACTTAGAGGTTGGTCAGACATCAAAGACACCATGGTCATCTGCGGCATCCCAGCCATCACCGATCATCTTGACTTTTGTCCTACCATTGGACCTCAATGATTCTGAAAGAGAGAACGAGGCTGAGGGCTTTGTGCAACTCTACCTCACTTAAATCCAATTCCTGCACAAGTCAAGACATCACCTGTTATGTCATTAGTTCTCTTTGAAAACAAAGGAAAAGGGGTGGTAGAGTGAATAAAGCACCAGCCCTGGAGTCAGGAGGACCTGAGTTCAAATATGACCTTAGACATTTAACACTTACTAGCCACGTGACCTTGGGCAAGTCACTTAAACTCAATTGCTCTGCCTTCCCCCTTCCAAAAAGAAAAAAGAAAACAAAGGAAGGACAATAACATGAGAGCAAATGTAAGGTGTTTTGAACATATTGAAGTATTATGATTACTGTCATAATTATTTATGCCCCTGTGATGGCTTTCACGGGACTCTTTATCCATGATAAACTCTCAACTAATATTTTGCTAAATGATTTTCAAAACTGAAAAAAGTAGAGATCACTGAATGGTCTCCCCTTTAATTCAATTCACTTAAAATAAATATTGTCCTTTATTTCTTCACAACCAATAAGTGGTCAATCCAAGTCTCAATTCCCAATATTCTGACCACAAATTCACAGTTCTTTGAAATATACCACACTGTCCATTTGCCTCCAGAGAGCTCATGGATTACTGACTTCTAAAGTGAGATGTAGTTTATGAGGAAATATTACTAGCCTGCTTTGAGGAACAGGTAATTTGTTCAACTGATTCTGGTCTTGCATTTTATTCATCTCAGATGAAAGCTGAGTCTCTACTTTCCAGAAATGTCACTTTCCAGGGGTTCAAGGCTTAAAAACAGACTTCAAGAAACGGGCAGATAAGACAGTGGGTCCTAGAATGGGACCCTTGAAGGGAACAATTAAAATGTCAGGTGCAGAGATGATGGCTGGGGAATCATCAGGAGGGTTAGAAGGGTAAAATAGCTCTACTCCCAAGGGGATAAAAATGAGAGGCCATTTTTCCCACATCATTGACTCAAAAGACTTTAATGAAACTATAATGATCTAGCATGTCAGAGAATACTACTGTTTAGGGAGCACTTTATCCATGGATCATTGGCCCAAAAGAGCGGAGGGAGTCATTAAGGAATGGTGTGACAATGGATATGGTATTTGGGGAGTCATTTCTCCCTAGGTCAGGTCCTGCCTGATAACTTTGGAGAATTCAGCTTCTGGGAAGGTGTAACAAATATCAAGGGAGTGGGTTTTCTGATTAATAGCTAAGCTGTCCATTAAAAATAACAATAAAAGACAGGTTTCACAGAGCTCTATCACACAAAAAAATAGTTGCAAAGTTTAAAAAGCTCTCTAAGTGATGTGAATCTTTCCTCTCTAATGTAACAAAAGTGAACATTTTTCAGAAATCCTTCAAGTATCTATTCTTCTATGTCAAGTTTCAACTCAGTGAACTTTTTTATTGCTTTGATTCTAAGTTATGAGCCCTTTAAAACTTATATTTTACACATGCATTTTTCCTAGCAGACTGTTAACTAAATTGGCCCCAAGGAAGGAAGTTTAGTTGGTGAGGTTTGAGTTCTGGATTGACATGACATGGGTTCCAGTTCTAGTTCCACAAGCATACTCTACTGTGTGAACTTGGAGAAATATTTTACCTTCTCTGGACCTCAGTTTACCCATTTGTAGGAAAAACAAAACAAGGTAGTTGTACTAGAGGGTCATTAATGTCTTTTCCAGTTCCGAAATTCTATGTTCTGCATTATTTTCTGCCATAGTAGATAACCAGTGTTCTCCTTTATAATGTATGCTCTAAGATACTTTTCAGCTACAACATTTTTCTAGAGTTTCCTTTCTAGACCTTTATGACCTGAGATACCTATCTGTAACAATATCTTGTAAGGTCAAGTCCTAACATCTATGTTGTATCTCTAACATATGTATGTATGTATGTGTATATGTACACATATATGTATGCAAATAGATATACATCTATATGTGTATATATGTACACACACACATATATATACACACACATACATGCACAAGCAATTTTTGGTGTTCAGTGGTTTCAGTCATGCTTGACTCTTCATTTGTGGTTTCTTTGCAAAAATATAGGAGTGGTTTTCCATTTCCTTCTCTAGCTCATTTTGCAGATGAAGAACTGAGGTAAACAAGGTTAAATGACTTTCTCAAGGTCACACAGTTAATAAGCGTCTGAGGTCAGATCTGAACTGAGGAAGATGATCCTTTCTAACTTCAAGTCTAGTTTTCTATACTATGCCACTTAGCATATATACATGTCTACATCTACATCCACAGTTTTATGTGCATATGTACTATGATATAATACACATATCACTATATGTGTATACATACATATAATTGCACCTTATTCATCTAATATGAAGGATGAGTCTCTACTTTCCAGAAATGTCACTTTCTAGGGGTTCAAGGTTTAAAGCAAGACTTCAAGAAACAGGCAGATAAGACAATGGGTACTAGTATGGCGCCCTTGGAGGAGATGCACACACACAGATACACACACATATTCAAGATAGTCTAATGGTTTAGTAAGCCCCTACTCCACATACCCCAAATATGTTTTCTCTCTACAGAGATCCTTTTGGCTGCTAATTTTTATAAATTGTGTGCCACAGAGATCAAAAGAAAGATAAAATCAAGATTATAATGGTCTTCATTCTGGTCCTGTTATATTGGACCAGATTGAGAAATGTGGGATGATTTTTCTCTAAGGTAACTTGTATTAGGAGATAGGGATAAGAAAGGCAGGCTTTCATTTAAAAAGCACCCTTTCTTCTCTCATAACTGGAAAACAACAATTCACATAAGTGAATTTTTTTCAGATACAGGAAAGTGTGGTTCAGGGAAAGAAACACTCAACATGAAATGAGGAGACCAAGATTTGAATCTCTGATATATACTTGTGGTGTGATCTTGTGGAATGTTTTTTACCTCTTGTTTCATTTTTCTTATCTGTAAAATGAAGGTCATTAGCATTATACTACCTGTCTCAGAGGATTGTTGGCAGAGAAGGCTTTATATAATACTATGGAAGAGCTATGGAAATGTGAGTTTTATTAACATAAATATTTCTAAAACAAATTACACATTTCGGACTCAGTAAACATAGTTTAAACTTTTCTTAGTAAATAAAAGTTAACTTTATGATTTTTATTTGAGGTGTATTTATTTTTCCTCTCTGTTCTCTGATTTTCCATATTATGGAGGGAGATAGGACTTTGTTCACTGTAAAAGGCCACTGGCAAATATTCTTCTCCATATTGATCTTACTCTTTATTTGGTGCTTTGAATATACAAGAATAATGAAACTCTTTATCCCTGTCTACCTGCCTATCTATCTGTTCTTGCCTGTCTGTATCTATGTTTTTGTCTGTCTCTATATAAATATACACACAGTGCATATATAAACATACCTACATAGAAATATTGTAATTCTATGTGCATGTATGCATATGTACACAATAGACACACATATGCATTGAATATGCACAATGAATGTACATGCATGAACATGCACACGTGTGCAGATTACTCAGAGGTATGTGGATGTGTGTACATATATGAATGTGCAAATATATTTTTACATACACACAATGTACATAAATATTATAATGTAGGTGTATATTTCACTTGTGAATTTTATATGCACGTGCATGCATATACATGTATAAACCTCATAAAATGTACACAAAATGTTCCTGTGTGGACATATCTAGAGGACTAGAACTAAGTGATAACATGGTGCTTTTTGTAAACACTTCTGCTGTATACTAATATTTCTTAAATAGTTTTGCTTATATCTCATCCCTCTCTGCTTAGTAACAGATTTCACCTCCTAAAAACTTTGCTTCTAAATTCAACAAAATCAATTCAAGTCAAAAGTCACTTACTCTAACACTCACATAGGGTTTGGGTACTTTCGGAAAAATGAAAAATACAAAGTTAAATGATTTTCTCTTTTCACTTAGTGACAGGCACTGGCCATGTCATTTTCTAATTGTAAAACAGAAAAGGACAACAACAGTAATAATGTTACGTTGATGTAACATTTCAGGTTTTACAAAGCTTCTTACAAAAGACTTTGGCCAGGGCTTGAGACTGATGCAACAGAACATTGGAGCTGGCAAAGATAATTGCTTTACTGAGTTCCTTTAATAAATACAGCTCCCATAATCTTCCTATTGCCCTCTGAAGTCAGTCCGTCAGTCAAGTAAGATTTATTAAACACCTACTGTGTGCCAGGCAATGTGCTAAGTACATGATTCCCCAAGGTGTAGAAAACCCACAGAAAGACAGGCAATTACAAGTGTAAAAAGTTCTAGAGCAATAACTAAAATAACCCTTACGGGTTTCTCCAGAGGTGCCTCACCACAGGATGACTGTTCACACTGAGGCACTTGCATCTCAGGTCATCTACCTGGAGGGAATTCTGTATTAACTTGAGCCCTGCTGTGTCTGCACCATAGGCTAACACAGGCAAATGATCTTGCTTGAGCCTCCCAATAGCACTGTGTAACATAATTACCAGATAAGTTGGGGCAGGGTAAGGCAGTCCTGTACTACCAGTCTTCTACTTCTTCATAAATGTAGAAACTGATTTTTGATTTGTGAAGAAAATACTGATGGGACCTTATGTAACTGTGAGGGGGGCAGATTTGGAGGGAGAGATGTTCTTCATCTCTGCTTTGAGAAATGACGTGTCAGTCAATAAATATTAAGGACCTACTGCGTGCTAGGTACTCTGCTAGGCCCTAGGGATACAAAAAGAGGCAGAAGATAATTCATATCCTGAAAGACCTCACAGTTTAATGACCTTCAGGGAGTGGCCAAAGAGATCATGATCACGAGAAAGAGAAAAAAAAGACTTTAGAGGTCAGATGTGACATGCAAGGGAAAGTTGGTTGTTCAACATGTACGTGATTTCTAGTTTTCTTCCCTAGAGACCTAAGGGAATCTCTGAGAGAGAATGGCATGTTTCTCTTTGTTGAAGAACTCAACTTGTTGCCATCTAAAGAGTTTATTCACTCTGGTGTGTGTGTGTGTGTGTGTGTGTGTGTATGTGTGTGTGTGTGTGTACACACGTATGTGTATGTATATCTTCTCCGGGCCAATTTGTATCTACTATAATTTCTTTATCTGATTGCTTGGACAAATGGGTTTACTGACCACCCACTATTTGTAATGAAATTTTCTGTAACTAGCATTTGGTGGAATTGAGTAAAGCCAAGCTTGGTTTCATCTCTTACTCGTTAAGGAATAAAAACCAAGAAATTATCTTGAATCTAAAAAAATATATCATTCCTTTTAGATGAACAGTATTCAAATTCTAGTCAGACGATCTGTCCTTAAAAGCAAAACAAAACAGTTAGATCATGACCCTTAAACTACTCCCCTCCAAGCAGGAATCAAAGCCTCCTTTTGAGAAAGGATGAGCAAGATTTCAGCAATTTCTATCAGCACTTCCACATGACCCACATTTAGGCAAAGCATGTGGACTAACATATTGTAAATCTGTAAGGGTATTTATTACTACAGGTATTTATTAGCCTTATTATAGAGATAAGAAATAGGGCAGCTAGGTGGTACAGTGAAGGGGGGAATAGACCTGGAGTCAGGAAGACTCACCTTCCTTTGTTCAAATCCAGCCTCAGACACTTACTAACTGTGCCACCCTGGGCAAGTCACTTAGCCCTGTTTGCCACAGTTCCTCATCTGAAGATGAGCTGGAGAAGAAAATGGAAAACTACTCTAGAATCTTTGCTAAGAAAACCCCAAATCAGGTAACTAAAAGTCATGCATGACTGAAATAGCTGAACAACAACACAGATAAGAAAACTAAGGCTCATATACACTTTGACCCAGCAGTACCACTTGTAGGTCTGTAGCCCCCCAAATGGGAAAAGGACCCACATGTACAAACTATACTTAAAGCAGCTCTTTTTTGTGGTGACCAAGAATTGGAAATGGAGGGGATGTCCATCAACTGGGGAATGGTCGGATAAGTTGTGATATATGAAAATAATGGAATACTATAGTTCTATAAGAAACAATGAGCAGGCAGACTTCAGAAAAATCTGGAAGGATTTATATGAACTGATGCTGAGTGAAATGAGTGAAACCAGAATGCTGTACACAGTAACTGCTGAGTTACACAATGACTGACTTTGAGAGACTTACTCTTCTCAGCATTGCAAAGATCTAAGACAATTCCAAAGGACTCATGATGGAAAATGCCATTCACATCCAAAGAAAGAATTCTGGAGTCTGAATGCAAATGGAATCATACTATTTGCTCTTTTTTCTTTTGCTTTTTTGTGGTGGTATTGTTTATTCTTTCTTGTGGTTCTTCCCATTAGTTCTAACTTTTCTTTATATTATGAGAAATGTAAAAATATGTTTAATATGAAAAAACCTGACATTCCAAAAGAAAAAAAAGAAAACTGAGACTCAGAGAATTCAAGTCATTTATCATAGTCACATAGGTTATAACTCTAGGTGGTAGAATGAAAGCCCATCTTTCCTAACTCCAAGGCAAGCTCCATTTCTATATTTCCTGATTACTTCATAGGATGTTTGCTTATGAAGGGAATGGGCTGGATAAAATGGTTTGGCTCGAAGCTTTTTTTTACTTACTTCTTCATTAGCTTTTGTTCTACAAAGTTGAGGATCACAGAATCTCAAAACTGGAAGACATTAGGTCATCTAATGTCTAATATCTAAGCCCATCCTTGACCAATAATCCTCTTAGTGGTATCCCCCCCAAGTTGTTATTCAACATGTACTTAAAGACTTCCAGTGTGATTCATTCCTCCAAAGTCAGCCAATCATTCTACCATGGAAAATCTGTAATTGTTTTGTACCGTATTAATCTATCTGTCCAAAACTTCCACCAAGATCTCCATGGCCTTCTCTGTAGATGCAAGCAGAACAAGTCTCATTGACTTCCAGGTGACAGTCTTTTAAATACCTAAAGATATTTTTTATGATTGCCCTCTCAAAAGAACATACACATGTTTGTATGCACATGTGAATATACATGTACACACATATATAATAGAATGTACACACATGTATAGTCAATACTTAAAACAGTGCTTTGGACATAGTGTTTAATAAAACTTGTTCATTTATCTCAAAGATATGAATTTCCATCAAAGATTCATATTATCAATTATGTTATGTACATAGTCTAGAGCATATTTCTAGATCTACATGAGTGAGTTTTGTAGGATGAACAATCATAGCTGAATCATGTGATAGAAATATTCTTATCTTTGAGATAAATGAATGAAGAACCAATTAAGGACTTACTAGGTCCAACATGCTATTAAGTACTGGGAACACATATACATACATATATGTATACATATATACACATATATCACCAGTACTTAATAGCACTTTGGATAGGCATATGAGTATGTATATGCACATGTGTGTATAAACGTATGTATATGTATGGCAATCCTTCCTCTCAAGGAGTTCAAAGCCTAATGGGGGAAGGCAACATGTGATCAACTATCCACAAACAAGCCATGTTAATAGGAAATATTAAGTAGCTGGAAGGCACTAGAATTAAGGGGACTTGAGAAAGGTTTACTGTAGAGGGTGGAATTCTAGTTGGGACTTGATGAGAGCCAAGGAATCCAGGAGACAAAAATGAGGAAAGAGAGCATTACAGGCATGAGAGAGCGCTAGAGAAAATACCCCAAGTTAGGAGATGGAGTGTCTTGTTTGATGAAATGTCAGGAGGCCAGTGTCACTGGACTGAACAGAGAGTCTAAGGTATGAGAAGGTCAGAAGGGTCAGGTTTGGCACTAAGAAGATCCTTTCAGTTTTTGATGTTGAATCATTTGGAAGTACCAAGTAATTTGGTGGCAAGAACATTTGTTGTTCTGTATTAGTAGCTTTGGCTGTAGCACCCACAGGAGCAGTTGCCAAGTTTCTCTTCAGGAATTGTTTCTATATAATGTCTGAGGTCACTGGGCTGGAAAAATCACAGTTCTCAAGGCTTTTTTGTTTGGCATCCTGGACCATCTCCATCATGGTAAGAGGAAAGATTGTTGTAGTTGGTGGTGATGGTTTGACTTGACTGGCACATCCTCTCTCCTATTTCTCCCTCAGGTCCCTTGTTGCTGCAACTACACTGGTTTTCCCATTCTTGTATATGGTGATTGGTTGATATTTAAAATCCAAATGATACAGATCAGAGAAGACATTGTTGAAAATACTATGCAACAAGCAACTATATCATTTAAGGTATTAGGCATTGATGTGAGACTCAAGTAAGATAAGTCATTTAAAATCCTTTGGAAAATGCAAAGTTCTATTAAAAATATCAGGTGACATTATGGGTGAGAGACTGTGTTAGTCTTGGGTGGTAGCTCAGAAAGAAATAGTGAATGTTTCTGGGTTCCTGATATGGAATAAAAGAAGAAACAGCATTCAGGAGAAGGAGATATGAAAGGAGGTGAGAGGGCTCCAGATTTCCAGATGGAAGGGGTTTGAGAATTTTCATGAAGGCCAATATTTTCATTTTGAAGATGAGGGAACTAATGAGGAGACTAAGCCACAGGAAGTAAGTAACTTGACCAATGTCACACAATCAATCAGTGGCAGGTTTAGACTTTAAATTCCAGTTCTCTGGGAATATTAAATCATCTGCTTTTCACTTTGGCTGAAAATTTTGATGGTACCTACTTCCCTAAAAAAGTGCTGATTACTGGCATGTGGTTTAATTGTGCATCAGAGCATCGAATGATTCGGAGTATTTGTCGCACTCTCTGAAGCATGGTACTGTAATAGAAAGACTTGGCGTCAGTAAAACTGCGTTCAGATCCCAGTTCAGACACATAGATTTGCATCTTGACTCCGTCATTGAACTAACTACATGCATGTGGGTGAATTTTCTCACCTTTCTGAGCTAGGCTCCTCACTAATAAAGTAGGGATATCTATAATAGCATTACCTAATACACAGTACTCTCAGGGGGAAGGGTGTAAACTATAAAAGTGCTATATGTAATTAAGCTTGTATGACTATTCATCAGCAAAGTGTTGGCCACCATGTAATAATTTTTATTTTCACAAAAGCAAATCATAAAGGCCATCTATTAAGGCAGTGGTTCTCAAAATGTTTTAGTCTTAAGATCCCTTCATACTCTTAAAATTATTGAGGACCCTTCCTCAGAGAGCTTTTGTTTGTGAGTTACAGTTACTGGTATTTTCTCTAGTAAAAATCATGTTTTGGTATTATTATTATTAAAGTAGTTTTGACCTTGTAGACAGACACCCCCCCCAAGATCTCAGAGAGCTTCAGGGGTCTTCAGATGACATTTTGAGAACCCATGGAACAAGGTGGGTCTGAAGTTTTTGAGTTTTTGTGGTAGAGGAAACTCCCACACAGGTGATGCCATAGATCATTTTAACAAGTTGGTTATTAAAGAATGGACTGGGTTAAGTCTTAGACTTAGCTATTAATAAAATAATTTTTCTTTGGTTCTTTTTGCTCCCATCCATGGCTCCCTCTTGGGATCTCAAAAGAGGGCTCATATCTACATCTTCACAGATTTGGGTAAGGGTGCATAAGTTCCTAGGCAAGCATTCAAAACAACAATACATATAGAGTATGAGATAGTCTTCATTTCACCCTTCAGACAGAATTCAAAAACAAATTAGGCTTATGGTAGGTCTCCCTCCCCCACTTATTTCTGGACAATCCATTTTCCATTAGGGGTCTATATCATCCTCAAGTTTTAGGGTACCAACATATGTTTGTACTCTCTTTGTGAGGAAAATGAATCTGAATATTAATAAAGGCAATGCTTTGATATTTTAGTGGGTCTTTAAAATACAAATGGGCATCCTGTGAGCCCACATCACATGGAGATTTGGCTATATATCTGCGTGTCTAGTTTTGTACTCTCTATTGCGTGCTTATCAAAAAAAAAATTGCAAAGTAGGAAGGCCTCAATTCAACAAGCAATCATTAAGTACTTACTGTTTCCCAGACCACTACACTGCTTGTTGTTGGTACAAATACCGTAAACTGAATCATTTAAACTCACAAGGAATTCACATTAAGTGAGGGAGAAGATAAAGAAATTCCTAAATGTCTGTAGAATAAACATAGAGACCATAAATGCAAAACAGTTGCAGAGGGAGAGTACTAGAATTTGAAGTGACTGGAAAAAACTTACACAAAGCAGGTAGGGTTTTGAGCTCCATCCTGCAAGGAGAGAATTCTGTGAGGTGCCGATGTAGGGAGCGCTTCACAGGCATGAAGGCAGCCAGTGAAAAGACTGTGTGAGGAACTGAGTTTGGCTGGATCAGACAGGTTGAGGCAGGGGAACAAAAGGAAAATTGGTGAGGGCTTTAAAATGATAAAATGACCAATTAATATTTGATTCTAGACTCCATAGGAAGCCACTAGAATTGATTGTGCAGGGTAATGACATAGTCAGATCTCTGCTTAAGGAAAATCACATTGGCAGCCTTGTGAAGGGTACCATGAAGTGAGGAGAGAGTTATGGCAAGGAGACTGTTTCAACAATACAGGTAATGGAGGTGATGAGGACCTGAACTAAAGAGTCTATTGGGAGAGACTTTGTGGAAGAGAGAATGTTCACTCCAAAGCACCTGTGGGGTAAAAGAGTGACTTGAAAAGATCTATTTACCTCCTGAACTGCCTGTCCTAGCTTGATAAGAAGTGACTTGGTGAGATCATGTGTATATTGGAAAGAACGACAGGATTTGGAAACAGAAGACCTGGGTTCATATTTGGATTTTGCTTTTTACTACTTGTGTCACCATGGGCAAATCATTTTGCCTCTCTGTGTCTAGGGTTCTACATCTATAAAATAAGGAGGCTGAAATGCAGGACTGTTGTTTATTCCCCTTCAATTAACAGTATTTATTTTTTTCAACTACATGTAAAGATAGTTTTCAATATTCACTTTTATAAGATTTTGAGTTCCAATTCTTCTTCTCCTTCCCTTCCTCCTTTCTTCCCTCCCCAAGATGGCATACAATCTGATATAGGCTATATATGTAAAATCATATTAAACATATTTCCATATTAGTTGTATTGTAAAAGAAGAATCAGTACAAAACAGTAAAAACATGAGAAAGAAAAGGAGAGAGAGAAAATAGTATATTTGAATCTGCATTCACACTCCATAGTTCTTTGTTTGGCTGTGGATAGCATTTTCCATTATGAGTCTTTTGGAATTTGTCTTGGATCATTGTATTGCTGAGAAGAGCTAAGACTATCAAAGCGGGTCATCACACATTGTTGCTGTTACTGTGTACAATGTTCTCATGGTTCTGCTGGCTTGACTCAGCATCGGTTCATGTAAGTCTTTCCAGGCATTTTTCTGAAATCTACCTGCTCATTAGTTTTTATGGCACAATGGTATTCCATTACATTCATACACCACAACTTGTTCAGCCATCCCCCAACTGATCAGCATCTCCTCACTTTCCAATTCTTTGTGACCACAAATATTTTTGTACATGTGGATCCTTTCCCCTTTTTTTATTTCATTGGGACACATACCTAGTAGATGAATTACTATATCAAAAAGTATGCACAGTTTTATAGTCTTTTGGTCAGTTCCAAATTGTTCTCCAAAATGGTTGGATCAGTTCACAACTCCACCAACAATGCATTACTGTTTCAATTTTCCCACATCTCCAACATTTGTCATTTTCTTTTTTTTTCTCACATTACTGAATCTGAGAGGTGTGGTGGTACTTCAGAATTGTTTTAATTCGCATTTCTCTAATCAATAGTGATTTAGAGCATTTTTTCATGACTATAGATAGCTTTAATTTCTTCATTTGAAAACTTCCTGTTCACATTGACCATCTATCAATTGGGGAATGACTTGTATTCATATAAATTTGACTCAGTTCTTTATATATTTGAGAAATGAGGCCTTTATCAGAGACACTAGCTGTAAAAATTATTTCTCAGGCGATTTTCTTTTAATCTTGGTTCTAATCTTATCTTTATAAAACCTTTTTCACTTAATGTAATCAAAATTTATCCATTTTGCATTTCATTTTGCATTTCTCTATCTCATTTGGTCATAAACTCTTCCATTCTCCAATGATCTCACAGGCAAGCTATTCCTTGCTCTCCTAATTTTCTTATGGTATCACCCTTTATATCTAAATCATGTACCCATTTTGAACTTATTTTCATATACAGTATAAGAAGTTGGTCTATGCCCAGTTTTAATGCAAGACTTTTAAGTTTTTGTTTACCTGGGAAATCTTTGAGATCATGCTCCTTTGCAGCCAGAAAAAATAACTATGCATGAAAGCAGGAGGAAAAAAAGCCTGCCAAAACAAAACAAAACAAAAAAGAAAACAAAACCAACCCATGGATATCTCTCCTCACAGCAAAATTTAGAACACACAGCAAATACATATGAAATAATTCAATTCCGATTTATAGATACTGTAGCTGCTTAACATGTTTGCTGTATGACAGTATTGGGGTGGATGATGGGAATGTTCTGATTTCTTTTTAGATGTATAATAACAGGGACCCATTCAGCTTCTCTCATAAAAATATAAAACATAGATTTAGAGTTGGAAAGGACATCAGTGGGCATTTAGACCAAACCCCTCATTTAATGGGAAAGAATATTTGGCAGAAAAAGGGACTAGAACCCAGATCTTTCCATTAATTAAGATGTTCCTGGAGCTGCATTGCTTAAGTCTGAGATTTTGAAGAAACAAGTCACTCGGCACTTAGAAAACTAACACAAGAACTAATCTAAATGCACTAATTTCTGGTCCTCAGGGGGGAAATTTTGGCATTCAGTTTTGCTGGTTATGTTCCCTTTGAACCAGACTGCCTAGGGCTAATCACCTATTTTGTCTCCTAATCCTTTTAAAAGAGGAGGTGGGACCTAAGGAAGAGTAAAAAGCTACCTCCAACTGGGTAATCATTTACTGTAGCATTCTGGAACTGTTAACACTCAAATGGCCACCTGAATGTACACTTATTAACTAATCATCACCACTGGGCAGCCTGGGGAGCAATCACCTCCAACCTTCTATAGCAAACTCTGAAGGAAATAAAAAAGTACTCAGGAAATATGAAAGGTAGTGGGAAAGGAACAAAGCTCAAGTGTAGAGAAATTGTGTTGCCCAGATTCTAAAGCATATTTAGTGAATGGAAAGGAAAATATCAAAGACACAAACACACTTGAATAGGAAGTTTAAATATATATCTATATATATGAATGTTTCAGTAGAAACAACACTGGGTTAGGGGTCAAAACACCCGAGTTTGGTTTATGATTTTGGCATGGTTACTCAGTCTGCCTGAGTAGAAGATTTCTAATATCTCTTCCACCTCTAATACCCTTTTAACTAGAATTAAATATCAGTGCAGCCACTTATTTGTAGAGTCACTTCCTCATTCTGAATCTGTTTCCTCTTTTGTATGTGAGAGATAGTGTAGGAGTTACAAAAGAAGGCACAGTAATCTGATCAGTGAAGGGTCTTCTTTAGGAGATAGGACTAAGCTAAATGCCATCCATCCAGTGGATGACAACCTGTGTCTCCCCCATTAGATCATGAGCCCCTTGAGAGCAGGAACTGTCTTTTACCTTTGCATCCCCAGTCCTTAGCATAGTGCCATGTACATAATAAGCCCTTAATCATTGTTGGACTTCTTCCAAAAAAGATCAAAATGATATCACAATGTTGAGGTCAATGTACAGTTGTGTTTGATATGGCTAATTAAATCAATGCAAGCTTAGAAGGCTCTACTACAGGTCAGGCATGAATGGTCTGTAAGAACACCTGGAGTAGAAATACCTCTAAATTTGTGCAGCTCATGTTTCTTTTGAGCTAATGCAGTTCTGCTTCACTTAGGGAGCACGGTGTCTTCTTTGATGAAGGTACTCTATGCTGGCCAATGCTGTGCCAGTGTCTCTCATGTCATATAATCGATACCAAAGTTCTTGACAGAGAGCTTCTGTCCTTGTGCTGCTTCTTCTGGCCTCTGTGTGAGCACTTCTCTTGTGTTTGTTCTTCATAAAGTAGTCTCTTAAGCAAACATATGTTTGGCATTCTACCGGTTTGGCCAGCATCAGATTTACACTCTCTGTAATAGAGTTTGAATGTTTGATATTCAATTTGAGAAAGGACCTCAGTATCTGGAACTTTATCTTGCCTGATGATCTTCAGAATCTTCCTAATGCAATTCACATTGAAGCAGTTCAACTTTCTGGCATGGAGCTGACAGACTTCCCAGGCTTCACAGGCCTGCAACAATGAGGGCAACACTGTAGATCTTCAGTTTGGTAGGCAGCCTAATATCTCTTCTCTCCTACACTTTCTTTCAGAGTCTCCCAAACAGTGAGCTAGCATTGGCAATGCATGAGTCAACCTCATTATCTATGTGTACATTCCTGAAAAGTATACTGCCAAGGTAAGTGAACTTAACAGCATTCAAAATTTCTCCATTTGCTTTAACTGATGGTTTCTTGTATGGTGCTGGCTGGTAGAGAACCTCTGTTTTCTTGGTGTTACTTATTAACACAAGCAGTAGACAATCAATCCATATTCTAGTCGCATCTCAGTCTCAGAGGCTATTTTGAGCATACATTCATCTGTGAACCAAAAAATCATGCACCAACTCTCCTTCCACGGTAGTCTTAGCTTGAAGTTTTTTTAAGTTAAAAAATTTATCATCACTATAGTAACTGACCGTGATGCTGTTTTTGTCTTCTTTAAAGACATCTGACAACATTGCTGAAAATGTCATGCATGAGAGCATGCACACAGCTGTGCTTCTCTTTATTGGTAACTGGGAAAGTGCAAGAACACTGTCCATTATCCAGAACCCAAGCAAACATTCCACCATGAAACTGATGTATAATACTGATGAACTCCTCTGGGCAGCCAAATTTCTCCATGATCTTCCACAGGCCCTCATGACTTGTGTATCAAAGGTTAGATTGATGAACATTGTATACAAACCACTGTTCTGCTCCTGCCATTTCTCCTGAAGTTTTGAGGAAACAAACACCATGTTGACCATTTCTCAGTCCTTTCTGAAGCAAGACTGGCTTTCAAGTATATGACCATCTTCTAGATGAAGGATCAGCACACTGAGGAGGATTCTGGCAAGTATCTTGTCAGCAATCACTAAAAGACCCCCCACCACCACCCCTGTGATTGTCACAAGACAATCTATTTTCTTTTTCTTTATAGAGATGGACAATGGAGGCATTCTTGAACTCCTGGGGGTGGGGGTGGGGTGGTACGGTAACCTCCTTTTGCCGTACAACCTGGAATGTTTCATTCAGCTTGTGCATGAGCATTGGACTCCATGACTTACAGATCTCTGATGGAATGGATTCAGCAATAGGCACTCTACCTAATGACATTCAAAAACATTTTATTCAGTTGGAAGTTTGGCTAGAGAGGGATTGACTTTAAATCAGAAATATAGTCAATGGCTTTAGCATTGGTTGATGACGGTCTATTGTGAACACTGCAGAAGTGTTTAGCCTAGCTCTCCAGAATCATACCCTTATCCCTGATCACTGTGACTCCATCAGCACCGAGTTGCTGAAATGCACCAAAGGTCTTTGACCAAATAAATAAATAGCCTTACATTAATTAATAGCCTGTTTCCTCTTTTGTATGTGACATATGGGGTAGAAGTTACAAAGGAAGGTTTACCTGAAAGCCATTGTAGAAGCCTCTGGATTGTTACTATCAGGTAAAATCAAATCTCATCTCTGCCACCTTAGTGAGTCCAAATTCTGCATCTCTCCAACCTTTGTTTTCACTTTTCTTTTGGAGTTAAGCACTGCCTTCTTAGCAATGTATGAACTGTCTTGCTGGTAAAACCTGTGGAATTCTTGTTTTTCATTCAATAGCTTCTGAATTTCTCCATCATTTTCATCAAACCAATCTTGATGTTTGTGAGTGTACTGGCCCGAATGAATACAGTACACCAAATCTCTGAAAGCTGCCTGCTCCTTTTCTGTTTCACTGTTGGCAAATGTGTTGGCTCAGCTTTCCCTCTAAGTAAGCAACATACTGTTCACACTTGTAGAAGTGCTCTAATCTGTTGAGTTTAAGTCTTTGGATAGTTGTTTTGCCTTGGGACCACCATTTTTGATGAATTCAGATAATTAATTTGGAGAAAATTAAGTGTATGATAAATTCAGCACTTTGACCCACACTTCCCTTTGTCACTCTCACATAGTGTTTCTTCTCCTTAGAGCAGCAGTTCTCAACCTGTGTGTTGTGACCCTTTTGGGGGTCAAACAACCCTTTCACAGGGGTCACCTAAGACCATCAGAAAACTCATATTTCCAATGATCTTAGGAACTGAGACACAGACACTGCTCCTCTATCTGTCTCCAGGCGAGTCTGCCCACATGTAGATATGCCCAAATACGAGTATTAAAGGGTCGAGGTATTAGGAAGGTTGAGAACCACTGCCTTAGAGTGACATAGTCTATTAAGTGCCAGTGTTTGCTTTAAGGGTACATCCACATGTTTTGGTAAATGGAAAACAGTGTTAGTTATGAAAAGATCATGAGATGCACAAGTCTTCAGTAGTAACTGATCATTACTGCTGCTATTTCTGACTCCAGTCTTCTCTAGGGACTCTGTGCCATATATGATAGTCTGTGCCTATTCTAGCATTAAAGTCACCCAGAATTATGAGTTTGAACTCTTTTGGCACTTTGACGATTAGGTTTTCCGGATATTCATAACGTTTTTCTTTGACCTCAGCAGGGTTTATCATTACCACTGATGATGGTGGCATGGCACTCTCCTGCCAGAGGCAATCACATTATCATGAGTCTATCATCACTACTTTTAGGAAGTCTATGAGATTGTTAACTAGATTATATTTGATTACAAAACCTATGCCAGATTCATGGTGCTCTTCATCAGTGCAGCCACTCCAGAAACAACAACAACAACAAACTGTGCATCCAGCTCCAACTTCAGTAAACTGGCCTTTGTTTGCCAGACTTGCTTCTCTCAGGACTGCCATTTGGATGCAATACCTGTTGATGTCTCTCAGAATGAGAACTGTTCATCATTCAGGTTTACTAGACATTTAATAAATGTTTAATAGCTGTTTCCTCATCTGTAAAATTATGGGGTTTGACTTAGTGCTCTCTAAGCTCTATGACCTACTATTTCCTAACCATCTCCATTCAAGAAAGGGGCAGTCTCTCACAGCAGAGATTCAGATACCTCTCCATGAGGGTTAAATTCTAAGCTTACTGAGGATCTCTCACCTCAAAATTGCTTTCCATTAATTTTTAGGTTCTGAGGTACTAAGCTTTTCTTAGCTCTCTTAGCCTGAGGAAGAAATGATTGAGTATATAGTAAAACCAGATTGATTAATAAAGGCAAACTATTAGCAGCAAGCCGTAGAAGAGAGAAACTTAAAAAGGTCAGGTGATATTAATGTAGAGAATATTCCTTTAAACATTGAAGCCAAAAAAATGGAAACTTCTTCAAATGATATCCTATACTCTTATTTATCTTTTTGCTTCATCACCCATCTCTTTCTCTTTTCCTTCTAGCTCAGAGAATCAAGGGGTCCTTTTTCCTAAGGCAACACTGTCCTTTGGTGCTTTCCTTTGAGGCATTTCCTGCCAATTGTCCCCTTTTCCCTGGGCTCAGAAGGAATTAATCTGTCTTCTATTTGATAGCCCTTAATCTACATAAAAATTCTTCTCTATCCCACACTAACCTCTTTACCAGGCTGAACATTCTCTCTCTCTTCATTTAATTTTCATATCAATCAATAAGCATTTATTAAGCAACTACTATGTTCCAGGTACTGGGTAAAGCATTGGGGATATGAAAAGAAACAAAAAACAGTCCTTGCCCTCAAAAAGCTTACAATCTAATGATTACCAACACCTTACTGAAACTTTTCCTCTGGTGTCTTCCTTTCTTTTTAACAACCACTTAAATGTCCTTCCGCCCATTTCATAGACAGAGATAGTTAAGGGGAAAAAATGAGAGAAGAAATAAATTATGGAACTAGCGAATCTTTCAGATGAAATCAGGGATATAGAACCACAGGGGAGTGTAGAAGGTGCTCAATAAGTCCTCCTAAATAGTAATTAGTCAACAAGAATTTACTAAGTGCCTACTGTCTTCCAGGTACTTTGTTAAGCCCCAGGAATAGAAATATAAGAAGAAAAAGACATTAAATAAAGTATGGTTAAAAATTGTTTTGATGCATAATTTGTAATGCTTTCTCTGTAAATAGCTTCTGAAGCTAACACTCTCTCCTCTACTACATAGAAATGTTGATTAAGTTATTATGCTGGAGTCTGTGGTAAATAGCTCCGAATCATATCAGTTGGTAAAATGATGTTGTACATTGCAGAGTCTTGATATAAATAAGTTAGCTAAGGATGCATGAACTAGTAATAAAAGCTCCTTACTCTCAACTTACCAGCTCCTCCCCTTATCCTATACCCTACTGTGTTTCCTTTAAAGTTCTGAAATAGACACGCTTATATAAAGCCTTTAATAAGAATATTAAAAATGAATCAAAGCACATTAGCACCAATTCAACCAGTGCACACATTCCCTAGGCTATCATTTTCCATCTTTCTGTCTGCTTTACTACATTCCCTTCTCTGAGCCCCCCATTCCTACCCCAATAGTAGGCAAGTTAGAAGCCCTGGACTTTATTCTCCCATTAAGAATTACCAACCAGGAACCTGGCGGTTTTCATTCATGGCAAAATATTTGTGGTAGAGAACTGACCAAATTGATGCAACAGAATTCCTGCAAAGATGCTTTTGTATTTCATCCAAGAATGGCAGAGCTCTCAGGAAATACTATATTCAATGTGGTCTCATGCCCTGGAATTTGTAACACCTCCCCCCACCCCAGCTTCTCAATTCCTAGGGCAAACATTTTGGGGAGTTCTGAAGGAAGGAAGGAAGGAAGGAAAGAAGGAAGGAACGAAGGAAGGAAAGAAGGAAGAGGAAGGAAGGGAGGGAGGAAGGGAGGGAGGGAAAAAAGAGGAATGGAAGGAAGGAAGGAAGGAAGGAAGGAAGGAAGGAAGGGAAGAAGGAAAGGGACAGAGATATTAAGCTCCTACTATTTTCCAGAGGCTGTGCTTTACAAGCATTATCTTATTTAATATTTATTTCACAATAACTCTTGGAGCTGCTATAGTTATTCACATTTTATCATTGAGAAAACTAAGTAAAACAGATTACTAACTTGCCCAGGGTCACACAGCTAGTTTGCTTGTGTGTCTGCTGCCAAATCTCAACTCAGATCCTCCTGACTCCAGGCCCAGGGCTCTAACCACTGTGTCACACAGCAGCATGTATGTGGTATACAACTATGTTAAATTTGTTTGTCACTATCCCTTTAATATAGGGCATGACGGAGAGAACTTTACTCCTGCCCCTTATGCGGGAGCAACTTCCTATGAACTTCTGCCGATCGAGGAAAAACAAAAAAACGAAAAACGAAAAACAACAAGTAGCAGAGAGAAGGTGTGGGTTTCAGATTTTTCTTTTCAAATCCTATACTCCCCTCTTGCTGCTTTCACCAATCACCTGGCTGGACCCTATTCTCATCCTCACTCTCCTTCAAAGGCTTCCTTGAATGGGGCATGAGAGGCACATGTGAAATGAGACAATTTAATGAACTGGATCATTGTTAAGGTCCATTCCACTTCTAATGTTTCATAATCTAATCACTTCCAGTTCTTACACTCTATGTTCTTAATTACTGTTTTCTAGCAACAAAGAAACACCTGGTTTGGTGAAATCCTCTCCATTTTCAAGGTTCTCATGGATGGTGTAGTGTTTCTTAAAAGAAAAAAAAAGAAGAACAAGAGACTGGGGGGTAAGGAAAAAGAAAAATATCTGAAGAGACAAAATGAATATCTGAAGGAAGCAAGAAAGTAAAGGACTTAAATTCAGAGGTACAAGGAAAGAAAGCTTCAGATAATTACCAAAAGAAAGACATTTAATGTCTCATAGTCTCATGGGCTTTTGGACTCCATGATCTCTATGGTCCTTTCCTATGTGAGTAGCCTTCACACTTTAATTAGTAAGGACTGAATATACTGAGGTTAAAATAATAGAATTATTAAAGGGAAAAAACATCACTCTATCTTAAAATCTGTGATAAGGAAGTCCATGAAAAAGACAGAAATAGTCTGAATGTATCACAGATTTGGAGAGAAGAGTTTTGTTGTTTTTTTTTTAAAGAGTTCAGAACCTAAAATTCTACAGGGGAGATAGTGTGATCGGTTTTTTTCTAGCCACTCCCCTTTTCCTCCCACCAGGTATGACCTGCTTTCTAATTGCTGCCCTCAGAAAAACATCCACATGACCAACACTACCACTCTCCACTTCTGGCAGGGAAAACCCTGCCAGACAACTACTGCTATAATGATCTCAGACTGAGCCCAGGGAAAAAAGACTGGATCTATGCTTGCATTGTTTTGGGAAATTATGTTTTATAAATTATGAAATCAATAAGATTCACTCTCATATGGCTCTAGAACCCCCAGGCATATCCTAGAAAAATTCAAACAGACTGTTCTGTCTTTTTCTCTCTTCCTCTGCATAACATGATACATATCTTCATTTTGTAACATTCTATGCAAAATCAAGAAAACAGTAGAATAGAACCAAGCATGATCAATAACTTCATATAAGCTGGTATTTAAACCTAATTAAATATAAATATAATGCTATTTCAAAAAACCAGAGACAAATTTTGGAATGAGGACTTGCTCTCCCTTGCAGGAGAAAGCATAGATAATAAGAGGAGAGAAGGAGAAGGGAAACAGGGAAGGGCCACTATTTTCATTCTTGACCACCTCAAATATTTACTCTCCTGTCTCACTCCAGTTGGCATTCACAGGCTTTAGCTTCACTAGCATGGTGGTGGTATTGTTTAATCATTAACTTGAATGAGGGAAGGAAGGAATAAGCTTTTACTAAGTGCCTACCATGTGCCCAGACTGTCCCTTTATATTAAGGATGAGCAAACTGAGTCCCAGAGAAACAAGGCATAAGATACAAGGGCAGTCACATAGGGGGAAGGAATAAAGATTTATTTTGTGATTACTGTGTTCCAGGCATCATGATAAGCACTGTACAAGGTTGATGTTATTATTACCTCCATTTTACAGCTGAGGAAACTGAGGCAGACAATGGTTAATTAACTTTCCCAGGGTGATTCAGCTAGTGTCTGAGGTTAGATATGAATTCAGGGTTTTTTGACTCCAGGTCCAGAGCTCTATCCACTGTGCCTCTGAATCAACCTAGAATCACTTGAGTTCTCAATATTAATAGCCACTATAAAATTTCTTACACTCATTAAGTTGTTCTTTTTAAGAGCTACAACTTTTAGAAGTACTCTTGGAGTAATATCTATCCTTAAAACCTCGTAATTAAAAACACACAAAAGGTAGCAATGAGACACACTTTTATGTAACAAAATTTAACACTCATGATAGATAACTAAAAAAGTATAGAAAACAGATCTTTATTTTTTCTTAAAGCACATGGAATGGAGAAAGACTTGAAACAGGAAGGTTAATTATAAGGCTATTTAACAAATTCAAGAGAGAGGGTTAATGAGGTTCTGAACGAAGATAGTGCGGGTCTGTGATGCCCTAAACAGTAATAGGGGAATTCAGAAGAGTGGTGCATTTAAGGAGAAATACAATGAGTCCTGTCTTGGACCGCTTGAATTTGAGTTATCTATGGGATAGCTAGTTTAAAATGTCTATAAGGCAGTTGGTGATGCTTGATAATAACTTAGGAGAGAAAAATAAAGCTGACCTATATAAAGATGGCCATCATTTGCATGAAGATGATAATTGAACCCATAAGAGATGATGAAATAAACAAGCAATCTAATTGGGAGAGAAAAAAAGAAGAGAAATTAAGGCAAAGCTTTGGAAGACATCCATGGTTAATGGTGGTAAAATGGGTTAAAAAGACAGCAAAAGAGATTAGAGCCAGATCAGACTGGTCGGAGAAACAAGAGTAAACAATGTCACAAAACCTAGAGAGGAGAGATTTTTCAGGAGAAGATGATCAAATGCTACAGAGAGGTCAAGAAGAAAAAGGACTGAGAAAAGACCACTGTATTTGTGATAATAAAACACTATTAATTATTGAATAGAACTATTTCACTTGAATGACAAGGTCAAAAATTGTAGTGTGGAGGAAGTGGACTGTAATTGTAGATGATTTTCTCAAGGAGTTCATCTGTGAAAAAATTAATAAAAGCTGTAGGAAGATAACCAGTGAGGGGTGATAGGATGTGACATGAAGGATTATTTTTTTAAGGCTGGGAAACTTGGGTTTCTCATCCTTAAAAAAATTCCTCATTTGGTGTTTATAGGCAGCAGTGAAGGAGATAGTTGACCAGGAAAAACTGAAGCTGAGAAAATGGGGATGGTAGCAGGGACAATCTGCTGGAGAAAACAGAAAGGGGTAGGTTTAAGTGTGCTTTTACAGAGATTCTCTTTGGCAAGGAGGAAGATCACCTCTTTATTCAATTCTTGAGTGAAGAAGTGTGGTAACATGTCTTAGTCATGTTTGCTGAGATGGAGGGAATAAAGAGGAGCTCTCAGCAAATGTGTGAGTTATAAAGCAAGGTACTTTATAGGTGAAGTAGAGGATACCATGGGAAGCTTGAAAAGAGATGGGAGGTTTTGTAATAGCCACTGTGCAGAGTAAGATAAGAAATAAATTTTTTTGGGGGGGGGGAAATAGAAGGATTTCCTTGATGCAATAAGGGCCCAGTTGAGATTAAATGACATAAATTTATAATGGAACTGTTCATGATTTCTTCCACCACAGTTTAGTATCATGTGGATAGCAATGAAAGAGATGAATCATGGAAGTAGTTAAGGGTTAGGGTCTGTCAAGGTATGTTCTGAAATATTAGAAAATATAGAAGAGTAATTGTCCTATTTTTTTCTTAAAGGGGTAGGATGGAAAACAAATGTAATTTGTAAAAGAAAAAAAAAGCCAGTGAACTTGTTTTTGGTTCCTAGGAAAATGTTAGGGCATATTATTAAAGGGATGATTGATTAATGAGAAGAAAAGGAATCAGCAATAAAAAGGATCAGCACAGATTTCTGGGTCATATAAGCAACAAGATGGCCGACTAGACTTTTTTTTCCCCCAATCCTCACAGCCTCTCAGACCTTTCCAAAGCAGAAATTATGTACCAAAGATAAAGCAACTTCAACTGTTTCCATGGATTAGGACACCCAGAATCCAAAAGGTTTTTTTTTAAAAAAAAAATCCAGGAAATTACACTCATCGATCATGAACATACTCAACGCTCCACTTTACATACTACTAACAGTGAGGTCACACAAACAGACTAAAGGACACAACAGAGATTTACACCAAAACACATGCCTCTTTCTTCTTTCCAGTGCTGCAGGGATCTCCACTCCAGTGTGGAGAAGATTGTCCCAGGCCTCAACATACAGCTTTACCACAGTTCTTTAAGAATGAAAACCTGGGGGAGGCTAGGTGGCACAGTGAATAGAGCACCAGCTCTGGAGTCAGGAGGATCTGAGTCCAAATCTGGCCTTACACAGTTGACATGCTTACTAGCCATGTGACTTTGGGCAAGTCACTTAACCCTGATTGCCCTCCAAAAAGCCAAAAAAAAAAAAAAGAATGAAAGCCTGCTGGACCTATGATCCAGAAGAACCAGCACCACAAGGCCCTAAACTTCTGTGCTGGGAAAGCAGTCCCCCTGAACTTCCAGTGCTGGGTCAGAGAACTAAGGAACAGAAAGAGTGGGAAAGGTCATCAAGACAGAACACCATTGACCTAGTAGGTTATGCAACCCTCCAATAAGCCTTTCCAAGATGGAAAGAACAGAGCATCCAGCCCAGTTCTGACCACTCAAGACAGTTGGAGCAGAGACTTCAACTGCTGAACCAGGAATTTCCCAGTGTAAGAGAAGGCTGAGACACTGAGATAAAGCCCTGAGGTTACATTTCAGTCCCCAATTCCCTGGGGTTTACTTGGAAAAACCCAGAGAATCAGCAAAGATAATAATTGAGACAATTAATAGCTTCAGCAAATTTGAAGGTTATAAAATAGATCCTCAAAAATCAACATCATTTCTATATAATAATAATAATAATAATAATAAAACAGAAGAAACAATAACATAAAGATAAATTCCATTCCGTATACTTACAAGATGTATAAAATATCTAGATTCAAATACAAAGCATTCTTTAAAGAAAATCATTTGTATCACTTTTCTCTGATAAGGGCTTGGTATCCAAGAGAGATAAACAATTAATAAATATATAACATAAAAAGTCTGTCCCCAATAGATAAATGATCAAAGGATAGGAACAATAAGTTCTCAAAGAACTGTGAAATATTCTCAACCAAGTGAAAATATGTTCCAAATCATCAACGATATGAGAAATGCAAATCAAAACAACCCTGAGGTTTTACCTTAAACCCTGAAAATTGTCCAAAAAAAAGCAAAAAAAAAAAAAAGGTGATAGTCAATGTTGGAGGAATTGTGGAAAGCTAGGCGCATTAATTCATTTGTTAATGGAGCACAATCATTTTGGAAAGCAATTTGTAATTATGCAAATAAAGTGACTAAAATATCTATATCCTTTGAACCAGAGACTCCATTACTGGGATTCCCAAGGAAGCCACTGATAAGAAAAAAGTTATATACTTCCAAATATTTATAGCAGTACTTTTTGTAATAGCTAAGAACAAGAAACAAAGCAGATATCCAGATATTTAGGAGTGGCTAAACAAACTGTGGTACATGAATACAAGGAAATATTATTGTGTTATAAGAAATGATGTGAACCAGGAAAAATTTGTACACAATTACAGACACAACATATGTGTGATGACAAATTTTGATAGACTGGACTCTTCTCAGCAATGCAAGGTTATAAGACAACTCCAAAAGACTCAGGATGGAAGGAGATGTCTACTTTCAGAGAAAGATCTAGAAAGAACAGAGTTTAAATGCAGACTGAAGCAAACTACATGCTCTCTTTCTTTTTCTTGTTTGGTTTTGTTTCTTCTTTCCCATTGTTCATTTCTTTGGTTACAACCTTTCTTTACAACCTGACTAATGTCTAATGTGAAAGTACATGCAGATCCTATACTTGACTGCATGCCACCATGGTGGGGAGGAGGGGAGAAAGGGGAGAAAATTTGAAATTCAAAGGATTGTGGAACTGAATCTTGTAAACTAAAAGTAAACAAAGAAATCAATTTTTAAAAGGGAGGAAAAAAAAGAAATGATGTGTGTGCTGAACACAGAGAAATGTGGAAAGTGAAGTAAGGCGATCCTAGAATATAAATAATATAAATAGTAACTACAATGTAAACGAAAAGAACAATAACATAAAAAATCAAAAGTAAATTTAACGAAATTATGAAGATCAGATGAGACTCAAATGAAGAGATATGAGAAGACAGCCATAACTTACCCTTTTATAGAGGTGGGAGGTCCACAGATTTTACACACTGCACATATTTTAATATGTTTTCAATGTATCAATCAGTTGTGCTGACATTTGTTACTCTCTAAAACAAACACCATTTGTCATATGGAATGGCTCTTGGGGAGCGGGAAGGAGAAGAATGTATCGGATGCTGTAGTGATATAAGATAGAAAACATGGAAACTTATTTTATGAAAAAAGAATCAGCACAGATTCAGTAAAAATAGTTTTGTCTCAAGGATTCCCTTTACTGACAGTTACTAAACTGGTAACATTATTAATTGTAGTTGTTATGGAGTTACTCTGCTTCCTATGGGATCTTTATGTCTACATTTTTTTTCTTTTAAACTAGTTTATTATTTGACTGATTCATCTCTTTAGTGTCAATTCTTGAACTGAGACTTTGTTTGTGCTAAGGCCAGAGAACTCTCCCTGTGGTGCTTTTGGGTCAAATGGTAGGCCCTGCATTGTCCTCTGGGTTTCTGTACTGAATGTCACCTCTAAGGGTTATCTTTCCTTCCCTGATCTTTGAGATAGAGATGGTTAGGACCCTTTATGGCCTTTTGGGACAGAGTTCTAAGGTCACTGGAGGTCCTGGGTTGTTCCACTTCTTAGCACAGCTTCACCATCCTCACAGTTTTCTGACCACCCTGGGCCATTTTTTTTTTGGAAGGGGGAAAGAGAATGGTCTTCAACTATTGCAGCTTCTGAACAGAGGTGCTCGCTAGCTATACATGTCTCTGTTCTTATGCTAGTCATGCTGGGAGTGTATGTGTGCATGTGTGTGTGTGTGTGTGTGTGTGTGTGTGTGTGTTCTGAGGTACAAGAAATCACTTACTGGACTTTATCATTCTATTTTTCCTTCATTATTTCATCTAGCATGAATTTTAGATTTTTACTAGAGTAGATATATGGATGATTTACCTTTATTAAGGTACTCATGTTGGCTGCAATTCTTTTGATTTAGCATTTTTTTCCAGGGACAGAACTTCTTGTTTTAACTAAATCTTAAATGAATATCTGTACAACTCTTGCCCATTGTCCCTAGTTCTGATTTCTGTGACCAAGTAGGATAAATCTGTCCTCTGTTCCATGTTATAATCATTCAGATCCTTGAAAACCACTATCCTGTCTGCTCTAATCCTTCCCTAATACTAAAAGTTTACATTTATAACTTACTCAAAGATTAAAAAAAATGTTTTCCTTATACGAAATACATAAGAAAGATAATACAACCATTGGTGTCCTTATCTTATAGATGAGATAACTGGTTCAAAAAAAATACACTGACTTGTACATCATCATACAATTAGTAAGTTTTGAGAATCAGAATTCCAATTCACTCCAGGTCTTATTCCTTTTGAGTATTCCCATACTACCTATATTCAGAGCAATCCAAGGCTTTTTTTTCTAAAGAAAAGGTCTTTGTGAGGTGAAGATCTGAGCTGGATTTATATACATTAAAAAAAATAATGGGTTTTAATATGAAGTTACTCCCTAAACAGATTGCTTTTATGTATCAGAGATTTCATCATTGGGTTATTTATCTTTTAAGCATGCCTGATTTCCCAAACACATCCCACAGTTCTCCTATATCACTAATAAAACATCATGGCATTTGCATTACCAATGGGACATGAATAAATCTGACAGCAAGTAAAAATTATGCAGAAGCAGGAAAAATCACAGTTTCCCAATGTTGATGGGCATTTATTTGGACATTTGACAAAAATATTTGAGCATTTGGAGTACACACCCTGATTAATGATTACAATTGTTTAGCCAGCTGTCTCTGCATATCACTTATATATGTTATCATAACACCCATCTTCATTATTTGGAGAATGTTTAGAAGTCTTAGAATGAAAAATGATACCAGAAGTTGAGGAATTTTGGGGGGGCAATTATTAAATTAAAAAATAGATCAGATCTGTAAAGTACCATAGAGCATAGAATATTTGCTCATAGGATATAGAACATTAGATCTGAAAAATATATGAAAAGATATATTGTTTGAACAAAGAACATGGAATATGGGTGCTTAAAATGATATTCATTGGAGATACTAAGGTAAGTCCAGAGAGAGGACATGGTTTATTTAGTGAATTATTGGCAGAAACAGAATAAGAAACTAGGCTCTCTTGTCCAGAACACTTTCCATTTAACTTCTTACTGTGTATTCAAGAGACCCAAATGAAAATTCTTGTATATGAATGACCTACACCAGTGGTTCTCAACCCTTTAATACTCCTATGTGGATGGACCCTCCTGGAGACATATAGAGGAGTGGTGTCTCAGTTCCTAAGACCATTGGAAATACGTATTTTCCGATGGTGTTAGACAACCCCTGTGACCCCTGTGAAAGGGTCATTCAACCCAAAGGGGTCACGACCCACAGGTTGAGAACCACTGACCTAGACCAACTGCAGGTAAAATAAAGAAGTGGTAAAAGTTTGCCTGTGAGATTTCATCTTCACAGTTTCTCTATTTCTTTCTATAAAATGTGTGTAACAATTTGTGACAATAATAACAATGATAACAACAAAAATCATGATAATAATGATTACCATCATTACCATTGTTATTATAATGGATATTTATATGACATTTCTAACTTTGAAAAATATTTCCCAAGCAATAATTCAACTGAGTCTCCCAACAACTCTTTTAGACAACCACTACTGACATTATTAACTCCCATTTTGCAAGTGAAGAATGACTTGGAGCTGAGTCTTTATCTTTGAAGGCTAGTAGAGCAGAATACATACTCTGGTAGATAGTACCAAAATTGTAAGCTATGTCTTGGATGGTCTACCAGATGACCATCCAAGCTAAGTACAGAGAAGTTTACCACCAGGTTAGTTATAGGATGATAAAGTTTTCTGCCACAGTAACTCCACAAGTATATATAATAAGATATAGAAGGCACGCTCATCTGTAGTAGTAGCAAAATTATCCACACTGATTAATTACAAAGCATTGGACAATAGAATTCTCATAATTTTTATTTTTTTCATTTTATTACATTTTTGTGTGTTTTCAAATTGGAAAGAGGAATTGGATTAGATAAATTACTGTCTCCCATACCTGAAATCCTATTCCTCCTCATCTTTAACTCTTAGCTTCTCTGGGTTTCTTAAAGTCTCAGTTAAAGTCTCACCTTCTGCAAGAAGCCCTTTTCCATCCTCCTCAATGCTAGTGACTTCCCTCTGTTGCTTGTCTTCAATTTATCCTGCTTTTACACACTTGTTTGCACATTCTTCTATCTCTTGTTTGCATATAGTTATTTCCATGATATGTTGCATTAGACTGTAAGTTCTTGGAGAGCAAGAACTGTCCTTTGTCTTTCTGTATATCCTTCATGCTTAGCAGAGTGCCTGGCATATAGTAGGTCTTTAATAAATGCTTGTCAACTAACTGGGTGGAGAAGATATAAGACCATTAATGGACAATTTTATAATACTTGTAAGAGGGAAAGATAACCCAAGAATGGAAAATACCTACTCAAAATTATAACTGTCCCCCCAAAAGCAATTGAGAAGATATCAACAACTACTGACCCACAGGCCTGCTTTCTAATATTTATAAACATGAATGAGAATGACAAATAAAAATACTGAGGATGCCCATGATGAAAATAAGAAGGGAAGAGGTGACTTTCATAAGTGATTTTTAATAGCCACTCATATCTCTGTAGTTACACAACTAATAATAAGTTACAGACTACAAGATCCAATTGGGCTTATTATTTATTGATTACCAAAGGAAATGTTCCTTGGCAAACCAAATGCAGCCTTCATGGCCCTCCTCCAATAAGGACCTTAGTTCAAAACTCATTTCTCTTACTGCTCTTGCTATGGAGGGGAAAGTCCTTTCACTTCCTGTATCTCATTTTCTTCACCTATAAAATTAGGAGAGCAGACTAGAGTGTCTCTGAGACCCCTTCCAGTTTGTTTGTTTGTTTCCTGTATACAATGAATACTCACATCCAATGAATCCCAGCCCTGAGTTGTTTTAAGGTAGACCAAACTCCGGCTCATGCCCAATGCTCAAGGAGTCCTGCTGACATGTAGAGCTAATATGATAAACTAATCTAAGCTAAAGTCTTGGTTTATGACAAATGGCACAATATCTCTGTAAGACAATGAATTTGCATTTTAAATGAAGCAGTCAATCTCTTAAATCAAATGAAGGATGAATGGTGGCATATCAGGCAAATATTTCAATAGTAATAGCTTATATTTACATATCCCTTTAAGGACAATGAAACACTTTCGCTATAACACCCCTGGAAGTTGGATTGGATGAATATTACAAGTCTGTTTTAAAGAACGGGAAAAGGAGTCTGAAAGAAACAAAGTGACTTACCCAGGGTCATAGAGATAGTCAGCTTTGGAGTCAAGATACAAACCTTCCTGCTTCTAACCTAATTCTCCTTACACCTATACCTTGGTGGGGAACAGAATTAATTTTTTGATCTGAAGGGAGATTTTCATTGCCTTTCACATCAGGGTCTGTGCTCTTGCTCCTACAACCTACCTTGCTGGTGGAAGATGCCCAGTAATATTCTTCTATATCAATGATTCTTCCATCTATATATAAAATGTCCTCAAGAGAGAAACATAGTGTAGTAGGAAAAACACAGAGTTTTGAGTCAGAAGACCTGGGTTCAAATCTCAGTCCTGGTACTATCTTAGAGGTGGTTAGATGGTATGGTGGATGGAGTGCTAAGCCTGGAATCAGGAAGACCTGACTTCAAATCTGGCCTCAGACATGTACTATATAGGGGGTGTTATGAGGATGAAATGATATATTAGTTAGGTGTGTGGCACAGTGCCTGGCACATAGTGGTCACATAATATTTCTTCCCCTACTGCCCCACCCCCATATGACTGATCTTAGATCTTGGACTTAAGTTCTCTGGGATTCACTTTGCTAATCTCTAATATAAAAAGGATTGAATAATAACTTCCAAGTTCCCTTCCAGCTCTAAAACCATAACTTGATGATTAAATCTTCAGTGATTACAAAAGGTCCTGGACAATTCTCAACAATTCAATCAAAAATGTATTTTTATTTAAAATGAAATGGATAACTAAGAGTAAAGCCAAAGAAACCCAATTCCTAAAAGTTAAGGATAGAATGTATTGACATTCTATACATCTACCAATTTACATGTAACAATGGATATTTGCCAGGGACTTCAAATGTCATCTAGGCCAACGAATGTATGAAGTAAGAATCTACTCTACTCTATAAACTCATAATAGATTATGGAAGATATGTATATGTATATGTATAGATACAGCCAAGAATCGAGCATATTCTGTCTCTGGTTTGTTCACTGTGTTCTTTCTCCTCTTCTGCAACCAGGTCTCTGTTATTAAAGATTCCAAAGGCCGTCTCCAGTCATTGGGCCTGAGGTGTTTGGAGTCCTGTTGTCAATTTCTGCAGTTTCCTCCTAATAGCTGGGGAAGACTGACTAATGAAATACATGTTAAGAATTGTTGCCCCTTCTATAGAGTCGGGACCTAAATTTGTGCACCTTTTAATAGCTTCTACCAGTCTATCTAAGAAAAGGGCAGGGTTTTCTTGATTTGTCTAGGTAATTTCCCTAACTTTCTGATAATTTACTGGCTTTTGAAATGCAGTTATTAGGCATTCTAACAGGCAAAGTACCATATGGTCTCTTTTCTCTCTATCCTCCAGGATTTGATAATCTCATGCTGGATCACTAGTGGGAACAGCAGCTGTTCCTGGGGGGTATTTTCTGGGGTCACTGCTAGCTAAATGATCCCCAAATTTGGGGGCTTGTTCCCAAATTCTCCTCCTCTCCTCAGTGAAACAACAGGTAGGGAAGAGGGTATGCACATCACCCCAAGAAAGCTCAAATTGTAGGGTTAAGTCCTGAAAGCCTTCAGTAAACTTTGTGGGGTTTTTGGAGAACTTACCCAGCTTCTCTTTAATTTGATTGAGATCTAAAATGAAGAATGGGACATGCACTCTAGCTATCCCACCAGCTGAGAGAGCTGCTTCCTTTAAGGGAAAAAGTCCTGAAGGTGTTGTGGGAACAGGAGCTTTGGAAGAGAGACTGGAAGTCCCACTTCCTGTGGGAGAGTGACTAGTGGGTGCTGGGTGAACCAGATCAGACTGCAAGACTAGGGGATTCATGTGGCAAGGGGGAAGATCATCTAGCATCTGAGGATGGGAAGGAGTCAGAAGAGAAGAAACCCCTAGTGTTGCCATGGGGGTTGGGACCTGAGGCCTGATTGGGTGCTGCCTCAGGGGGAAGTATTACAGAGGGAGGCACTTCAGCAAGACTAGTGGCTGGGACCTGAGCAGGGGTCCCTGAGGGGGGAGGAGCCATGCTGGGAAATACAGGGTAGTAGACGTGAATGGTGTAGGGGACAGGAAATGAGGGGTGTTGGGCTAGAAGAAAAGGACAGGGAACCCAGGGAGAAAAGGGTTGGGGTGCAGAAGAAGGGGCTGGGAGAGCTGCCTCAGTGGGAACAATGACTGGGACCTGAGCAGGCGTTCCTGAGGGAGGAAGGGCTGGGGCCGAAGTCATAGGAAGGGGGTCATTTAATTTGTTCCCATTGCCCCTTTGTGGAGAGGCTCTAGCTTCAAGCATCTCACACTCTTTCCTGAGAACCACATTCCAAGACAGTTCAATGAAGTCCAGCAAATAGATGGCTTCTAATCATTTTTCTTTTCTGCAACAGTATAATTCTAACTACAAGAGAGTATTATCTTTTAAAGTCCCCAAAATAGGCCACAATTCATGATTTCCTAGGCACAACACCTAGGCCAAACAGTATTGCAAAAAAAACACTAGCTTTTCCTTTTTAAGGTCTCCAGAAAAATCAAATTTTTCCCAATGAAAAAAAGTCACCACAAGAAAGCTCAAATTGTAGGGTTAAGTCCTGAAAGCCTTCAGTAAACTTTGTGGGGTTTTGGAGAACTTACCCAGCTTCTCTTTAATTTGATTGAGATCTAAAATGAAGAATGGGACATGCACTCTAGCTATCCCACCAGCTTAGAGAGCTGCTTCCTTTAAGGGAAAAAGTTCGTGAGGGAGGAAGGGCTGGGGCAACCAGCCAACCCAAAGACAAACTTTTGGGAGCTACAGGCATAGGGCCTGGAAGTCCCTTCCTCCATAAAGGAAAGTTTGAGAGTAAGCCTCAAAAAACAAACAAAACAAAACAGGGCAAAAAAAACTACAAAAAAAAAACACCTTAAATTTTCCCAGTGCTGTAGCTCTGAGAGAATTGAAAGAATCTGGCTTACACTTCCAGATGAGGCATCTGTCCTTGTCCTCCATTCTTCAGAAGCTGTGCACATGTCCATTTTCTCCAATATAACCAAACAGGACCAAGAATCTGCGGTCAGGCTGAGTACCTATCTGTCTGATGTAATGGGACCTGAGATGTCAGGCCCACAAAAACAAAACAAAACACAACACCCACACACACAAAAAACCCCCATACCTCCAAGGTACTTGGAGAACAAGAAGGCAATGCAATAGGGAAAGAGAGAGGCTTATGTACCTTCCAGTCCTGGCTGGAGAAAAACATGAGATTAGCAGTGTTTTCCAGTCAGGGAACCATAAAAATGAAGAGGTTACCCACAAAGATGGTTAGGGTTACCCCAAAATACCAATATGCCGAGTTCTGCCAAAAGAATTCCACTCAAGTCTTCTCAACCAAAGAAAAGTAAAGTTTATTGAAAGGTGATTAAAAGTTCACCATATAGGTTAGATTCTCAAGGAGCCAGTCTGTGCTAGGGCATTCTACTGAGCTCTCACACAACATGGAGGGAAGATAGGATTCTTATATACAGAGGAATCTAGGGGTGGTCTAGAGGAGGAGATTGGGTAGTCTTCAGGAGGAGTCAATGAGTTTGGGGAGAGTCTTTAGGAGGAGTTAATGAGTTCAATGCAAGAGTGGATTGATATTTTTATAGGCTCTAGGTGGGAAGCAGATGGACAATGGAGGGCCAGGCTAGTAACAAAGGTTTGGGTCCAGCCACAATGAAACACTTATGGCCTCTGCAAATGCCTCATCAAGTGGGAAGATTCAATCAGACTTCAAGGGGTTTCCCAGAGCCTGTACCTCAAAGATTTAAGGAGAGCTCAATGGGGCTCCCAGAGCCTACACCTCATCATCACTATCCCTGAGTCACCCACACACTCTACATGCCTTCCACTTCTCATATTCTCTTATTCTGTGATCCTGTGATATTAAATGATATCTGTGTATTAAATGATTAAATGATCTGTGATATTAAATGATTCTGTGATATTAAATGCAGCCCAGGGTCCTGGTCTGCGTGAAACTCTCTTGAAAACTCTCTTGTAGTTAGAGAATTTGATGGGACCTTAGAGATTACTTTCTCTAACTCTCTCTTTTTTACATATGTGGAAACTTAGCCTCCCATGGGTATCACTTGATTTTCTAAGGTCACTTGGGTTGTAAATATCAGATCTGGGATTTGAACCTATGCTATCTGATTCCAAATCCAGTTCTCTTTGTACTATACCAATTCACTTTTTTAGTTTTCAGTGTACTTTAAAAAATAGTATATATTAACTTAGCAAAATATTCCTGATATACGTGGGGGAACATACCGGATGGGGAATTAACTCATCAACCATTCTGGGTTCCTTCTAAAATGAGGGATGTGCTGGTAAATGTTAAACAATAAACAACCTGCTTTCTGGGAAAAAACAACACACACACTTTTAAATTTAATCCGCATTAGAAACATTTTCCGCATCACTTTTGTAGGTCTCAGCAATCAACACAACAATAAATCAAGCCTTAATTTGTAGGATTTGCTGAATACTGAGGTATATTCATTCTAGAACTAGCACTCTTGTGCACGTGCGCACGCACACACACACACACACACACATACACACACACACACACACACACACACACACACACACACACACACACACACACACACTTACTCTGCTGCCAGAGAAGAGCAGTAGCTAGCTGCACTCAAATGGCCCGAGTTATTAATCCAAGTGTGGGTTGGAAGAGCTAGGCCCAGACTCAACAATTCAAGAATTTGACCAGAGCAAAGCACAAGAATTTTACTGCCGTCTTAATCCTAAATAATATGCCTCTCTTAATACAGTCTAAGTCTGAATTAGAGTTCTTTTCTTTTTGGCTGCCATACTGAATTTCATGGTCAGCTAAAACTCTCTGATACTTTTCAGAAAATCTGCCAAGTTGCTGCCCTCTAATATTTGTGAATTTAATTTTTTTGGACCCAAGTGTAAGACTATATTTATCTTTATTAAATTTAAACATATGAGCATATATTAGGATTAGTTGAAGAATCTGGAATGTTTCAGCTGGAGAGAAAAAAAATGACCAGGTCTGGTGAGTGCATAATAATTAGCAGTATACTCACCTGAAGACAGTAGAAAGTGTTTGAAGGGTTGCAGTGTGAAGATAGTTGTAAACTCCTGCTACATGCAGGAAGGGTCAAAGCTGCATAGAGAGAGTTTATGGTTAGTGTCAAGAAATAAATCCTAAAAATTAGAGCTTTCCCAAAGTTCAATGTGACTGCAGCAGAGCTGGTGGATTATCTCCTTCTTCAATGCCTTCATATTGGATGAGTCTGGATGAACCCCAGTAGTCAGTTTTATAGTATGGATTCCTTTCATGCACGATCTAGACAAGATTGCTTCTGAGGTTCCTTTGAACCCTCATGATTCTAAAATTGTATGATTTTATAATACTAGATGCAGCCTAGGGTTCTAGACTGCTGAGAACTTTTTTTTAATTCACATTCTTTCATCTAGTATGTTAGTTCCCCTTCCTAACTTTGTGTCACCTAGAATTGATAAAGATGTTATAGATGATGCTAAGTCATTGACAAACATAACATATCACAGGGCCAATAACAGATACCCAGAATTCTGTAGGAGATTATTAGTTTCAAGGAAGATAACTGGTTCTGAGGGAGCTTCTCAGGGTTCCCTAGAAGTTTATAGGCTCCTATGGAAACTCACCGAGGATCTGAGGAAATTTACTAACTATAGAAGTTCACAAGGGTTCAATGCAAGTTCACTAAGATTCTGCAGAAATTTGTTAGAGTTTTTCACATAATATTTTTAAGTGGCATCAGCTCTAGGTATTTGGGGGAATTTTCTCATTTTAACTCCATGTGTGACTATCTCTGTATATGAAGCTTGAGGCCCTTTCAAGTCACTATGCTGGTGATTGTCTACTTTATAAACTCATAAGGTTAGCAGTTGGTAAAAATAAACAGCTACAGAATATCCCTGGAAAAGAAATGGCTGACTTAGTCACCACTCTCTGCACTACCTTGAGCAATTCAGTTTCTTTCTCTGAGCCTTAGAATTCCAAGGCTTCATTGGACATAGCAAATTCTAGATGACTTCCTGTTCTGGCATTCTATGATCTTAGAAATCTAGTTACTGAGATTAAATAAAAGCCACACCTCACCCCAATCCCCACTCCTCAGCCCATCCAGGCTGCTGTGGCTTCTCATCTATCCTTGGACTCAGCCATGATGTAGTGAAAGAACGCTGGATTTGGCCAAAAGACTCGAGTTTAAATACTGGTTCTGTTACTTATTGTGCACCCTGTAGCAAGTCACCATTCTCCTGGGGTTTTTTTTTCTTCAGATGTAAAACAGGGAGGTTGGAACAGAAGCAGTAGTTGTTAAACTTTTTTGTACCATGTGCTCCTGTGGCAGGCAATCTGGTGAATCTATGGATCCTTTCTCAGAATAATGTTTTTAAATGCATAAAATGAAGTATGAAAGATTACAAAGGAAACCCATTATGCTGAAATACTGTTATCAAAATGTGTGTGTGCGTGTGTCTTTGTGTATGTGTGTGTGCAGTGTGTGTGTGTATGTATAGCTAAATGGAAATTGGAAATGAACAGATCCAAGAAATATTAACTTTATGAAAGAAATTGATAATTGTGAGACAACAAACTATAATTTCTGGGGTGCAGCTAAGGTGGGCATCAAAGGAAAAATGATATCCTTGAAGATATAAATTAACATAATAGGAAAAGAATTAATAAGATGAATATACTTTTATTTTTAAAAAATCAAAGAATTTCAGTTTAGGTCAGAAATTCTGTATTACTTCTTGGTTAGTTTCCACATTTTGAAACATGTTTTAGTCAGCATCTATTTAGGTGGTAGTGATGGGGTTTAGGCTCTGGGAAACCCCTTAAACTCTGATGGAATCTTCCCACTTGATGAGGTATTTGCTTGAGGCCATAAGCCTTTCATTATTGCTAGGCCCAAATCTGTTACTCTTAACCTAGCCTAGCTCTCCATTGTCCAACTACTTCCCACCCTTGATCCTATCAAAATATCTATACCCAAATCTGTTATCCTTAAACTAGCCTACCCCTACTTGTCTGTCATCTCCCTGTAGCCTTCAGCTCTTTCCCACCCTTAATCCCATTCCTGGAGTCTGATCTCAGTTCCTCAAGATCCTCCTTAAACTCTTTGTCAAGACTGTCCCCAAACTCCTCCTCTAGACCACCCCTAGATGCCTCTCACAGTATTTCTGTATATAAGACCCATCTTGCTTCCATGAAGATGCTGAGAATTCAGTACTCTGTGTCAGATTATTTTGGTTTGCTTGTCCATTAGAAGACTCACAAATACTTAGGCTCCTGAAGAATCTACCCATTATGGCGAATTTTTAATAAACTTTGTTTTACTTTACTGAGATAAGGCTTGAGTCAAAATCATTAAGCAGGACCCAGTGTGTCGATAATTTGGGGTCTTAAGCACCTCTAAACCCCTAACCTCAACAGCAGTCTACCAAAAAATTGTCTAAGTTTCACAAGGTCTAGGGTTCTCTAGTGACTCAATTCCAAAATCTGTTCATTCTCCAATGAATGGAGGAAAGGCACTGAAACACAACTAAGACCAGGGGTGTCTCCCAAGGTGCGTTTTGAATGCACCCTATATTTAAAAGGTATAATACCAAGCTTTGTAAGCTATACAAAGGCAAAAATGAAGCCTTCTGATGTCAAGGGTCACACTTTTGATTGAGGGATATGGCATGTATGCATTTAAGTAAATATAAGGCTATTCTAATGAATAATAAATACTCAGAAGTTCAGGGAGGTGCTAGAAGATGTCACCTGAACTGATCTTTAAAGGAAATAAAAAACTTTCAGATGTGGGAGCAAGGAGGAAGTACATTCTAGACCTAGCAGAGAACCAGGGCAAAAAGCAAGGAGGTCGGAGAAAGTATACCAGGTTAAATAAAGCTAGGAGAGTGTCTGAAGATTAACACGAGTGTATCATGAATATAGGAGGAATCATATGAAAGTATGTTCCTGCTCCTTCCTTCCCCCACCCTACTTCCCCTACTCAATCTGTCTGCTTGACTGGTGGCCTGGCTTGGGTGAGAGATAAGAGGCACCAATGCTATTCTTTCTGATAAAATGGAAGACCACCAGGCCTTACCATGGTCCCTGAAACTGGCACTTAAGTTTCTGAAGGAATTACCTACAATATGCCCTCTCTGCACTCTCTCTCAGTTCTCCTACCTTCATTGTAATTTGACCTCCTAACAACCTAAGGTCTCCTGCACCTTGCTGTTTGGCTATTTGTTCTTCTGTTGAGCCCTTAGGACATCCAGTTCTGTCTTGGAACTTTTTTTATATTGCCTCCCCCAATTATAGTGTGAGTTCCTTGAGAGCAAAAGTTGTCTTATCTTTTATTTCTCTATATTTCCACTGCTGCTTATCAGCTCTTAATAAATGCTCCTTCCTCTCCCCACCTTGTTTTATTTCAAATAGTTAAGAGTTAAAAGCATCATCTTCTCATGTAGAGATCTAAAAAACTTAGCTCTATCAAATCCCTTACGTTTTCTTTTCCCTTTTTTATCTGTTTATGCTTCCTGTGATATAGGAAGTCTAATTTTTGGTTTAGTTCTGGTCTTTTCTGTAAAAGAGTTTATTAAACTTAATTCCTCTGTCATCTACACAAAATCCTTCCCTTTACTCCAACACACACACACACACACACACACACACACACACACTGAAGTATTTTTGAGGCTAGAGCAAAAAATGGAAACCAGTGTTAAAATATTCAATGAAATTGTGTCAATTGTATTCACCTTGCCCAATAAAATAATCAAAGCACAAAACTATCATCCCCTGTTCCTTAAGCTGCATTAAGTAGAGTTTAGAAAGCAAAGAGAAGTAAAGTAATACTCAGGAATTGGATAGATGCCTTTTAAAAAAGAAGAAAGAAAAAAAGAAAGAACAATTAGCAAGTAACTCCAATTTCTGCCATTAAGCTGGATCTTAATTATATTAGACTAGATAGAGTCAGCTGAATTAGATTTGAAAGGGAATTGTTTAGTGGGAGTCTTTGTAATTAGATGAGTTAATTCAAAACACTCAGAGCCTAATCATTCTATCAGCCACCCAATTCCTGACTGACATATGTACTAGTATATTAGGCCCATCACATTCCAAAAGAGGGAAATAGGTTCTAAAAGGGAAACATCCTTAAATGCCCATTTGCATCATATTTTATGGTTTGCAAGTTGCTTTGCTTATATCATTTGAGCATAAAAATAATTCTGGGAGGTAGATAGTGCATACATTATCTCCATTGCATGAATAAGGAGATAATAGGCTCATAGGGATGGAATAATTAATCCAGTCACAGAATTAATGTGTTAGAGATGAGAGTTGAGCCCAGATTCTTCCCGTATTCCAAGTCCAAAAACTATTCTTCAATCTAGCTTCTCACTTCACCACCTAACTGTATCTGTTTCCCCTAGGGTTATCAATAATCTGTTATTGACAAATCCAGTGGCATTTTTCAAGTCCTCAGCTTTCTTGACCACTCTCCAGCTTCTTAACAATGCATTACCTTGAAACAACATGGTATCTGAAACAAATTTTATTATAGACATATATTCCATCTAAGAAGAATTTTGAAGAAATCTAGTTTCTTCAAATGTAGAACATATGTTACAGATATGTCATCATCAGGACCATTCTTTGATACATCATAGAAAATGGGAGGGGTGCCATGGAGCTCTAAAAAGACAAATGTCTCCTTTTCAAAAAGAAGAACAGCAGGGAATTTGCAGACTATAGGCCTGTGTGCTTCATTTCAATTTCTGGCAAAATTTTGAACATATTAACAAATGGACATTTAGTGAATATCTGGAAAAATAAGTAATGACCACACAGAACCAGCATGGTTTCCTACAGAACATGTCATGAAACACAAAGCTTTTTCTGGGGGTTACAATGACCTAACTTATAGATCAGTGGAATGCTACAAATATAACATACTTAGATGATAGGAAATCATTGCAGAAAGTCTCTCATGATAACCCTGAAGAAAACACAGGGATAGATGAAATTATAATGAGATGAACACAAAATTCATTAAATTGATTAAAAGGCCAGATTTGAAGAGTTGCCCTTAATGGATCAATGTCAACTTTAAAGGAGATCTACTGGGATTAGTGTTTGACTTTAGGAAATCTTAACATTTGTATCAACAACTCAATGACAGCATGGATGGCATGCTTGGTAAGATGTTCTGTTGAAACAAAGTTGAGAGAGGTAGCTGGATGATAGAGCTAGGATGTCACAAGATATTGACATGATAGAGCATTAGACTAAATCTAATTAAGTGAAATTCAATAACAGTTCAAGAAATGGAGACATAAAAGGAAGGCACTTAAGTACATGCACTGTGAAGATTACTTGCAATAAAAGGGGAAATGTTAGGAACACCTGAGTTAAATCCTGCCTCAGACAATCCCTAGCGGTGTGACCATGGACAAGCCGTTTAACCTTTCTACACCTCAGTTTCCTCATATGTTAAATGAGGTGCCCATGTTTCTGCCATCCTTGAAAAAATACCTTGAACTGTCTAGCCTCACAAGCTATCAGCCTATATATATTTTTTTCCATTTTGAGACTAAAATATATGAGAAAGCCTTCTACAATAAAAGCCTCTACTTCCTTTCTGCTTACTTCTTAACTCTCTGGAGTCTGTCTTTTGACTTCATCATTCAATTGAAACTGTTTTCTTCAAAATTACCACTGACCTCATAACTGCCAAACCCAATGGCCTTTTCTCAGTCCTCATTCTTCTTAATATTTATGCAGCCTTTGGCACTGTTGATCACCTTCTCTTTGACAGTCTTTTCTCTAGGTTTCCTTGACACTATTCTACCCTCATTCTCTTCCTACCTATCAGAAGATGCCTTCTCTGTTTCCTTTGCTTGATTTTCATCTAGACCATATCTGATACCTGGGAGTATCCCTCAAGACTTTATTCTGGGGCTTTCTCTCTTTGTATTTTAGTTCTCTTGGTGATCTCATTAGCACCCGTGGTTTCAATCTTCTCAGATTTATTTGTCTAGCCCTACTCTCACTAGTAATCCCTTGTCTTCCATCTCCAATTGCCTATTGGACATATTGAAGTAGGTGTCCTACGGACACTTAAAACACAAAATGTCCAAAATTAAACACACTAACTTTCACCCCAGACCCTTGCCACTTTGGAAGTTTTATATTACTGTCAAGGACACCACTATCTTCTCAGTCACCAAAGCATACCATCCTTTACTCCTCACTATCTCTCATTCTCCCACTCCCCCTAACCCCACCATATTTAATCAGTTGTCAAGTCCCATCTTTCTATCTTGGTAATATCTATCAAACATACCCTCTTCTATGCTCTGATACTGACATGCCCTTGGTGAAGGCTCTCAGTTCCTTATACTTATACTATAACAATAGTTTTCTGCTTGCTCTCCTCATTCCAGAGCATTCTCCATTCAACTATCATATTGTTCTTCCTAAAGGAAGGTCTGACCATGTCCATGTGACCTCCTTATTCATAAATTCCAGTGGGTCCCTATCACCACCAGAATCAAATATAAAACCCTTTTTGCCTTTTAACAATCTTCATAACTTGTCCCATTCTTACTTTCTGTTTTCCTATTTTGTGTTGCTTCCTAACACATACTCTTCAATCCAACGACACTGACCTCCTTACTGATCCTTGAAATAAGACACTCCATCTCTTAACCCAAATAATTTCCCCTAAATACCTGTAATTCATTCTCACCTCATCTGTGCCTTAGGGCTTCCTTCAAATTTCAGGTAAAACTGTATCTTTGGCAAGAAGGTTCTCTTTTAGAAGGTTATCCTAGTTCTCTTTAATCTTAGTGCCTTTCCTCTGAAATTATTCTAAATTCATCCTGTATATATCTTATCTGTACATAGATGTTTATATGTCTTCCACACTCCTACCCCCATTAGACTGGGAGCTCTTTAAAAGCAGGGACTATATTTTGCCTTTCTCTGTACCCCACAATGCTTAGTACAGTATCTAGCCCATACTAGGAACTTAAATACAAGTTGACTAACTGACTAATAAAACCCATCTCACAAGATTGTCATGAGGATAAAATAAGTTAAAATATTTGAAGAATTTTCAAACCTTTAAGCATTTCATAAATTACAGTGGTAGTGGTTTTGTTTAGCCTAGAGAAGATTCATAAGGAACATGTATTTGAAGGACTGTGACATGGAAGAGAGATTGAATTTGTTCTTCTTATCCCTCAAGAGCAGGCCCAAGATAAATGGGGGGAAGCAAAGGATGGACTGATTGAAGTGGGAAGTGGGAGACACCAATTAGACCATTAAATAATAAGCTTGGCATCAGGTGATGATTTCAATTAGTCTTGATTGCTCTGTGAGTGAAGGAAAAAAAAGGATGGATAACAGACATTAAAAAGATAGAATGGAATGGACTGAAATTAAAGGGGGAAGAAAAGAACTAATCAAAGATAATTCTAAAGTTATACATTTGGGTGACTGGAAGAACTTCTAAGAAGAAAAATTATGTGTGGTATCAGGAAAAAATATTCTTAACATTTAGCCATCATAAGTGAAATGGGTTTCATCAAGAGGTACAGTGTTTTCTCTCATTCATAAAGAGGTTGGATATCCCTTGTTGGGTAGGGTTTCTTAAAATTTTCTTTTGAGGAATAAGTTGGATTAGGTGGCTGCTGAGATCCCTTCCAACTTGAAAGTTTTAAATTCAGAGGTCTTTCTTCTATATATTTCAGTTCCATAAGACCAATTTACTTTTGGGAATCTCTCCAAGTCCCACAATCATTTCAAATACAAGATAATCACAAGGAAACACATATTTCTGTGTACACCTCTCCCCTCCTACAAGTTTATCTTATGAGTGTTGAACAGCACCATTACCATTAGAGCAACCTGAGTTATAATTTCATATTTATCTTTGACTATTTGCACTTGCTCATTTCCCAAAGCTGATATATTTCATTCCATCTCATTCATCCTATTTTTTTTCCACTCAGTCTAAATTTGGTCCTTATGACCAGTCATCTGGACTATTACAAGAGGATTCTAATTGATGTCTCTTCTTCCAAGCTCTGACCTCTCTAATCACATTCTCATACAGTTGCCAAAATAAGCTTTCTGTTATATAAGGGTATAAAAAAGTACCTACAACATATATCCAAAAAAAATAGACATTCTAGTTCCAATATTCTATTTTCTTCCATTCTATCATCTGTTTCCTTCTAATTCTAACACTTTTGTTCCATGTCCTCATACTTACGATATAAAGACAATCCTGGCTAATAATAATGATGATTCACATTAATATAGTGCTTTAAGTTATACAAAACGTTTCACTCACAATCATCCTATAAGGTACATATAAAATATATACAGACATACACACACAAACACACATATGTGTATATGTGTACACATGCACACATATGTATATGTGTATGTTTGTGTGTGTGTGCACATGCACACATGTTACATATAAGAAAAGTCAGGTTTCATAGAGAAGAAGACTTGCCCCTGGTTACACACCTGGAAAGTATCAGAGTATGTTTTTGAATTGAGATCACCGGCCTCTAGGTCCAAAGTTTTCTCCACTCCATTATACTACAGTACTTCTTTAGCACTAAAATTCTCTAATTCTATGGTGAGTGCATTCTTGCAGGATAAAAATTTTAAAAACTTGACTGCTTGTTAACAGCCAGGGCTATGTTACTAGAATTGAAAACCTTCTAAGACACATGAAGTTCTCATATCAAAAAGGAAGACAAGACTATCAGTCAATATATTCTCAAGACCAAAGAGAGTGGAGCAACTGAAAAAATAATATCTGGCCTTGAAACAGGGTAGCTTACTAAACTGCTAAGCTCTCAGACAAGAAGTTACTATCAAACATATCATAACAGCTTTGTTGACTCTGATGATGCTAGCAAAGAGAAGAGGCAACTTTTAAAAATGCATGGTTCTGAGCCTGAAATAATGAACTTGTGGCAATGACTGAAGTATTACCCCTTGTCTTTAAATACCTCAGAGACATTTCTCTTTCCTTTTGCCTGAACATAGTTAAAGAACTAATCCTGGGAATACAAAATAATTTTGATAGGCAAGACTATCCAGGTGCAGTGGCTTGAACTCTTCTAGGTTTATGTCTAAGATTCTCATCTGTGCTCTGAGGATGATTGGAAAATGTTGGTGAATAGCCTTTCACTAAAGAAACTACCCTTACCAAAGAACCAATACTCTACCACGGGAGGAATAGCAAGTGCTGTTATAATACAATAGGCCTGGAAATAAGAAATGCAGACATAAAGACACATCTATGCTAAGAAGACATTCTGGGAAATAGAGACAAGGCAGTCACCCATCTTATGTCATGCCTGGGTCTTTTCAAACCCCAAAATCTACCTCACAGAAGCATAGCTCTTACCCGCTTTGGTCCTCTGGCAGCAATCACTTCACCAGCTCCTTGAGTGTACAAAATAATGCTGCTTGAGAGCTTTATCCTTAGTTCCTTAAGGAAAAAAAGTGCTAATTACAGTGCTAATAATTAAGTCAAATTTGAGGAGTGAAGAGATGATTAAGAATATGAATGGTGCTGGATAATAGAACATGGATTTCTGGAACACTATTTACAGCACAATACAAATGATAAACTCTTGGTCAGAGTCAATACAACAGGTTTTATGGGAAGCAGAATTTAGATTTTATAGGAGAAATCAGACCAGGTAGGCCAGAAAACTATCAAAAACAAGATTCTGTTGACACAAAGTAAAACAATTCCAATGAGAAGAAAAAAGAGGATCCATATAAAGAGACGCATATGGATGCACAAACAACTCAACTATTGACTTGTATTTTTCAAAGACATGCAGAAAGAGAATGGAATCAAAATAATCAAAATGTGGCATGGTCCCATAGAAATAGTGTCATGAGGTTAAATGAGCTGATGCCAATAAGGAGAGCTAAAGGCAATGAAAACTGTTATTAGCTAGAGTGATAAAAAGACCAGGATCAAAGAAGGGATAGGATCACTCCATGGAGTGAATGTAACAATGAAAAGTGAATAAGGGAGGAGGCAGGATTGTTTCTGTCAAGAAGAATGATCCATAGACCAGAAAGGATATAAGATGCAAGAAATATGATTTCTAGGAAGATAATACCTTGATAGGTAAAGATATAGTTTAAGAATAGTTTTTTTTACAATACTATAGAACTATATTATAAAGAAATTGTTTGAAGATAGGGTTTTTCCCCCCAATTTAAAATCATTTGACTCATGTAAATTACATCCTAGGATACTGAAAGAATAGGAAAATGTGATTACTGAGACTATGTGAGTGGTCTTGAAAGGTAGTGAAGAATAGGAAAGGTACTACAGGACTGGATAAAGTTAATTTCAAGAAAAAAAGGAAGAGAATGGATTGTACAATGCACATCAGTGAGCTTAACTTTAATTCATAGCAAAATTCTGGAAAATACTGATCAACAGATAGTTAGAGAACACCTAAAAAAGGAAGCAGTTAACTCACAGAGCCAACATGGTTTTATCAAGTACAGAACACCCCAGACTAGCCTTATTTCCTTTTTTTGACACAGTTACTATATTCTGAGATCAAGGGCATCGTTACAGACATAAATTTTTCAGACTTTAGCAAAACCTTTAATACAATATCTAATGCTACTCTCGACTTGGACTAGATAAAAGTTTACTTAGATGGTGTTTGATTATGTGGAATGGCTGGATTCAAAGAATAGACATGGACATTTGATATCTTTCCATAAGGAAGATTCTATCAGTGTTCAAAGACCTTTGTTCAATTCTATGCATGTACATATATGCAACCAATTATTTTGATAGATATAGGTGGTATATTTATCAAGTGAATGGCAGAAATATAGGAGAAAAAAATTAATACTCTCAGTGATAGAATCAGAATCTCAAGTGTATATTGACTAACTAGACTCTGTGCCAAATAAAAGATGAAATTTAACTTGTCAAATGAAAAATCTTACAGAGAAGTTTAAAATATTATTTCACTAGTAACAGATAGGAAAGTTATTGCTAGGCAACAATATATTATAAAAAAAGGTCATAGATTTTGATCAGACTGAAAGGTCAATATGAATCAATGAAATGATATAGCCACCAAAAAAAAGCCAGTAGAATATTCAGCTGCATTAAAAATGGCAAGGTGTCCCAGAATAAGGAGATAAAAGTCTTTCAGAGCTCTGTTCTGTTTCAGATCACAGCTGGAGTACTGTATTCAGTTACTGGTATAATATTTTAGTAAGATATCTAGAAGACACCAAAAAAAATGCTGAAAGATCTCAAGTTAATGTTGTATTCAATTGAGTTCAATTCAGTAAATATCTATCAGAAGCGCCATGCTAGATACTATAGACAGGAAGACAAAAATGAAATAGTCACTGCCTTCAAGAAACTTATGTTCTATTCAGGGAGTGGGAGGAAACAAATACATAAATGTATATAAAAGAAATCAGAGTAATCCCTGGGGAGAAGAGATCATTAACAACTGAAGTGAGAAGGAAAGATCACCTGTCTCCTGATGACAATTTAGCTGAGTCTTGAGGAACTCCAGGGATTCTAAGAGATAGGAGTTGGGAGAATATTCAAGTCAAGGGAATCAGTTTCTGCAAAGGGATGAAAGTAGGAGATGGAAATATGTATACAGGGAATAACTGGTAGGCCTATTATTCTGGAACAAAAAGAGAGGGAAGAGGAATGAAGCATAATAAAGTAGGAGGGATAGATAGGCTAGGTCCAGATTGTAAATGGATTAGTCTCTGGCACCAAAATGGTTCAAAATCAGAAAATGGTTATCATTTTTTTGTTTATTTTTTAAAATTTTAGACAAATGCTAAAACTGAAATACATAATAAGAAAAAGAAACACTGTAAACTTAAATATAAAATAATATAGGGGAAAAATCATATCATGTGCACAGTAGAACTTAGGAGAGGATTCAGTATATAACAATAACTTATCATTTCAAGAAAGCCAATGTATTAAATAGCATGAGTTATGTTGAAAGCTATCCATCTTTCCTTTTGTTCTCTGCTGTGTACTTTTACTTTGTCCTTCCCCTCTCTCCTTCTTCCCCCATACCCACCACCCCAAGGCTACAATTAAGTATGGATATATTTATATATAGGTATTGAAATATACATACACACATCTAGTAATATGTATATGTATGTGTTATTTACATATATACATATATATAAACATATATTTAGTCCCAGAGATTGTACTACTAATATTGTTTTTGTTTGTGCATATCTCATTTTCCCTCTCTCCTAACTCTCTACTTTACTTCTACCTACAATCTTACCCTACTTTTAATTACCCTACCCTCACTCCAGCAATTTCTCCCTTTAATCTCCAATCCAACTAAATACTTTTGTACACCCCTTTGACCTATTCTGTCCTCTCCCCTCTAAAGTTCCCTCCCTTATCCTTCCATTCCCCTAAATATAAACATCAATCTACACCCCCCTTTTAACTTATTTCCTCACCTTCCCCTCTAAAGATTCCTTCTTTCTCTACCTCCTCCCTATCCCCTTAGAGTTGTATGTTTTTTTTAAATTTAGAAGACATTTATATTCTTCTAGATGAATATTAATTTTCCCCTCTTAAACCCATTCCCAATGAAAATAGGTTTCCAGAACTAACAGCACCCCACCCCCTCCGTATTTTAAATTCCTCTAATCTAATTCCTCTGTTTTGGTTCTTCCTCTCATACCTCATTTGTCTAAGATAATTATTATTTTAGCTCTACTTGAATGGTTTTACTTTTTAAAGTCATGTCATACACAGGTCTATCCCAGTCTTTCTTACAAGCTGCCTAATTACTAGTAACAATCTTAGAAATAGGTTTTATATTTTTCTTTCACAAAAGGTAAACATTCTATCCTTATTCAGTCCTTTGTAATTGGTTTTTGGTATGAACCTTATAGTTCTCTTGACTCTTGTATGTTAAATCTTTTATTGAGTTCAGGGTTGTTGATTTTTTTTTTAATTTTAAGCAGAGTACTGAAAGTCTGGCAGTTGATCAAATGTCAATTTATATTTCCTCCTGTAAAAAGTAAATAGCCTGTCCTTGTTGAGTCTCTTGTAATTAGTCTTTGATGTTTATCTTATGTTTTTCTTGAATCTTATATAGCAAATTTTCTATTGATTTCTGGTCTTTTTGCAACAAAATCCTGAAACTTTGACAATTCATTAAATGTCCCTTTTTTTTCATTCAGATTATGCTGAACTTTACTAGATTGGATATTTTTGACTGGAGATCCAGTTCTTTTGCTCTTCAATATACATAATGTTCCAAGACCTGTGATCTTTGACTGTCACCAACACTAGGTCTTGTGTGATTGTGATATGATAATATATAATTTTTTTCTTGTTGCTTGTTAGTCCTTGATCTGAGTGTTTTGGGAATTTAAGTATATTTTATGTAAGTATATTTAAGTATAATATTTCTGTGAGTTTTTCTTGTAGTATTTCTTTCAGGTGGTGATTGGTAGATTTTTTTTTCTATTTCTACTTTCCCCTTTTGTTCTAATGCTTCAGGACAATTTTCTTTAATTATTTCTTGTGTTACTATATCAAGATTCATTTTTTTTAATCACAACTTTCAGTTAGTCTGACAACCAAGAAAGAACACTTGGATAGATGAGAGGAGAACTGGAAGGGAACAAAGTCAGAAAAGTCCCAAAGGGTATAAAATTTCAGATAGCAAATGTGGTCAGAGGATACCTCTGCACTCAGACATTGCAGAGAGTTCAAGAAAGATGAAAACTTAGAGACAGTCATTTTTTTTAGCAATTATGGGATTGTTGGTAACCTAGATGTGAATGAGTTATGGGGTTAAACGTTAGATTTTAAGGGATTAAGAAGAAAGTGTTATGTGATGTGTGGAAGTGGCAGGTGCATTTCCCGATTTTGGGAATGATTAGAGAAACAATGTAGGACAATAGCTTGAATATATGGTAAAATAAAGTGAAGGTTTTTTTTTGTTTTTTGCTTGTTTTTTTTTCCTTTGGTTGTTTAGTTTGGATGTTTGTTTGTTTTTAAGAGAAAACACTATCAAAGGTACCAACAAAAGAAAAATTGAAAACCTGGGGGAAAAACGTATATATCATGGGAATGGAATGCTTCCAGAGAGAAAGGGATGGAATGGGTTGGTAAAAAAGGATCACCCCTTCCTCTAAAACTAGAACAACATTAAAGAAAATAGGGCATGATTTTCCAGGGATTTGAAGTACAGAATTGGGAAAATTTTCATGAAGAGTTTATTATGGATAGCCTCAATTTTCACAGTAAAATATGAAGCAAGTACTTTTGCTGAAAGGAAATAAGGAGGACTAGTGTAGGTTGTTTAAGGAGAGAAGAGAATGTTTAGAACAGGTATTAGGGGGAATGTAATAGTTCCATGAGAAGATGCTTTGGAAGAATTGGTTATGTTTTGACTAGAGAAGATTTGAAAGGCAGCACATGATAGCTGTCTGATAGTAGTTGAAATACTGTCCTTTGAAAGAAGAATTAGAATTGTTTTATTTGGTCCTGGAAATAGCAGTAGGAGCAATGATTTGAAATTGCAAACAGGCAAATTTTAGCTTAAGTAAGGAAAATATATTAATAATCAGAATTATAGAAAAAAGCAGAATGAGAGGACTCAGGTGGTACTGAATTCCCCTTCTTTGGAGGTCTTCATGCAAAAACTAAATGACTTCTTGGTTATACTATAGAGAGAATTGTTTTCTTTATATTGGTTGAACAAGATGATGATTGAGATACTTTCTAACCAGTGAAATTCAATGATTCTGGAATTCTGTGGCTATTACACTTTTTTCTTTCTTTCCCTGGAAGCAATCACAGGGCTTTCCACAGAGCAGGTATTTAATAAATGTGTTTAATTGGATTCTATGATTAATGTGCACTGAAAATATGAAATAAAAATTTCTTTGAGGGGTGTTTTCTTAGTCATGGAATGTAAGTTGAAATTTAAAGGATAGACATGAGCTGAGGAGCCATGTGAGAGGGAAGACATCCATGGCATAGAGAATAATAAGAAAGAAATTCATTTTTATAGTTCTTAAAGGTTTTTCAAGGCACTGTCATCATAAGTACCCTGTGGAATATGTAATAGGAGACAGCCTAAGCCAAGTCATCTGAGAATAAGAAGGATAATATATGGATGCTCAAAAGCATAAGGTTGGAAAGTAGCAGAGAAAAATTAAAAACTCATCTCTCCTGACTCTTTAAGTTCTTTGCTCTTTCTGTTCCATCAATTGATGGACTTTCTGCTGGGTTTTTGCTGGTCTCTTGGTAGTATGCCTGGTTTGTTGATTTGAGCCTTAACTACATTTATTCCTCCCTACTTCACCTCAGTGGGAGTTCATTTCCCCAGTTAGGCTGAGTTAAGGGAGATGATCCTCTCCAAGGATCTATCTTCCCATTGTAATTATTAGGCATGGCTTCTACCCAGCCAGCATGAAAAAGTACAATTCACATGATCCAGTTCTTAATTGATGCCTACAATAAATTCTGAGCTTGCTTAATTGTCTATGCTGGCTGCCAGGGAGGAGGGGAGGAGGAGAAAAAGAAAGAAAAATGACAATATCTTTCCAAAAATAGGCATGGCTTGGAGAGCTGGCTTATTTGAAGCTGTCAAACCCCAGCAATGGTACAAGTAGAAAGGCTTGGACCTGGCACATTATCAAGGTATACAATTCATGGTAGATTGTCTATGGTCTTGTCTGTTACCTCAAAAGACTTTTTCTCATGTCCCACAGCCCACAATCTTCATCAGCACAGAACTGAATCAGAAATGATAAGATAATGAAGTGGAAGTAAAAAGACTGGCATTCATATCCAATCCCTGCCATGTACAAGCTGTGTGACTTCTAGAAAGCAATTTAACCTCTAAATCTCTATTAGGAATGGGCCTGACCCTGGCCCCCTGTTACTTCAGGTCTCACATTGAGATAAATTGACTTATACTTCATTGAACAGTTGACAAAAGGAATATTACTTAGCCCTAATATCTCAAGGATATTCAATAATGATACAGTAACACTTAGCTTCAGCAGAGTATACCACTCCACCCATCCCCATTTGCATAAGGAATCCATCAGCAGGGTAGGATGTGGTCACTAGTGTAGTCTAAGGACCTCTACCAAGTTTGAAAGGCACAGAACTTACAGGGACAGAATGCTTTATGTCCATAATTGATCATAATAAGATAGTCATTTAATTATTTTTAGAGATTACCAGGAACCTCTATCAAGAGAGACACAATGTAAGCCTTGCCCCTTCGCCACACAATTAAGTGCTGACTTTGTTGCCTTTTAAAGGAAAATGTTGATTTCATTACAGTTTCATTCTCCACATTAGTAAAATGAGGTTAGATTAGATGAAAATATTTTAGAACTAGAATGGACTTAGAAGCAATGCTCTGAATTTGCAGGATAAGAAAGTTAAGACCTTGAGAGATAAAAGTGATTTGCTAAAAGTCATACAATTAGTATAATAGAGAAGTAGAGTCTCCATTCAGCTCTTTGAATTCTATGGCCAGTGGTTTTTTTTTAACAAAAGGATAATGTATCCATTGCAGCTCTAAAATAATTATTATAATTATGAATTATAAAGTATTAAAGTATGAATTAATAATAAATAATAAATAAGTTTAAATTATGAAAGAAAAATTATTTTAAAACATTTTTCTGATTCTATAGATCAAAAACACCTTGGGGTGAGGCTTCTTATTTTCTTTTGTGTCTCTTTACAAAACTCTTCAGTATCTAATACAGTAAAGAGGCAGTTAAGACCTTCAGTTGAATAATTTTATCAAATAAACATTAATCAATTGCACACTATAAGTGAGCCCCTGGGGTAAAATCAGTAGGGGATACAAAAATAAGATCCATGGTACTCAAGGAGTTTATAATGTAGGAAAGAAGATAAAATTCATTGAAAGTATTTCAATACTTTAATGAAGTTATGACCTCATTGATCAGCAATCAATCAACAAATGGACATTTATTAACTGCTTACTTTGTACCAGTCAATGTTGACAAGGTATTCCTTTTAATGGTTCAGGTTGCAACAAATTCACATATAATCAGGTATATTTTTATCCACATCATTCCATAAATCCTCTTATTAATGTGCCCTTGGAGAGCCCCAAAATAATTGCAAGGGAACTATGAACCCATACATGCAGCAAGCATTGTCATTTTGGTCTTTGTTAGCTTCCATCTACAGATGTATATAGACATATGTGTAGCTTTGTGTGTGTGTGTATGTGTGCATGTACATTGTTAGTCATTTCAGTCGGATTCAGCTCTTCGTGATCCCATTTAGGGTTTTCTTGGCAAAGACACTGGAGTGGCTTGCCATTTCCTTCTCCAGTTCATTTTACAGCTGAGGAAACTGAGAAAAATAGGGTGAAGTGACTTGTGCAGGCTCACACAGCTCCTAAGTGTCTGAGGCTGGATTGATTTCAGATTATCCTGGCTCCAGGTCCAGAACTCTTTGGGGATTGGTAAAATATAAATCCGTTACCTTTTGTCATTACAGATAGTAACCACTATACTGTGGAAATACTTGAGTTTTTCTAAACAAGTCCTTGTTCTTGCGAAGTTGGTAACCATCTTGGGCAGGGTTTTGTTTTATTTTTGTGACATTTTTTATGTCATGAACCCTTTTGGTGTCCAATGAAGTCTGTGAATTTTTAACACAGAATAATGTTTTTAAAATCAGAGAATAAAACACATAGGGTTATAAAGGAAATTGACTATATTGAAAGTTAACTATTTCTCTATCTTCCTACTTAAGGTTATGGACCCAGATTTAAAATTTCTCCCTAGGTCTTTTAATATTCTGTAGTTATTGTTACAACACTTGAGTAATTTGAATATTTTCAGTATTGAAAATTATTCTACATGACTAGACTACTTCCTTTCCATGTCTCTTATTTCTTGAATATCTTTTATACCCCTTCTTGATGAAAGGCACCATTAGTAATGTTGTTGTCTGCTCATGCATCATACATTGTCCTCTTTATAAGTTTAAGCTATAGCAGTAAAATTTGGGGTTCACCAAAAGTGATATGAAATTTCCCAAATACAATTCAGTTTAATCTCTTTGTCTTACACCATTCTGAGCTTGGTTACCTCCAAAATCACCTTGACTCAGTTTGTGCACACACATATACACACATAATACGTATACACACACATATATAATAAATACATATAAAATATGTATATAGATATGTTGTCTCCTTTGACTAGTTTGCAACTCAAGTACAGGGACAGATCCAACTTTTGTCTTTGTCTCCCCAGTATACCTAACACATAAAAGGCATGTAAGAACTGCTTGTTGATTGAGGAATTGAGTCACAGAGTGTCTATATGTAGTTTATCCAACATAAATGGACTAGTGAACAAGCTTTACAGATTGTCAATGCAAAGGTACAACCTATGTCTGGACTTCATCTATTTGGCTTTTGCTGATATTGAACCTGAACACTCTGATGGTTATTCTAGATCTCAAATGGGAGGCTTTGCAATATTTAAAGGCCTTGATTCAATCAATACAATGTTACCCTTAAATAGGATCATGTGGAATACCTTACCACCTCTGTTTATACCCCCTTTTATATGAACTCTGTGCTAGACATCTTACATGACGAGTCAAGTCAACAACTGACACTTATTAAAGACCTACTCTGTGCAATCACTATTACAACTGCTGTGGACCCAGAGGAAGGCAGAAATAGTCCCTGTCTTCAGAGGACTCATGATCCAGTGGGGGAGACAACATGCAAACAACTATGCCCAAACATGATAAGTATAAGATAAATTGGAATTCCAAGATAAATCACAGAAAGACTCATGGTACTAGCATTAAGGAGGAAGAGGGAAAAGTGTCTTTCAGAAGGTGGGATGTTAGTTGAGACTTGAAGGTAGCCAAAGAAGCTAGAAAGTAGAGGTGAGGAGTAGAGAATTCCATGTATGAGAAACAGTCAGTAAAAATTCCTAAAAAAATGGTAGATGGAACATCATGCTCAAGAAATAGCAAGGAAGATAATGTCACTGGATTATGGAGTATGTAGGGGAGTAAGCAAGTTATAAAAAGACTGGAAAAGTGGCAAGGAGTCAAAGGTTTATGAAGGACTTTAAAAACCAAATAGATGAGTTTACATATGATTGTTGAGGTAATCAGTAGCTACAATCGTTTACTGTCTGTAGTTGGGTGGGTGGCATTGTCACCAGTTATCTTGACTTTTGTCCTGACACTGGATTTCAATGACTCTGGAAGAGAGAATGAGGATGACAGCTTTGTACTACTCTGCCTCAGTTAAACCCAATTCAAACACGAGTCAAGACATCACTCAAAAGCGATGTCATTGATTCTCTTTGACAATGAAGGATGAATAGCAACAGAGCGTCCAAATGGAGAGGTTCTACTGTCATGGATGAAAGTAGTTTACATCAGACACAGTCTACTAATAGAAAGATAATATCTACACAAAATACTAAAATAAACATTTTTGACTGGGAAAGAGGGCTGCAATGAGCTAGAGCTGTGATTTCAGTGGCATAGTGACTGCTGAGCATGGAAACTTCCTAAAATAGAAGATCAATAACTTGCTTATAATGTTTATATTCTATGTATTGAACACTCAGAGTTTCCTCTCTAAGAGAGAGCCTAAGGAATGTACCCATGGTAAATGTTCCTTTTTCCACTGCTAAGTTCTGGGACCCCCATTCTGAAGGAGGGCTCAGGTCAGCCACACTTCATTCCCCCCTCAACTTAGCTTTTGATTCTCATGCCTCAGCTGCTCTCTCACCCTAGACCTGCTATCAGCTCCTAGAGCCTTCTCACCCTGTGACCTGCCACCTTTCTCCCACTACTGAGTGCCTCCCGCGGCTTTTATATGTGGGAGGGGCTCAGGCTGGCCATGTTTCATCTGCCTCACAGTTCTGCTTCTTACTCTCATGATTTTACCACCATGCCCCCAAGTGGGCACCTCCCCCATGTCTCACTTTTCTGATCCTTTTTGTGTATTTTTCCCCATTAGAATGTATGCTCATTGAGGACAGGGAATATCTTCCTTTATGTTTGTATTGCCTCCATAGTGCTTAGCACAGTGTCTGGCACACAATAAGCTTTTAATCAATGCTTACTTCACGTTCCCTAGTATATTTCAGAGGTAAAACTTAGACCCAAGTCTTCCTGGTGCCAAACTTGGTCTTCTCTCTATTATGTCACATTGCTTCATACTATATAACTTGTAAATTACCTTAGAGATGTGCTAATGTAAGTGTTATTTGGGTACAGTTGTTCCCAACATCCTTGGGGGAGCTAGCCTTCATTTTTTTCTTTAAAAGATGCATAGGAACTCAATGGATGAAAAGAAATAAAGAAGGATATAAATGAGAGGTGGTTTCTACAATCTCAGCTTTGGAGGTTGAAAGGTACAAACTCTGAGTAAAGGTAGATTGAGATCCAGAAAAAAATAGACTTAAAAAATTCTTTCCTGTGTGTCAACCCTCCCAGGCCTGGTTTCTATCCACCTACAAATGCACTGTTTCACAATAGTCTTCTGGCCTTTGTTTAAGAGAGGGAATTGAATGATTCAGAAGAGAGATCTACAAAAGGTGGCAAGTATCACTATTGACACAACACTAGCCAAACAATCTCAGTGGACATGGTAGGTATGATTCTTCTCTCCTAGCCTAAGAAGACTGACAAATATGGAAGAGTCAAGTCTTCTAAGCTGCACCTAGTCTAGGTAAAAATATTGCAGTTGCCATATCTAGGCTACCATGGATAGCTTAGGAAAGGTATGAGGAGAAGAAATGTCTTTTGGCATCAAATGTTATATCCAGATAGCCAACAAATAGGAAAGATAAGAGGTCTACCATCACCACCATCACCATAACCCCCACCCAGAAAGAAGAGAATGCTTTACATTTCTGACTTCAGCTTTCTAACGTTGATCCTTCAGAAAGAAGAAAAAAATCCCTTTCATAAAATGCCTTTCTTTCAGCTAAAATATGATTGGAAAAAATATATTACCTACACCATTAAGCTGACCTTTACTTCTATTCAAGGACTATCCCAGTTGAATTCCAAGAGGCAACTCACCAAATATTGGTAGTTAGATGATGAATCAACTTTATGTTGATAGAGGGAACAACCATATTGATGAAATTATGGATTTTTTTGTAGTATCATCAGTGATCAGTAGCAGTAATGTCAGCAGCACCTCAGGCATTAGTTTCAGAATATTGATCCATTTCCTATTTAAAAAGAGAAGTAAGTATGAAGGGCAGAACAAGGACAGTCTTCCCAAAAGTTATGTTGAAGGTCATCAATGACTGAAATAGGGAAGGTTGGTAATGACCTGAAATAGTAGCTTGTCCAGGCTGAATGTCTCCAGGGAGTTCTGAGGGCAAGGCTGCACTCAGAGTCCAAACTGGATGACACAAATTATTAAAAGAATAGATCTGTCACAATTTTAGACTAGCCTCCTTGAAGATAATAAGAAAAGATGAGGTGGTACTCTGGAAACTATTTATTCATATAAAGAGTAGATAAACCTATGCACAAAATGTCTCTTTTAATCACTGTATTCAGCAGTTTCCTATTCTACCCTTGTGGAACTTTGTGGTCGAAACTTTCTCCCCATCCCACTTTCTGATTTTGTCCCTCCCAAATGAAGATAAGCAAATACTCAGTTGTTTTCCTTAATTCCCTTAAATATCTTAATACTTTAAATATTCCTTTGGCTCTGAAAAATCATCAACCCCCAACTGCGTCTTTCAATACTCAGCCAAATGAAACTTGCCCCAGGTAACACTGAAAGTAGGGGGCAAAGCCATAATAGGAATTCCTTTTCTCTAATCCCATTTCCAGCATATCTTTTACTATGCCATGACTAATTTACATATAATTACATCTTTAACCACTATATGCCAAAGGAAAAGACAATTTTTTTATATGTTCTGCTCACAAGGTCACTTCAAATGAGTTATTTTTAAAATTTCAGAACTGGCCATTGATTTTCTTCTGTTTTTTCTTTCTTTTCCTCCCTTCCTTCCTTCCTTCCTTCCTTCCTTCCTTCCTTCCTTCCTTCCTTCTTTCCTTCCTTCCTTCCTTCTTTCCTTCCTTCCTTCTTTCCTTCCTTCCTTCCCTTCCTTTCTTCTTTTCCTTCCTTCCTTTCCTTCCTTTCCTTTCTTCCTTTGAATAACAAATATTTTCAGAGATGGAAAAACAACATTGATTCACTTGCAGGTTTTCTTGTCATAATCCTAAT
>CM053594.1:78225049-78241483 GCA_028646575.1 Pseudocheirus occidentalis
TTCCTTCCTTCCTTCCTTCCTTCTTTCCTTCCTTCCTTCCTTCTTTCCTTCCTTCCTTCTTTCCTTCCTTCCTTCCCTTCCTTTCTTCTTTTCCTTCCTTCCTTTCCTTCCTTTCCTTTCTTCCTTTGAATAACAAATATTTTCAGAGATGGAAAAACAACATTGATTCACTTGCAGGTTTTCTTGTCATAATCCTAATAACTCCTCTACAATGTAAAGAACATTCTTAGTGTTGGTGATGTCAGATGACAGCCATATACTTATATTCAATCTGGAAAGAGTCTTTTGGGAATGTTCAGTTTATTATTAATAATTATATTAGCTAGCATTTATATAGCACTTAAAAGTTATCTCATTTAGTCCTCATAGAAATCCTGGGACGTAGATGATGTTATTTTCTTCATTTTACAGATGATGACACTTACACACACATAGGAATTAAATGACTTGCCCAAGTCTATACGGACAGGGTCAGAAGCAGAGTTAGAACCCTAGTCTTCTTGATTCCAAGTTGAGTACTTTATGCACTATGCCACCATGTAGCTGAGCTACATGTTTACATGACACTGCACCCAGGAATTTTGTAGGTAAAGAAGGACTCAGAGAGTTTCAACACTTGTTAAAATGGGTTGACACGCCGTGTTAATACATCTGAAATGTCATAGGATATATAAAGGAGGTGTTTGGGGTTAATTGGTTATCATCTCACCTACCACCACGGCCAGTGGAGATGGGATATATTCTGCCCCTCTTGTTGATTCAACAGAAGAAAATTTCAGGAGGATGCCTCTAAATGTGCCAGTGCAGGTGAAGTCCTAGTCCCTACATAATTTTTATTACTTCAGTACTCTAAGGGAAAGGAGATTTCATGAGTGTGACTAGTCCTGACACTCATGTACAGAGACAGCTGGTGGCACAGCAGATAGATAGCTGAGCCTAGAGTCAGTAAGACCTGAGTTCAGATTTGGCCTCAGACACTGTGTGAAACTGGGCAAGCCACTTAAACTGTTTTCCTCAGTTTTCTCAAACATAAAATGTATACAATAACAGCACTTACCTCCCCAGGGTGGTTGGGCAGATCTAAAGAGACAGGACTTGTAAAGTGCTTAGCAGAGTGCCTGGCGCATCAACTGACCCTCTATAAATTCTAGCGCTTGTTGTTAATATAGATTCCACTACTTACTAGTCCAACCTTGTGAATTGTCATGGTTGAAAAAAACATCCATCACCATAATTTAGAGTCTTTTCAGTTTACAGAGACCTGTAGGTATGCTACTGAGCCAGTACAGCCTTTTAGAATGAAGAGCTTCATTATAAGAAGTCCAGAGTTCAAATCCTATCATAAAATTGCTGTCTCTGATACCCAGAATGAATCCTTCAGCCTCTCTCAATAAGTTTCCTTATTAAAGTGGGAATAATAACAGCACCTACCTGCCAGGTTTATCACACAGATAATATTTGACAATGCGTATAAAATGTTTTACAAACGTTAAAGCACTCTGTAAATGTCCCTATTATAATAATTATTTATATGACTCACATGAGCATCTGGAGGGGAAGACAGGATATAATATACATATATTATACAAATAATGAATATATTTGCACATGTGTATATGTGTGTGCATGTATATACACATACACATGTGTGTTGTGCATTTGTGTATACATGCACATGGTATATATATATATATATATATATATATATATGTGAGAGTGTGTATGTGTATGTAAATCTGTAAAAAATTTAGGCTGACCAAACTAATGTTGGGTAACAACAAAGTAGTACTGTGTCATGGAAAGAGTACTGGCTTTGGAGTCACAAGGTTTGGGTTCAAATTGGGACTCTACAAGTATTACTGACCTATGTGAATTTGAGGCAGTCATTTCACCTTAGTTTTTTCCTCAATAAAATGATGTGTTTGGACTAAAGAATCTCTAAGGTGCCTTCCAGTTATGAAGCCTGTAATTCCATAAACCCACTGCTTCCATTTATTGAATGTAAATGCAATAACGGCACCAATGCATCTTATGAGAACAAGAACAAGAAGGTTTTACGATCTTTGAAATTCATGAAGTACCATTTCCTAGCAGGACCGCATAAGTAACCTTTCTCCTTTCTGTTTTCCTTATTTTGAGTAAATAATGTCAGAGTGCCTCTTAATGTGGTTTCTATATGCATTTCCTCGCTTGTTTCTCCACCAAGTCTATAAAGTAATATGATTTTCAAACACCAGAGCAGTTAATTTGCAAGGACCCAGACCATTCACAGCCCAGGGCTGTGGCTGCCCAATGCAGTAAGTCTTGGAGTTTTGACAAGTGTTTACCCAAGTGTCTAGTATATGAAGCCATACATTATACCAGAATCTAATGCATAAAGGCTGTAAACATACCTCATCATTTCAGTTGGCAAGCAGGGTTCTGATAGCAGCTATCAAAGAAGGATGCAAGATAGCCTTGTCAACAATACTGGAAATGTAAGGTATTAGTGCAACTGGAAAGAAATTTGAATAGTAGAACACAGAATTGTAGCATATAGAGCTAAATGGGGTGGCTACGTGGATTGTGAATAGAGCACCGGCCCTGGAGTCAGGAGAACCTGATTTCAAATCTGGCCTCAGACACTTAACACTTAATAGCCATGTGACCTTGGGCACGTCACTTAACCCCAATTGCCCTGTCTTTCCCCTTCAAAAAAAAAGCAAAAAAAAAAAGCATATAGAGCTACAAAAGGACCACAGTGGGTCTGAAACCAGGAGTTCTTAACCTGGGATGTAATGTAAAGAGCTCTGAGACAGAAGTCAAGAAATTTGTTTTTTAAGTCCCAGATCTGTTACTAGCTGACTGTAACCTCAGTTTCCTCATCTGTAAAAAATGAAGGCATATAATGTCTAAAGACCTTCTCAACTTTAACAATGATTTCATTTTCTGCTAATTAGCCACATTAAATTATTTAGGATGTGCTCCTTTAGGAATTAAATCACTCAATGTTACCATATGTTGCAGAGGTACTTTTCTCAACATTCCCCATGCTCAAGGCAGTGCAGTGTAATGCTTAGAGAACTGGCTTCAGACCCAGGAAGAACTGAGTTCCAGTCCCTGCTTTGATACATATTGATTAACTGTGTAGCTTTTTAACTTCTTAACATTCTAGGCTGTTCTATGCGATTATAACTTGAACAGAAGGTGTCAAACCAACCTGTACTGGGAGAGGGAGTCCCTTATTCAGGAGTTTCCCCTACCAAGGTGATCACAAGTCCAGGCCCTTTTCCCTCTATGCCCAATCCAATACCCATGTCCTCTATAGTCCATTTGCCCACCCCCATCCAAGGCAAAATATGTGCCTTTGATTTTCCCTTACAACTCATTTTACGTGCTGAATTTTACAGTGTATAGGGGTGCTGCCTTCCTAGCCTGTCTCACTTTTATCATTGTGACTACATTGTTCATCTGTTGATTAAAAATATCATATTTTCTTACCCATCAATTTCAATGTTGCTAGCTGATAGAAAATAATTGGAATGAAGGCTTTGACAAGGGCGATGGGAATGGTTTGAACACTTTTTGAAACATTAAAGTCCTATTCAAAGTATTATTGTTAACATTGTCTTCATTACCATCATGATTACTGGCCATACAAGGTTGTCATTGTGGTTATTTTTTTTTTTTACCACTTTGTGTACTGGTGCTTTAAAATTTAGCTCAAGGGGAACAGCTAGTCCTTCACATCCCTTAGAAAAATGTGAATCTTTTCTATGATTCTGCTTGAATATATCTATCTGTGTGGGACAGGGGTAATTTAAAGATAGTTCCAAAGTGGGTCAATAGACCATGGGGTGATGACCAGTGAAGAAGATAAACCTCAGAGAAAATCTGATTCAAGCTATGCTTGACTATGCTCCATTGAATTCCCCACAGGCTGGAATCCTAGGACTGCTGGAATACTTTGGGACCTACAACCTACAGAGGAAGGTCATTGATCAGTTATATGGCTTTAATGTTTGTTCTACCTACCCCGATGAGGTTATTGTGAAAGAAGAACTTTGTAAAATTTAAAATCCTTACTAGGTCTATGAGATGTGATCACTGTCATTCCTTAAGTTATATGATTCCAGAGTGATGAAATAAATGACAGTCTTCGACCTGTCATCATGATCCTTCCCATATGCCGCCACCACCATTTCAAATGAAGTCTTTGTGCTAAATCTTCATGGAACCAAACAGTTGAGACCAAGCTTAAGTCATAATAGACTCAAAAGTAAACACTCGGTTGCCATTTAAATAACTATCATTTCCCCAAACATGTGAACTCCTTGAGACCAACACTGAATAAATATAGGGAACACATCTATTAGCTGAAAATGAATAAAACAGTATTTATGAAATGAGTAATTTGGATTTGATTAATGTTTATAAATGTGTTTACATATGAATTGAATATTAACCTATAGCTCTGAAGAGTTTAATTAGCTTCAGAATATTGTTTCAGGGCACAATGAAAAATAACGCATTCACAAAGGAACACGAAGAGGATATCTGCAAACCCAAATGAGGTCAATTAATTAAGCAATTTGCATACATTTAAATAGTTATTTTCAGGACTTTTTTCTAATTTGACATTTTGCACTTCCTGTTCCCATGACACCAGTGAAATGTTTTCCTGTCACCCTATTTATACAGCACATCAATCAGCTAGCCTGGTAAAGAGTACCCAGAACAGGTTGGGGCCAGTACTCATGCACATGGACTTTGTGAAAAAAACTCTTTCTGGGTCCCAATTTCTATCATGGATGATTAAGCACAAGAATGTCAAGCTGGGCTTCAGGTTTGAATAAAATCAATGGAAGGATCTAAAATCATAATCATAAATTTATGCAGTATTTGGATTTGAAGAAACCTAAGAGCGCATTGAGTCCAGTTCCTTCAGTTTAAAGATAAGAAAACTTATACACAGAGAGGGAAAGTGACTTGCCCAAATTCATATGGTTTCTAAGTGGCAGATAATCTAGGTCTCCTGATGTCTTTATCCTGTCTCTTTATATTTCATATAAATGTAGTTCATATTTAGCAGACTGTTAGAACAAGACAGACAGGACCTTCAGAATCAAGTAGTCTAATACTTTCATTTTATGAATAAGGGAACTGAGCACAGAGAAAGGATTAACATAACTAACTAATGGATACCAGATTGATAGTTTTGAATGTTAATCTCTATACTAGAAGTGAATAACAAAAGTATTGTCAGTATTTGGCATTGGAAGACAGAAGAGAGGAGAGAATTGTCTCCCAATGAGATAACATATATATATATATTTTTTCTAAATCTTAAACTACTATGTAAATGCTTGTTTTTGTTGTATTATTCTATATTCTATTATATATTAATTACATATGGTATAATTATATCATATATAATCATATTGTATTATTATTGTACAGAAATTCTAAATTTTATATACATAGTCTTAGGGTATAGATAGCACATTAGGTAGCAACAAATATGGAAATCCCTTTTGCTCTGATCTGGGACAGTTGTATGAAAAGACAAAATAAGTGATTGCTTGTATTGTACGATTCCAAGAAGGCACACACACTCCCCTACCTTCATGCTACCTTTCCATCTGATTACTGATGTATAATATTATTTTCATTCAATAATTATACACTCATTCATTCACTCAACAAGCATTTATCAAAAGCCTACTGCTTCCAGAGTACTATGTTAGGCACTTGACAGTGGTTCTTAACCTGTGAGCCACAACCCCTTTGGGGGTTGAATGACCCTTTCACAGGGGTCACCTAAGACCATCAGAAAACACATATTTACAATGATCTTAGGAACCGAGACACCGCTCATCTATCTGTCTCCAGGCAGGTCCACCTACATGCAGATACACCCACATATGAGTACCTGGAGTGATGAAATCATCATGCCAACTCCATCACATACATCCCATTCAAATATAGGTGTATGTGACAGGGTTGGCACCATAATGTACTTATGCGGACCAGTCACATGTGTAGAGAGCAGTTGCTGTGTTGAAAGCAGCTACTCTGTTAAAAGCAGCTACTGTGTTGAAAGCAGCAGTATTGGAGGTAAAACTACACTTCATGTATTATAATTACTGGATAAATGTAAGATCATGTATTGTAAAATCATCAACTACTGCAAAAAAAAAAATCTGTACCATGGGAACTTAATCTGGATGCTGATGGGTCAATTTATATTCATCTGTGGTTGATGTGAATACTGCCCCCTTGTGATAGTAACAAGTATGCAAAAAAAACCCAACTCAACAACAGAGAATGGTAAATCATAGGAAACTTTAATGAACTCTATTGACTGAATTATGCCATGTATCATCTTTTGTATTATTAAAGCTATTGTTATATATTATTTTCATTAGCAAACCATTCCATGACAATAGATTGTATAGAGAGGAACCTTTAGGAAAGAAACCATAGTGAGGATTTTTTACAGTATGGTTTTACCTCAATAATTACAGCAGGAATTGAGAAACTGCAATGTGAAGTTCTATCAGCCAAATCTATGAAGCTGAACAAACTAAAACTCCATTTTGATAGCAAGCATCTGAGTTTTGCCAGCAAGGATACCATCTATTTTAAAGCAAAGCTGATGGACTCAAGAAAGCCAGACTTGACACTGATGGCAAGTACCACAAACAAAACAGCAGCCATTGAAGCTTCATATTTGGTGGCACTCAGAATTGCCAAAGCTATGAAACCTCACCCCATTGCTGAGGATTTACTGTTGTCAGCAGCCAAAGACATTGTTCAAGTTATGATCTGAGATGAATTTGTAACAAAATGGAGTGCTATTTCCTTATCTATAATGACACTGTCCACAGAAGAATAGATGACATGTCTGCTGACATTCTTGATCAGATAATCCAGGAAATTAAATCTCCACCACTTCCAACATTTAGTATCCAGCTTGATGAATCTACAGATGTTGCAAACTGTTCACAGTTACTGGTTTAGGTGAGGTATGTTAATGATGGCAACTTTAAAGATGAGTTTCTTTTTTGTAAACCTCTTGAAACGACAAGTACTGCATGTGATGTATTTGACACAGTTGATTCATTTCTGAAAGAGCATAAGATCTCTTGGGAAAAGGTTTGTGGTGTCTGCACAGATGGTGCTCCAGCTATGCTAGGATGTCGATCTGGATTTCAACGTTTGGCACTGAATGAGTCACCAAAAATCATTGAAACACTGTATGATTCATCGGCAAATATTAGCAATGAAGACTCTGCCACAAGAGTTACACGATGTAATGAAAAGCATCATAAGTTCTGTCAATTTTGTAAAGGCGAGCACTTTAAACAGTCAACAGTTTTCACAACTGTGCACCAAGTTGGATGCACCAAACAATGCTCTGTTATTTCACACTGAAGTGAGATGGTTGTCGAGAGGAAGTTTTAAAACATGTTTTTGAGCTTTGTGATGAACTCAAAACGTTTTAAATCAGAAAGCAAGACTGCAGTTCAAAGCACTTTTCAGCAATAAAGGTGAACTGTAGAAAATAGCTTAGGTGGTTGACATCTTTGCCATCTTGAATGGGTTAAATTTATCACTGCAAGGACCAAATGCAACACACCTCGATTTATATGAAAAGATCTGATCATTCCAAATGAAACTTCTGCTTTGGCAAAAAAAAATGGATGAAAATAAAATTTACATGTTGCCTACCTTATCTACTTTCTTTGAGGAACATGACATTGAACCAGACAAAAGGATTACAATGAGAATTTCTATGAAAGAACACTTGCATGTGTTTGCAGACGAAATATCATCATACTTTCCAAATCTACCTGACACACCATTTGCACTTGCCAGAAACCCATTCACAGTCAAAGTTGAAGATGTTCCTGAGACAGCACAAGAGGAGTTCATTGAAATTGTTAACAGCGATGCAGCGAGAACTGATTTCTCTACAATGCCAGTTATAAAATTCTGGATCAAGTGTTTGCAGTCATATTCTCTTGTGTCTGAGACTGTGTTGTGCCTTCTTCTTCCATTTCCAACAACATATCTTTGTGAAACAGGCTTTTCCAGCTTGTTGGTTACCAAGTCTAAATACAAAAGTAGACTTGTTGTGGAAGATGATCTTCATTGTGCTCTTGCAAAGACTGCCCCGAGAATTTTTGATCTGGTGAGAAAGAAGTAATCTCAACCTTCACACTGACATGGGCTTTTTATGCATACTGTCACAAAATGTAGCAATGTAGTTTACTGTTGTTATATTATGACTGTTACCCATGCTTCACCATGCTTCAAGACAAAATTTCATTTATTTGGAATTAGAAATAAATATTTCACAATATATAATTACACGTTGATTTTGTGATTAATCACTATTCTTTAATTATGTTCAATTTGTAACAATGAAAATACATCCTGTATATCAGATATTTACATTATAATTCATAACAGTTATGAAGTAGCAACAAAAATAATTTTGTGGTTGGGGGTTACCACAACATGAGGAACTGTATTAAAGGGTCGTGGCATTAGGAAGATTGAGAACCACTGCACTAGGAGAAATAACAATGATAAATATTTATTAGTTATTTATACGGCCAGTGCTGTGGTAAGATGTAGGCTTACACAAAGGAATGCAAAGACAGTACTTGTCCTCAGAGAGTTCACATCCAAATGGGAGTAACTCTTAGGAAGTAAAATGTAAGGTACATGCAAAATACATACAGAGTCAATAGGAGGAAAACTCAGAAGGAAATACAGTGTTCAAATAAGACACGATCTCTGTTTTGGGGGTGTATAAATTCTAGCAAAAGACAATAGCTCACAAGGGAGAAAGTTTTCCTTTACATAATAACAATGAACATTTATATAGTGTTGTATGAATTGAAATAGATTATCTCAGCTGATCAACACAACTGACCTGTAACCTAAACATGAAAGAAAATACTATTTATATATATGTGTATATATATATATACACACACACATATATATACGTATATATGTGTATATATGTATGTATATATGAGTGTCTTTGTATGTGTACATATATGTATGTGTATGTATATATATATGTATTTATGAATGCAAGACTGAAATGCAAGTTCTTACTTCCATTCCAAATGGGTTTCCATTACACCAAATGCCTCTCAAAAAACAAAAAAAAGAATTGAGGATTAAAATAGCATTGTCCCGGGAGAACAAATTCATATTGCAGTATAAATGACTAATATCTCCATTGCCCCACCAACTAGTGACTTGACTAATATCAATCATAATATGCTTGACTCTTACCCAATCAATACCAGGTACTACACCAGCTTCAAAACCACAAGAGATTCTTTTCCTGGATTTTTATTGCCCAAATGGATTAAATGGGAATTATGTTAAAGAAGATGTATTTCCATCTGCTTTACAGCTATATCCTAAGGAATTTGGGACATTTCTCTCTGACTTGCATCTGAAAACTCCTATATATGTTGTCTCCCCTGATGGAATCTCTATTTGTATCCACAGCGATTAGTACAGCACTTTGTATATTGTTAGGAGCCTAATAAATGTTTTTCCTTCATTCTTAAACACTTTTGTGCCTATCAAGATAGCTCATTAGAAAGAAGTAGTGCACACTTTCTGGGACTTAAAAATGATTTTTATAATGACTCTTCTCCCACTAAAGTGGAACATAAACCTTCCATGCCTCTGGCAAGTATCTTAATGAGTAGTTATGGTGGGGTGGAGGTAATGTACGCACTATTGGTTTATCACAGCTTTGTTTTAACCACATCTTTGATGAATATGTCACACAACCATTTGTATGTTAACAAATGTTGAAAATAACAAAGGTAGAACCTAGATGCCCTTTCTTAGAGAACTTCTTCTATGTACTCCATTTTGATTCAAAATACTTTGTGTCAAGTTAACTAAGCAGAGCTAAACACATCTAACTGTACCATCATTCAGTCCATATAACTCTGCCTTGTCCACAAGCATATGATAGAGATTTTTATCAAATCCCTAACAGAAATCCAGGGAGACTATGCCTACGAAAGTCCTCTGATCTACCAGTAAGATTAATGAATGTTCTTTTTATTATTATCAAATCAATTTGTTTATTTACTGTTAGTTTACAAAATTCAGTTCCACAATCCCTGGAGTTTCAAATTTTCTCCCCTCCCTTTGCCCCACCCCATGGTGGCATGCAATCAAGTATAGGATTTGCAAATACTTTCACACTGGACATTAGTCTGGTTGTACAGAAGGGTTGTAACCGATAGAATGAACAACAGGAAAAAAGAAAGAGAACCAAATATAAAAAAGAACAATAACATGTAGATTGTGTCAGTCTCCATTTAAACTCTGTTCTTTCTAGATTTTTCTCTGAATGTATATATCTCCTTCTATCCTGAGACTTGTAGAGTTGCTTTTTAACTGTGCGTTGCTGAGAAGAGTTCAGTTTATCAAACTTGGTCATCACACATACGTTGTGTCTGTGATTGTGTACAAATTTTTCCTGGTTCCACTCTTCTTGCTTAGCATCAGTTTGTATAAGCCTCTCCAGGTGAATATGAAGACCATCTGCTCTCCATTTCTTATAGCACAATAGTAATGCATTTTCTTAATAAGGACATGCTGGTTTTAAGCTTTCTCTACTTCCTTTTCTAAATATTGAAAAATAGTGTTCAATAGTTAGACCTGGAATGTTGCCAGAATTGTTGTCAAGGTCATTGGCCTATTATTTGGAACATTCTGATGAAGAAGAAGAAAGGGTATGGACCTCCTCATGTATCCTTGCATTCAGAAAAAAAAGATGCAACCTAGGGACTGGCATTTACCCTAAGACAGATTTTTATCTTTTTTTTCCTTTTAGCATTTAGCTGACAACCACCTTGGAATTTCCTTGGCTTTTTATTTTTCTTTTTTGTCCTCACTTTTATTCTTCTAGATTCCTGACCTCATATTTCCTGCCTCATGAGATAGAAGAACCATCATATGAGCACTTGTATCTTGTCTCTTGAAATCATTCAGGTTGCCAATAGAGAAACTTCATTCATAAATACACGACAATACAACACATTCATTTCTATTTACCATCTAATTGAGCTTAAATTACTTCTCACTTATACATACACAACTCTCACTGATTTTAATTGCCAACAGTATAGTTTAAGTTGTGAAGCCATTTCCTAGGTAACTGATATAAATATTCTCTCTCCCTGTTTCTCCTTATCTCTCTATCTCTCTGATGTTGTGCTTTTCTCTGTCTCTCTCTCTCTTCTTGTAGTGCCAATGCAATATTTACAACGCCCAGAATCACAATAAAGACTGTGACTCTAAGTATCACATGATGTTCGATTGCAAAATATACCAGATTATCCAGGTAGAGGATAGAACTGAAGGATTTATTTAGACACCAGAAAACTGAATCCCAAAACCAGTGAGCTGATTCCATCATAGTACCAAAGATATTCAGAAGCCATAATAACACTGAGAGCCACAGCATCCTTCAGCCTTCCCACAAACCGACACAAGATCAATATTTACTCACAAACCTCTCTAATCTCCTCAATGAGTATCCTACTCTCTCCCCCAGAGACTGGCTAGCTCTGACTCCCAGCTTCCTGTGGGCTCTGTTTCCCTCAAGCAAAACTCCTCCCACCACAGGCTCCATGTGATTACATTCAGCTTGTCAGGGGGTAAAGTTTATCTTCACAGCAAGGAAGCTTCCTGTGGGCTCTGCTGCACCCTTTAGCAAATTCCCTCCATCACAGGCTCTGTGTGATTACATTCAGCCTATTAGGGGGCAGAGCTTACTTTCAAAGCAGGGAAGGTCTTCAAACTCCACCGCCCCCCCCAGATCTATTAAGGGGCAGGGAACATCTTAAAATTCCTATTCTCATTATACTCCTCTTGTAAAAGGGATCTATGTCACAGTCTTCTCTTTGTGTGTTTAAAAAATTCATTATCAATAATATTGTAATATCTCACATTTATACAGTACATCTAAGTTTAACAAGCACACAACCCTATGCAGTAGGTAGTGTTTTATTGTTTCCATTCTTGATATGAGAACATCAAGACTCAGAAAGGTTAGATGAGTTCCCTAAAACAACAGTCATAAATATCAGTCATAATTCCGTGTCTTCTGACTTCATATCTAGCAAATTCTTCCTATTACACCAAACTAGAACATTGCCAGTAGGTTATTAAAATCACTTTCTGCCAGTAACAAGGTCTAATATGAGGAAATTTTTTCTAAATAATTCATGTTGTCCACAAATGGAACAGGCTACTTCAATAGGTATCGAGCATCCCAGCACTGAAAGTGTTCTAGCCAAGTGTAGCTCCAATGCAATATTCACAGCACTAACAGCAACTATGAATATACCAACATAATTCTGAATTACAAAATATAACAGGCTCTCCATATATAAGACAGAAGCAAACATTTATTCAGACACCAGAAAGCCAAACCCCAACACCAGAAAGTCAAATCCATCATAGCAACAAAGAAGTTAATACACCATAATACAGTAGGGAGCCACACCATCCTTTAGCCTTCCCACAAACAAACACTCATGAGCCTAGCTATCTCCCTAGGTGCATCCTCTACTCCCTCCAGCTCTAACTGCTCTGACTCCCAGCTTCCTGTGGGCTCTGCTGTGCTCTTCAACAAGCTCCTCCCACCACAGGCTACATGGGATTACATCTGGTCTATTAAGGGGCAGGGAAGATCTTCAAATTCCCTATTACCATTACACTGAATCAAAGGTAAAGTAGAAGGAACTTCAAAATTGAATGAGATGTTAGATACATGATCTATATGTTTGTTTTTTTTCCATTCATTTCTAGGATGCTGTGGTCCCAAAGGCAGAACAACAATCAAACACTCAGAGTTAGGTTTCAAGGTGTGTCACTTCATTAACTGGTAAAGAGGGAAATACAGATTAAAAAAAATAAAACGTGCTTTCCTGTATACCCCTCAAAAGCTCACAATTTGTTTAAAGTCATGTTCTCCTCATTGAAACTGATTTCCTCCAATTATCCCCATCATCAGGGCTGCCACCCTCTGCTTCAAGAGCAATCTCTTTCCTGATTACTGGAGAAAGGAATTACACCTGCAGTTTCTTAAAGCTACCACCCCAGTCATTCTTCCTGGATAAGGATCTAATCATAGTCAATCCTTTGTCATTCATTCATGCCCTCAGGATGTCTTCACAGCATCTAGGATATATTCATTGCTGACTGGAAGCCAATTGATTGTTTTTTTTCCTTAAACTGTCCATCTGTCTCTCTCCTCCCATGCCATCCTCTTCTCCTCCTCTTCAAAGTCTCTCTTCCCCTCCCTTGCCTCTCTTTTTTTCTCTTCTCTTCCTCTTTCCCATCTTCTCTCCCCTTCCCTCTCTTTCTCTCCTTTGGGCTTTTCCTGCTTCCATCCTCCTTTTTCATTCTCCTCCTCTTTCTACTTCTATCTTCTATAACAGCAGAGAACACTATTTGATAGCTCAACGAGACTCTGCCACTCAGCTGGCATTGGAGAGGCAGCATGACGCGGTGGAGAGTGAACCAGGCTTGAAGTGAGGTAGTCTTGGGTTCAAGCCCTGAGATTGATTCCTACAAGTAACATTTAATCTTGGAGTTCTACTGGGAATTCTCAGACTATCGATTTTGAAGGGATTGATCATCTACTTTGGTGCAGGAGTTTTCACATTAAGTTTTCTCTACATTGATGAAGTATAGATCCAAAATAAACTATCAGCTGTATGCAGGAAAAGTAGGCCAGTTAACTGGAGAGGTGGATAGGGATAGAAACAAGCTAGACTGTGATCAGTTGCTAGGATGTGAAAACAAAAGAAAAATATTCTTTACCCTCAAAAAGCTTACATTCTAACAGGGTACAATATGTAGATAGACAGATAGGTAGAGAGAGAGAGAGAGAGAGACAGAGACAGAGACAGAGACAGAGACAGAGAGACAGGCAGACAGACAGACAGAGAGACAGATAGATAGGTATGGCAGATATGATGGATAAAGAGAAAAAGAGATGAAAAGACAGAAATATTCATATTCATGTATGCATATGTATTGTATATGTGTATATACATATATACACGGAAACTATATATACGTACATCTATACACAGACATATATATACATGTGTGTATATGACTGTATATAACACATATAAACACACACACGTGTGTGTAAGGAGTCAAGAAAGGGTTTCTGCAGCATGAATCCTTAGAAGCAGAAGCAAGTACAGCAGTAATAGCAACTCCTATCTCCACAGCCATTAAGTTTCACAAAAAGTTATCCTCATGGCAACCCTACAGAGAAAAGAATTCGAATATTAGTTTCATCATTATACCTTTATAGCAACTGAGGTTTTAAAAACAATAGGTCTAAACATGGAAGAAGGCATGTTAAAGATTATACGTTTAACCACACCTTTTCATAGGTAAGAAAACTGAAAAACATAAAAAAGGAAAACTCAATTGCTCCAAGGTCACAAAAGTATTTAATACCAGAACCAGGTCTTGAACTCAGATCTCATAACATGTTCTTTTCTCTACATTGTACTGTCTTCCTCCTCAGTCAAGTCCATATAAAAAGAAAGAGAACAAGACCCTGCTACGTGCTAGATACTACGCTAAGTGCTTTGCAAATATCATAATGTGAGACAGTAACCCTGGGAGGTAGTAGTTATTATTGTCATATCCATTTTACAGTTGAGGAAACTGAGGCAGATAGGTTAAATGACTTGCTGAGGGTTACGTAGCTAATATGCATCTGAGCCTGGATTTGAACTCATGTCTTTCTGACTTCAGGTTCATCACACTTGACAACAAATTTTGGGTTTGGTGACTTTACCAAGATCTCATGGAACACATGATGGTTCCTTGAACCCATATCTTCTGACATAGGTCTGTTCTCACTATAATGCACCACTATGTCCTATTGTCCCTGGAAGGAGTTTCAGTATATCAGTCAGTTGGTTACCAAGTTTTAATAAGTGCTTAACTAAATTCCAGGTGAAGTGCTAAGGGCTGAGGATAAAAAGAAAGGCACAAATATGATTTTAGCCACTCCATAGGACTGTTTCCACTACCTCTGAACAAACAATGGAAACGATTAGTTCTTTAGAGAACTCTGGGTTGTCATATGCTAATTAACACAAATAGCAATTCTTACATGGCCAGCATTGTGTAGGAAAAACCATCTTTGACAGCAAAAAGCTTAGCATCAGGGAAAGTAGAAACAAATGTGTTTTCTCACATTAATGGCCTGAATTGCTAGATATTTCAAATACACTATCAACAGAATGCCAATTTATCTGACCAAGGAGAGAATGCACAAACACATTTCTGAGTATTTCCTTTTCTTGAGACATTAAAGATTTAACTGAAATCCATAGATCATTCAGCTTATTAATGTAATTCTAAGAAAGCATCTTAATGCACTGAGCTTTAATTTGGTTAACATGCTGATTGAAGAGTGAGTCTTGCCTGACTTCCTTCAGAGATATCTCTTAATTTCTATAAAAGATCACTTGCTTGGGGGTCTAAATCAGAGTCCTAACCACAGTTCACTGCAAAAGAGACAAATAAAGACAATGAATCGCTTAAATTTGCAGGGGTGGGGAACCTGGGGCCTCAAGGTCCTCAGTTGTGGCCCTTTGATTGAATCCAGACTTCAGAACAAATTCCCTTACTAAATGGATTTGTTCTGTAGCCAAAAGGTTTCACTCAAGGACCTTAGAGGACCACTGAGGCCACAGGTTCTGCACCCCTAGAACATCAACAACCTTAGCAGGGATGCTGAGGAATAGGTCCTAATCAGTATGGTGCTTGGGGAAAAACACTGAGCTAGAAGGCAAGAGAACTGGCTTCCAGCCCTTTCCTGGCTTTCAGGAATCGCCTTGTTTGTTGTGTCAAACTCTTCACGACCCAGTGGACCATAGTATGTCAGTACTGTCCACGGCACTTTCTTGGCAAAGATACTGGAGTGGTTTGCCATTTCCTTCTCCAGTAGATAAGACAAACAGGTTAAATGACTAGGCCCAGATCACACAGCTAGAAAGTGTCTGAAGCCAAATTTGAACTCAGGTCTTCCTGACTCTGGGCCCAGCATTCTATCCAAGAGCCACCTGGCTGCCTCTTGTGTGATGTTGGGCTATTCTAATTCCTTAATTGAGACTCAGTTTCCAAATCTACAAAACAAAATCCGAATTAACTAGATGCTCTCTGAAATCCCTTCCAGGTTAAAAAAAAAGGTATACTTATTTGAATCCTTTGGGGAAAAGGGAAGAATTTTTAGATGACAAACAACTCCAAATGAAAACTAAGGTACTTCCTTTCTGACTCCCTTCCTGTCGGATCTATTTCTCTGGCCATGACCTGTTTTCTGAGCTCTGAACCAGTATCTCCAAC
>CM053594.1:78241983-78284499 GCA_028646575.1 Pseudocheirus occidentalis
TCTCTCTCTCTCTCTCTCTCTCTCTCTCTCTCTCTCTCTCTCTCTCTCTCTCTCTCCCCATCCCTCTCTCTCTCTCTCCCCCTCTTTTCCTCATTGACCTGGGAGCTCTAGAATTTGGTAATGATATTCCTGGAAGTTTTCATTTGGGGATCTCTTTAAGATGGGGATTGAAGAATTCTTTCAGTTTCCATTTTACCCTCTTGTTTTATGATGTTGGAGCAGGTTTCATTGATAATTTCTTGGAACATGATGTCTATGTTTTTTCTTTGATCATGGCTTTCAGGTAATCCAGTATTTCTTAAATTATCTTTCCTCAACCTATTTTCCAGGTCAGTTGTTTTTCCAGTGAAATATTTCACATTTTTCTCTTTTTCATTCTCTTCACTTTGTTTTATTGTTTCCTAGTGTCTCATGGAATCATGCACTTACATTTGCTTAATTTTAATTTTTAAGAAATTTTCTTTTTCAATAAGTTTCTGTACCTCTTTTTCTATTTGTCCAGTTCTGCTTTTTAAAGAGTTATTTTCATCAGTGAATTTTTATACCTCTTCTTCCATTTAATTGATGATATTTTTAAGGAATTATTTTGTTCAGTATTTTTAAACAAACTGTTAATTGTCTTTTCATAATTTTCTTCCTTGGCTTTCATTTCTTTGCCTGATTTTTCCTCTATCATTCCTATTTGATTCTGAAACTCATTTTTACATTTTATGTGAATTTTTTTTCTTTGAGTTATTGGGTCTTTTGACTTTATCATCTTCTTCTGAGTTTGTGTCTTGATCTTCCTAGTCACCATAGCTGCTTTTTATCGTCATGTTCTTTTGTCTTTGTTTTCTCATTTTCTCATTCTTCATCTCCATTTGGAACTGAAAGTTAATGTTGGACTCTTCTCTTGATATGGTGACTGGGATAGGTGCTTTCTCAAGCTTCAGACTTTTTTGGACTGCTATTTTCAGAGATAGTTCTGGGAGTTTGAGAATTTTCAGTGCTTCCATGATGGTGTGATCTGGGAAGAGGTTTAGTCACTGCTCTCTTGGTGTTCACTCTGACCCTTTCCCAGGAAAGGCCTCTGATTCCTTTATAATGCCATTAGTACTGCTCCTTAGCCCACTCCTCTCTTGGGACTGAAAATCATATTGTTCCTCAGGATCCCTGATCTCTTGGGATTGGAAGTGATAACTGCCTCTCAGGGCTTTCAGTCTCTCTTGATTGTGTGGGCTGGAAGAATTTCTCATTCTGACCTTTTGTTGGCTATGTGACTCCAGAATTCAATTTGAGGCATTATTTTTTCCCTTCATTTTTTTAATTGACTTGTTTCTTTACTTATACTTTACAAGATTCAGTTCCAGAATCACTTGAGTTTCAGATTTTCTCCCCTTCCTTCTTCCCTTCCGCCGCCATGGTGGCATACAATCATGTGTAGGATCTGCAAACTCTTTCACATTGTACAATAGTCTGGTTGTACAGAATAATTGTAACCAGTGGAGTGAACAATGGGAAAAAATAAACAAAACCAAACATAGAAAAGAACGATAGCATGTATTGCTTCAGTCTCCATTTAAACTCTGGTCTTTCTAGATCTGTCTCTGAATGTAGACATCTCCTTCTATCCTGAGACTTGTAGAGTTGTCTTTTAACTGTGGGTTGCTGAGAAGAGTCCAGTCTATCAAGGATGGTCGTCAGAGGCATTATTTTTTAAGGTTGTTTGGAGGGGAATGTTAGGAGAGCTCAGCTGAGTGTTTCTCTACTCAGCCATGTTGGCTCTGCCTCTAGAAGTGCTTCTGTATTTGGATATTTTTTAAGTGATCTCCATATGGACTACATAATGAATAACAGGAAGTGATTTTTCTTGGGTTACCCACCAGGCTCATGCAAATCTGCATGAATGTAGAAGTTTTCTTTCTCTTTTCTTTTTTTTTTGGTGGGGGGAGGGTAGTGTGTGACTGGACCATGGCCTACATTTGTTTTTATCCAATTTGACTCATTTGAAATATAGCCTGAGTCCCAAAGCCCATTAGAATCTTTCCTCACAGTGGAGACCAATGCCCTGTGCCTTCCTAAGAAGTAGGAAGGAGTTAAAAACACACACAAACACACACACACACACACAAAGACCCTATCTCATGAAGCTCAAGAGTCTCTTCAGGCTCTGCAGTTGCTATGCCTGCCTATTGCCTTGTATTTTGGTGCCTCAGATGAAGGAGGTGATGCAACTCCTACTAATTAGTCACAGCTTCAGCTCAGAAGATGTGTGACAAAAACAAGTTATGATATCACAATACAACGTCAAGACCCTCAGCAAAGAGATAGAGTTCTATTGAAAAACCTTAGCATTCAAGGGACTCATAAGTTATCTGACCAATGGAAAATGTGAAAACTAGATAGACATTCACTTAGGCAAAGACTGAGGAGAAAAGATGGTGCACCAGCTCTACAAAGACTTTCTGACCCAGATATGGGTCACTGAAAGTGATGTGTCCAGTGAAGGAAAGTGTGTATTATTAGATGGAAGAGAACTAAACCAAAAGGCAGTTCCTGCCCTGCCAAAAACTATATAAAGACTTATAGGGTATAGGTTTAACCTACAGAATAGATGTTTTCTTTTGTGTGCTTTCTCTTATTTCTGTTTTACTATTTGGATAAATTAGTTCCTTGGCTAATTATTATGTATGTTCATCATGGAACTGGTATTTGGTGGAAAAATATGATTCAAGCTTTGTATTTAAGCTTAGGGTCTATAGTGCTAATGCAATATTTACAGAACCCAGAATCAGAACAAATATACTGCCCATGACTATAAATATTCCTGTGTAGTGCTCGATTGCAAAATATAGCAAACTCTCTGCATAGAGGACAGAAGCAAAACATTTATTCAGACAGCAGAAAACCATATCCCAAAACCAGTAAACTGATTCCATCATAGTAGTAAAGAAGTTAATAAGCCATAACAACACAGCCGCAGCATCCTTTAGCCTTCCCACAAACCAATATAAGATCAGTATTTACTCACAAACCTGACTAGCTCCTTGTCTGAGCATCCTCTCTCTTCCACCATCTCTCTGGCTCTGACTTCCAGTTTCCTGTGGACTCTGCTCCACCCTTCATCAAACTCCTCCTGCCACAGACTCCATGTGACTATATTCAGCCTATTAGGGGACAGAGTTTATTTTCAAAGCAGGGAAAGTCTTCAAATTGCTCTAGACTTATTAAGGAGCAGGGAAGTTCTTTAAATTACCATTACCATTACAGAGTTCCACTTCTAAATTTATGAACAAATGATCAGAAGTTAGCTTGAACATGAAAATGACATCCCTAGACTAATAATATTTAAGAGAATTGATAGGCATCCCTCTCTTGGAGGAGAACAGAGTTGTGGCCTCTGAAACCCATTTCCTGTTTCCCTTTCTGGCAAGATTTACGTCTCTATTGGATGATAATGGGTAGAGAAGAGGCTAAAGCTGTCCACTCTGCCTCTATCAAGCCACACAATGACACATGAATTCTTCATATCAGGGTCAGCTCTCACCAAACAACAAATAAAAATGTTTAGTGTGTCCAAAGCATTGTTCTTGGTTCTGGGGATGCAAAATAAAAAAGCAAACAAAGAAAATGAAACAGCTCCAGCCCTTGAGGAAGAATCTTACATTCTTAGGTCTCGTCACCAAGTATTCATGCGACTGTGAGTGAGCCACATTCTCTCTGAGTCTCAATATACTCATCTGTAAAACTAAAAGCTTGAATTAGATGACCTCTGAGGTTCCTTGCAACTATGAAGTCTGTGTGTGGATATATGTATTTTGTGCATGTATGCATTTATATCTGTGTGTTCCCACTCATAGAGGCTAGACTAAATGATGTTGAAGACCCTTTCTAGCTCAAAGATTTTATGATTCAGTTCAGATCAATTCAAAAAAGTTTGTCATAATCCTACTATGTGTAATCCTGTGATATCACAACCTCTTTCTGAGTTTAATGTCCCATTCAATGGAAGACTTGTTTAAACCTCCCTATCTCAATTATGGAGCCATTATTTTTCTCTATTATATATTAGTATTTATCAAAGTATAGTCATCAGGTTGGTCTTTTGTAATTTTGTTGCTTAGAACAAAATAATGCCTATCCTTTTATTTCTGACATAAATTAATAATTTAATATGATATAGTGAAGTCATCATCTTATGCCTCTCAAATCAGCTCTGACTTTCCCAGTCATTATGGGACAATCTCTTTTTATTAACTTAGTATACAGTAGTGGGTAGTGGAATCATGATTCTGTTTCATTTACTTTGTCTGTGTCTCCCTTCATTCTTCTCTTTCCTCCTCTTTCACTCACCCACTCTCTTCTATCTACTCCCCTCCCTTTTGTTAGTCTCCTTTCTACAAGTATGGGATCATAGCAACAATGATCAAAAGATAGAAGGACCCTTGGAGGTCCTTTCCTCCTACCTCCTCATTTTGCAGATGAAGTAACTGAGGCCCAAAGGGTGGTAAATGACTTGCCCAAGATCACAAAGATAAGTGTCAAGGGAAGAAATAGATCCTAGGGGCTCTGATTATCTAGTATCCTGCTTAGTAAAACTTGATTGTGTTCACTTTCTGGTCAAAGTCTGCCAATGAAGTAGTAACTTTGGCATTCCCTCTAAACATGGAAAGACTTTGAGAATGGGCCCAGTGACGTATGTGCCAGTCATCAAAGGATAGACTTTAGTTAAGTGCTGAGTGATTCAACACAGTATAGGCAAATGCCAGTTGATACATTTTTGGCTACAACTCTTCTTCCACTTCTTTTTCTTCCTTCTCCTTCATCTTACCACTCAACCACTACTGCTTGGTCACACACACATTCTCTATATTAACATAATAATTTAAATATTATAGAAAAATATAATATCCATTATCTCATTTAACCTATATAACCATCCTGCAAAATAGGCTAGTGAGGCAGTATCATACCCATTCTGAGTCCAGATTTATGCCATGCCAGGATTTGTTAAAAGAACTAGGAATATTTAAACCAGTAAAAGAAGAATTAGGGAGAGAAGTTGCAATAACTGTCTTCAAGTGTTTGACAGGAGGTTGTATAGGATTAAATAATTTATCAAAGGGTAGAGTTTGAAGCAAAGTGTGGGGATTGGAGAAAGGCTGATTTAGGTTTGATATAAGGAAAACATGCTTTGAAGTAGATAAATGTCTTGCTTTGGACCATACTGGGTTTACCCTCATGGGGACTCTTCAAGAGAAGCTGGAAGATCATTAACTGGGAATGTTTTATAAGAGATTTGGGAGTCAAGTTTAGGTTGAACTAGTGAATTGGGTTTGGTTGAACTGGGGAATTGAATAGGCTCTCTTCTCCTTTCTTCCCAGCATTTAGTAGCAATTCCTCAGGAATTAAATTCCTTTTCTGCTAAGTCAGTAGGCACACTAAGACATGAAAGATGAGCAAACTTATACACCTGAAGCCAAATTTATTGAAGGATATTTTGGGGGTGAATTCAGCTGGTCTTTCATCTCTAATAGACAGGAAAATGCCTCCTGATTGAACTTGAGGAGTTTCCAGTTGGAGGGGGGAGTGTATGATCTCCTAGACCTAGGTTTTAGTCTCTGTCTGTAGTCCTTGCTGCTACTGATCACTTAATCACTTTGTGATGAATACCAACATCTGGGATGCAAGTCCTTGTAATGTGAAGCAAGCAGCTTGAGGTTGTTGTTGTGGTTGTTGTTGTTGTTCTTGTTGTTGTTGTTGTTCTTGTTGTTAATCTTTTATTATGTACTGGGTGTCCCAAAAGTCTTAGTGGAGTTTTATTCCCCTGATGCATAAAACTGCACTAAGACTTTTGGGACACCCTGTACATAGGAAGGAGTCTCTTTCCTCACATGGAATGTCAGGTGACTTATTTTCCCTGCTTAAAAGATCTTGAACACTTAGAGTTAATGGACTCAGAAGCCAAACTTAGCAGTTCTTGAACCAGGATTTGCCAATGGACATTTCTATCCCTTCGGATCCAGGACTGTCACAAGGACAACTGTCTTTTAGATCAGTCCTAATTGTCAATCACCTGATAGCTCAGTTGGAGCCAAGGGGGACTGGATGGTCATTGAGACACAGGACAATAGAAAGAAACAATGGTAATATGCAGGCATAATTCTGAATTGCACAATATAACAGACTCTCCACATGGAACACAGAACCAAAAACATTTATTCAAATGCCAGAAAAGCTAATCCCAACAGCAGAAATCCAAGTCCATCATAGAAGAAACAAAGAAATCTATGAACAATTATGGTGCAAGGGGCACCTCCATGCCCAAACCTTCCCCAACAGCGCCTTTGCACAAATGAACACTCACAGCTTGCTGCTTGTTTCCTCTTTCCCTCAGCTCTAACTGCTCTGACCAACATCCTGCCAGCCCTGCTCCAGCTCTGCCTCTTCCTCTTCTACCCATTCAGCAAGTTCCTCCTACCACAGACCCATGTGACTCAGACTTCCATGTGACTTAAGCGGGACACATGGGCCTGCTAATGGATGGAAAAGATCTTCCCATTAAGTAAAAATACATAAAAAATGCTGGTATCAAAAAGCATTTGCTTTAATGACTTTTCCCCTTCTGACTACAATATACAATATACAAATAATAAATCATAAATGTGTACAGAAAATCCATTAGTAAAATGCTTAGCAGGGAGTCTCATCTACTTTTAGTAACATAGTCACGACTAGCAGAGTTCTCTATATCAGAGTAGTCATCAGTTTGCCTCAGTACTTTATTTTATTTTATTTTATTTCATTTCATTTTATTTTATTTGCTTTTTGGAGGAGGGGGGAGAACAGGGCAATTGGGGTTAAGTGACTTGCCCAAGGTCACACAGCTGGTGTTAAGTGTCTGAGGCTGGATTTGAACTCAGGTCTTCCTGACTGCAGGACTGTTGATCTATTCACTGTGCCACCTAGTTGCTCCTGCCTCAATATTTTAGATCAATAAATCAGCCAAAAGAAATCATCAAGGAGACAAATCAGTCAGGAACAAGGAATAGGTTTAGGATTTTGTCCACAGTTGACTTTTCAGCAGTGGAAGAGGAGAAGAAGAACCTTGCTTTTAATGTAGTTCAGCAAAAGACAAAATACATTTTCTAACCTAAAAGAGAAAGAGAGAGAGAGAGACAAAGAAAGGGGGGAAGGGAGGGAGGAAGAGAGGGGGAGGGAGAGGGAGAGAGAGGTGGGGTGGCAAAGAGAAACCAAGAGACAGAAAGAGATAGAGAAAAATAGGGAGAAGAGAGATTAGAGAGGCAGAACCATCAGTGAATCATAAACGTGATGATAATACAAATATATACTCTAAAGAATATCCCCTGCTTGGGACGTTGTTGCTGGGGATATCTTTATCCCTTCTTAGTGATTGTCTTAGGAAAGCAGAACTGTCATTGAGAGCTTTTCCTTGAGCTGATTGCCTTAAGAGCATGAACACTATTCTCAAACACTCCTCAAGGTGATAAATTTAAACTGAAAAAAGAGAGATGGACAAGAAAGCCACAATGGATGTTATTTCAAATTATTGAATGAACAGGAAAGGGGGGCATCTATTTCCAAGAACAGATCAGGTGAAGTTTTGTTCTAGAAAAAAATGGATAGAACATTTCGTTGCTTGTTAAGAAGTAACACATGGCTTATTTTCGTGCTTCGCTGGTGAAGTGATAGGGTGGTATGGTTTGTAGAGAGCTAGATTCCAAGCCAGATAGCCTGGGCTCATGTTCAACCAGTGACAAGTACTGACTTGTGTGACTCTAGACAAGTAAGTCTTAAGCCCTTCCCACCCATTCCCCACTCACCCTCATTTCTCCTTTCCAAATCTTCCCTGACACATAGCTTACTTGGGTGTCATAAAAAATAAAATTTATATTCAGTTGTTTTCATAGCAACTGCTCATTTCTACAGACTGAAGCCCTAATCTTTTCCAGCTCAAACTTTTTAAAAGATAATGCACTATATTGTATGGGTAATTTAAGAAATTTTTGAGGAAAATTTTGATGAGTGATTTTAACCATATGGCTGATTTCAGATCATAAGCACAGTATAAGATATGACTCCTCTGTATTTACCTCCCAAAAATTATTGTTAGGATGAAATGAGATAACAGAAAATATTGTTTGGAAAACTGCTTTGCAAACCTCAAAGGACTACAGAAATTCCAGTTCTTGTTATTATCTGAAAGGCACTATGTGAGCCTTGGTGATACAAAGATTATCTCTAATATCCTTTTGTTCTTGAAATTACAAGCAAAATACTAGCTCACATTTATCTACCCCTTAATTATTTATTTACAAAGAGCTTTCTTCACCATCTTATGAAGAAAAGGGAGCAAATACTATTAGTCCAACTATGTAGATGAGGAAATTGAAACATATAAAGGTATAATGACTTAAGGGAAGTTGTACTGCTAATAAGTGGCAGAGATGAGACTAAGGCCAGTCCTCAGGTTCCCTGTTTACTGATTCTTTTTCATTAGACGCCACCGTTTCATAGATTTATGTCAACAGTTTGAAAGAGGCCTAATATAAATGCCAAGTTGCCTTTGATTTGCTGTAAACAGAAAAAAAGAAAAAAAACAAGGGGGGGAACAAACCCATTAGAAGGTGCTAATAAGAAAGGTAGATTTTTGAGATGGTTCTGACAACTTATTGATTGATTTATATGCACATTCTGTGGCATATTAAAGGAGAGGCAAAAGTTATGATGCTTCAATGAACTTTTATTCATACATAGAAATAGGAACATTTTAGGAAGAACTTAAAAAAAATTAAAGGTGTACCCTGTCTGGAATGAACTAATAAATTAAAGCAATAATGATAATAATAATATTGCAATGACAATAATAATAACAATATTATTTTCATCTTTTTTATGACATTAAGATAGAAGTGATTTGGAGAAAATTTGCTATTTTATTATTCTTTATATTTGTTTATCTTATAGTTTTGTAATTAAATAAAAGTATTAGGATGTAAGTTCATCTTACAGTTAGGTGGTACAGTTGATATTAGCATTGTATCTAGAGTCAGGAATATGAGTTCAAGTCTGGGCTCCAACACTTACTAGCTGCGTGATGCACGGCAATTCTTTTAACTTGCGTATGCCTTAGTTTCCTTATCTGTAAACTGGGAATAATAATAGCAATGCCTGACTAAGGTTGTTGTCAATATCAAGAGAGAATATTTGTAAAATGCTTTGTAAACCTCTAAGTGCTCGTATAAGTGCTAGCTATTCTTGTAATTCGTCTTTTCATTCTGTCAGCTCAGTGAAAGTATCTTTCAGACAAATGTAATAGCAGAAAAGATGAGAGGGAAGATAAGTACATCATCCTATTTACGCGTGGTTTTGATGTCTTTTGCAGGGTCTTTATAGTTTGAAAACTTCCTTTGTGCCATAAAACTTGGAGATTAAGAGTATTTGGTTCTATGAATTTTAAAAGCTTGTTATTTTGGAAGAGAGGAGTGTAGGGGTATATGTGTGTATGTGTATGTAGGAGTGTAGGGGTGTATGTGTGTATATGTAAATGTGGAATAATTGATTTATCTAACCCCACTGCAATTAAACTAAGTGATATGATGCCCAATTAATTAGTCTCACTCTAAACTTTACATAAAGTATGGAAAAGCCATTCAAAATAAAATAACTTTTTGAAAGAATCTTATTCAGATAGTCTGAACAAAACTTGGTTGTATCCTAGGGATTGTCTATAACTCATCAATCTAGAGAACCATAGTTCTTCAAAGGATAGAAAAAGCATGGCATTACAGTATATCCCAGAATAGGGAAAATAGAACTGGGCTATGACAATGAAAGGTTAGATCAAAGAGTTATGGCTCATCAGCCATCTTTGAGAATAAGACTGTTTTGTATCTTGAGAAAAGGTCAACTTACCCTCCTTGTCCATATCTATTTATAGCTAGTATAATATCATTTGGGACAGTTAGGTGCCACAGTGGATGAAGCACTGGGCCTTGAGTCAGGAAGACTCATCTTCCTGAGTTCAAATCTGACATCAGACACTTACTAGCTATGTCAGCCTGGGTAGATCACTTAACCCTGTTTGCCTCAGGGTCCTCATCTGTAAAATGTGCTGGAAAAGAAAATGGCAAATAACTCTGGTATCTTTGCCACAGAAAACCCAAATGGGGTTATGAAGGGTCAAACATGACTGAACAACAACAAATAATATGACCTGCTGTTTCATTAGCTAAATATTTCTAATAAGAAATTTTGCCAGGAGGCAGAGCCAAGATGGAGGACTAGGAATAGGAAATAGCATGAGCTCCAGCACCAATCACCCCCAATATCTGTAAAATATGACTCTAAACAAATTTTAGAGCTCCAGAAACCACACTGTGACAGAGAGAAACAAATCTCCTGCTGAAGGCAGCCTGGCAGGCAGACAGGAAAGGTCTGTTGCACCAGACTGGGAGCTGAGCACAGTCCCTCATGAGCTGGCACCAGGGGACCCCTGACCAGCAGCCCAGCCCAGACAGAGCAGACATCAGGACAGTGAATCACTAGCAGTTGTGGTGGCTTCCAGACTTCTCAACCCATAAATGCCAAAGAGAAAGTAAAAGGTCAGTGGGGAACTCTACTGGAACTAGGTGACAGAAGAGCGTGGTTCAGCAACTGCTCCTAGGGCAAGAGGTGGTAGAGGTGTGGCAGCTGCAGCTTCTGCTGCATGGCTACTTCCAGACCTCCTGGCCTGCAGATTGTAGGGGGACCAAGCAACTGTTCAGAGGGCAATTGCTGTTGTTTGACCTGCTTGGAACTGGGTTATCTTGGGTCATGGTCTTGGGGTGAGAAATGCCAGTGTGCCAGAGCTTGTGGTGGCTGTAGAAAGGGTGCCCTCCTCAGACCTCTGACAATATTTGCTCAAACCTCAGTGATTTAGGACATAGCTCTCTCCACTCTGGAAGCAGAGTTCTACCTTGGTAAAGAGCTCAAAAGTCAAGTAATTGTCTGGCAAGATGAGCAAGCAGAGGAAGCATAGTCAGACCACAGAATCCTTTTTTGGGGACAAAATGGATCAAAACATGGAACCAGAAGAAGTCAATTAAGCCAAAACTTCTTCATCAAAAGTTTCCAAGAAAAATATGAGTTGGTTACAGGGCATGGAGGAGCTTAAGAAGGATTTTGAAAATCAAGTAAGAGAAATAGAGGAAAATTGGGAAGAGAGGCAGAGCCAAGATAGCAGAGGAGAAGCACAAACTTGGTGTGAGCTCCCACTCCAATCACTTCCAATATATGTAAAAAAAATGACTCTGAACAAACTTTAGAGCTACAGAACCCACAAAGTGACAGAGAAACAACTCTTCTGTGGAAGGCAGCCTAGCAGGCCTAGAAGAAGGGTCTATCACACCAAGCTAGGAGCCAAGCACAGGTCCCATATGAGCCACACAGTTCCAGCTCCAGTGTAGCCCTGACCAGCGGTGGCCAGAGCAGACTTCAGAAGAGTGAATCATCAGTAGCTGTGGTGGTTTCCTGACTTTTCAACCCTTAAAAGCCAAAGAAAACGTAAAAGTTAGGTGTGGAACTCTATTGGAATAGGGGGATGAAAGAGTGTGATCTGGTCCCTGCCCCCAGGGCAAGAGGTGGTGGAGGAGCAGCAGCTGCAGCTGCTGCTATGTAGGTTCCTCCAGAGCTCCTGGCCTGCAAACTGAAGGGGGACCAAGCAACCATTTAGAGGGTAATTGCTCTTGCTTTAACCTGCTTGGATCTGGATCATTGTCTTGGGAATAATGGTCCTAAGGTGTGTGGCCAGTGTGCCAGAGCTTGTGGTGGCTGTAGAGAGGGCACTCTCATAATAGCTCCAGCACCTGTGAAAACCCCAGCAATTTGGGACAAAGCTCTCTCCATTCTGGAAATAGAGTTCTACTGTGGCAAAGAGCTCAAAAGCCAAGTAATTGACTGCCAATATGAGCAAGCAGAGCAAACAGAATCAGACCGTAGTTTCCTTTTTTGAAGACAAAAATGATCAAAGCATGGAATGTGCAGAAGAGAATGAAGTCAGTATTTATGCATCAAAAGCTTCCAAGAAAAATATGAATTGGTAACAGACCAGGGAGGAGCTCAAGAAGGATTTTGAAAATTAAGCAAGAGAAGTGGAAGAAAAATTGGGAACAGAAGTAAGAATGTTGCAAGAAAATAATGTAAAGTGACTCAACAGCAGGGTAAAGAAGACCCAAAAGAATACTGAAGAAAATAACACCTTAAAAATAGAATAATGTGGCAAAAGAGGCCCAAAAAGCCAATGAGGAGAAGAATGCCTTAAGAAGCTAAATTTACAGATGGAAAAGGAATGTCAAAAATTCAATAAAGAGAACAATTCCTTCAAAACTAGATTGGAGCAAATGGAATCTAATGATTTTATGAGAAATCAAGATACTATAAAACAGATCTAAACAAATGAAAAAATAGAAGTCAATGTGAAATATCTCATTGGAAAAACCACTGACCTGGAAAATAGATCCAGGAGAGATAGTTTAAAAATTATTTGACTACCTGAAAGCCATGATCAACAAAAGAGCCTAGCCATCATCTTTCAAGAAATTATCAAGCAAAATTGCTCTGATATTCTAGAACCAGAGGGCAAAAAGAAATGGAAAGAATTCAGCAACCACCTAAAGAAAACTCCTAGGAATATTATAACCAAATTCCAGAGTTCCCAGGTTAAGAAGAAAATACTGCAAGCAGTCAGGAAGAAATACATTTCCAGGGTAGGTATATTGATATTTTTAAATTAAATTTTGTTTATTTTTAGTTTACATCATTCTTTTCTAAAATATTTTGAGTTCCAAATTTTCTCCCCATCTCTCCCCTCCTCTCCACACCTAGGTGGCATGCATCCTGCCCTCCCTTCTATCAACCCCCACACCCCATCCCATTCCTCCTTTTTTTCTTGTAGGGCAAGATAGATTCCTCTACTCCATTTTTTGTATATCTTATTTCCCAGTTGCACATAAATACAATTTTTATCATTTGTTTTTAAAAGTATGAGTTACAAATTCTCTCCCTTTTTCCCTCCCCACCCACCCTCTTTGAGAATGCAAACAAAATAGGTTTTACAAGTGCAGTTATGCAAAACACTTCAATAATAGTCAAGTTGTGAAAGACTAACTATATTTGCCTCCTTTCTATCCTGCTCCCCCACTTATTCTATTTCCAACTTTGACCCTGTCCTTTTACAAAAGTGTTTGCTTCTGACTACACTCTCCTCCAATCTTCTCTCCCTTCTATCAGCCTCAGCCCCCTGGCATTCTCTTCCCTCTTACTTTTCTGCAGGGTAAGATACCCACTTGAGTGTGTTTGTTATTCCCTCCTTAAGCCAAATCCAAAGAGAAGAAAGTTCACCCATTCTTTCTAACCTTCCCCTTCTTCCCCTCCATTTTGAAACCTTTTTTCTTGCTTCTTTTATGTGAGATAATTTACCCCATTCTACATCTCCCAATAATATATCTCCCTATATATTCCTCTCTCACCCTTTAATTTTATTTTTTTGATATCATCCCTTCATATTCAACTCACTCTGTGCTTACTATCTATCTATCTATCTATCTATCTGTCTATCTATCTATCTATCTATCTATCTATCTACTTCCTCTAATTACCCTAAATCTGAGAAAGGTCTCATAAGTTATAAATATGTTTCCATGTGAGAATGTAAACAGTTCAACTTTAATAAATCCCTTATGATTTCTCTTTCCTGTTTACTTTCCCATGCTTCTCTTGCATCTTATATTTGGAAGTCAAATTTTCTATTCAGCTTTGGTCTCTACATCAAGAATGCTTGAAAGTCCTCTATTTCATTGAATCTCCATTTTCCCCTCAGAAGTATTATACTCAGTTTTGCTGGGTAGGTGATTCTTGGTTTTATTCCTAGCTCCTCTGACTTCTGGAATATCATATTCCAAGCCCTTTGATCCCTTAATGTAGAAACTGCTAGATCTTGTGTTATCCCTGATTGTATTTCCAAAATACTCAAAATGTTTCTTTGCTTGCTCCTTGCAATATTTTCTCCTTGATCTAGAAATCCTGAGATTTGACTATAATGTTTTTAGAAGTTTTCCTTTTGGGATCTCTTCAAGAGGCAGTTGGTGGATACTTTCAATTTCTATTTTAATCTCTGGTTCTAGAATATAAGGGCAATTTTCCTTGATAATTTCTGGAAAGATGATAGCCAGTCTATTTTTTTATCACAGCTTTCAGAGCATTCAATAATTTTTAAATTATATTTCCTGGATCTATTTTTCCTGGTCAGTGGTTTTTCAAATGAGATATTTCACATTGTCTTCTATTTTTTTCATTCTTTTGGTTCTGTTTTATAATTTCTTGATTTCTCATAAATTCATTAGCTTCCATTTATTCCATTCTAATTTTAAAGGAAGTATTTTCTTTACAGAGCTTTTGAACCTCCTTTTCCATCAAGCCAATTTTGCTTTTAAGGCATTCTTATTGTCATTGGCTTTTTTGGACTTCTTTTGACATTTGAGTTAGTCTATTTTTTAAGCTGTTATGTTTTTCAGTATATTTTTGGGTCCCTTTTAGCAGGCTGTTGACTTGTTTTTCATGATTTTCTTGCATCGCTCTCATTTCTCTTCCCAGTTTCCCTCTATTTCTCTTACTTGATTTTCAAAATCCTTTTTGAGATCCTCTGTGGCCTGTGACCAATTCATATTTTTCTTGGAGGCTTTTGATTTAATAGCTTTGATTTTGTTGTCTTCTTCTGGTTTGTATGTTTTGATCTTCTTTGTCAACAATGTAAGATTCTATAGTCTGACTTTTAAAAAGCTGTTTATTCATCTTCCCAGCCAAATACTTGATTTTCTAGCTCTTTGTCAGAGGAGGACTCTGCTTCCAATGAGTGTGTGGCTGTGTGTGGGTATATTGTCCTACGGGTTTTTTATAAGCTGCTTGATCCCCAAATGTCTATGGGCCCAGATCTCCAGAAGCAGCTTTGCTGCTGCTGCTGCTGCTGCTGCCACCCCCACCCCGACTTTTGTCTCCCTGAGGCTGCACCTGGACCCCAGAGAGATATGCTCCTCTTTCACCCAGTTCTCACTGTTTTCCTACTGACCTTCTATGCTGTCTTTGGCATTTGTGGGTTGAGAAGCTAAGAAACTGCCAAAACTGCAGTGATTCAGTCCACTGAGGCCTGCTCTTGTCCTATCTTTGCCGGTGCAGCCCATGCTGGACTGAGCTCTGGTCCCAGTCAGATGTGATATACCTTTCCCATCATCCTTCCAGGTTGTCTTGGGCTGGAGATTTGCTTTATTCTGTAATTTTGTGGGTTCTGTAGCTCTCAAATTTGTTTAGAGTCTTTTTTTACAGATATTTGTAGGTATTTGGGGGTGAGCTAAAGCAGGTCCCTACTCTTGCTCTGCCATCTTGGCTCTGCTTCCGATTGATACTGTTAACTTAGTTAATGTTGATATTTTGATGAAAGGCCTTTGCATACCACACTGGATTTTTTCATTTGTACAGAGCTAAACCACTTTTGGCTACATTTAACAAATCCAGTGGTACATTGTAACCTGTCTTTGGCTTCTACTATTGCTCAATGAAGTGATTCCTGCTCATTCTAAAAGGATTTTTATAGTTTGTTTGTTTTTGTAATGAGTTTATCACATGCTCTGAAGATGTCTACTAGTCTTTTTCCCTTCAGGCAAAGATGTATTGTCTTCTTATAGCTGCTTTAGGGCAATGAGTCTTACGTGTTGCTAATACTGAATAAATTTTCATTAGGATACCTTGTAAATTTGTTATAGTCCATTTTATATTTATGGAAATTTATATTAAAACTGGTATTGCCTTGATGCTAATTACTTTAATGATGTTTTTCTCATTGTACTTTGATTTTAGAATGACAGTAATGTATTCAGCTACTGGTTTCTCCTTGATAACTTTATGCTCAATGTGTATTATCTTGAAATTACTAAGGCATTTATAAAATCCATTTTTTTCACTTAAAAGATATGAATTCAAAATCAGTCTTCAGTATCTGTCTTCCTTTGCCTCATGTTAAGAATTTTATTAAGTTCAGTTGCATAAGGAATTATTAAGTTCAAATATTTTGATAGAGTGGAGAAAAAAATCCACGAGAGGAAAGAGCTGCTTAATGTCCTCAGCAAAGGACCTCTACATGGCTGGGTGTTATTGATGCATATCGATTGATTATTAAGATGTTTTGGTTTGATTTGGTTTGATCTTAACTTGGAAACCATACTGAATTCTGTTTAGGAGAAGTGATAGTGATTTTAAAGCTAGGCAAAACCATAGTGCACTTAAACTATGTCAATAATTTATAGTCATGTTTTATGTGAATCACTTTAAATATTAGTGTTGCTGTGTTTTGAGTAATCAATCAATAAATGTTTATTAAGTGCTTATTATATGTGAGGCACTGTGCTAAGTGGTAGATATATTGAAAAAGATGCAAAAAAGAGTCCCTGCCCTCAAGGAGCTAACAATCTAAATGAGAATATGGTCTGTAAACAAATATATGCAAAGCAAGCTATACATAAGACAAGAATTTGGATATCAAGTATTGCAGCATTCTCACTATATTTGTTGTTGGCGTTCAGTTATTTCAGTCATGTCTGACTCTTTGTGATGACTTCTATAGTTTTCTTGGCAATAATACTGGAGTAGTTTGCCATTTTCTTCTCCAGATCATTTTGCAGTTGAGAAGACTGAGGCAAACAAGGGTAAGTGACTTGTCCAGGGTCACACAGCGAGTAAACATTTGAGGCTAGATTTAAACTCAGGAAGATGAGTCTTGTAATGATACTGGGATTTGAAGATGGTCCATGCCCCTTAAACTTGCTGACATAGCAGGAAGGGGTGGAGCAAGAGAAAGCCAGAACTAAGCTAGCATCTGTGCCATGGAGACTGGAAGCAAAGGCAGTGGCTGTGGCTGAGGTGCGAATTCCTTTTTCTTTGAGCCTGCCAGAATCTCTGCTAAGGACTGCCAGGGACAGGAACTGTGGGAGCCAGAGCTGCTGGGAGCAAGCTGCCTGGACACTGAGCAGTTGTCATGAGTGAGGAGAGGAGGACCTTTGCCTGAGGTAGCTTGTCCTGTTTTGAAGGCTTGAGAATGTGGGTGTTTACTATTTAATTACATGTGCCAACTTCATGACTCCCATGTTGGCTTTGACTTTCTGGTTTGGGGACTCAGTTTTTCTCATATTTAAACAAATGTTCTAGCCATATTTCCCAAGTAGAGAGCCTGTTACATTTTGTGATTAATAACCATATCAGCATAGTTATAGTTATTGTAGGCATTGTGAATACTGTATTATTGATAGAGCACTCTGTCCATTTTACCACCTAGCTGCCCTTACTATACTTGGATCTATTTTAAACACTTACATGAACAAGCCATGAGTGTGGAACTAAGTCAGAGGTTTGTAATAATCAAAAACTGCCATGAAAATGATATGGCACTTTAAGGTAGCCTGTTCAGATATCAAATTGTTAATTAGTTGTTCTTTATAACCCTGGAACATTGGAACACAACATTTTTGTTTTTTTCAGTTACTATATTGTTTAATTGGAAGTGTTTATAGACTGCTTTTTTTAGTAATATATTTTGTATAGTGTGCATGTAATTAGTCCTAATTCAAAGAAATTACTGGCATTCTCTTCTTTTGTAAGTAGATAAATAATGCCTTCTGTTAAAAAAAAGAAGGGAGCAGGTTTGTATCTGAGAGGAAGTTGGAGTAATCCATATGCCACTGTGAAGCAATTTAACCAATAATTATGGAACTTATCTAACCTTTCCTCTTTCCAGTTTTGAAAAGAGGCCAGAATTTCTGTTCACTTCCTTGAAACAATTGTTCTGTTATCCATTATATTAATGGAGCACAAGCTTTCTGTTCTTTTTCTCCCTCAGTTGGTAATTTTGTTGTCCATGATTTCTGACAAACATTTAGACAACCATAAATCTTCCACATTTTATTTCTTTGGAAGCTTTCTCTTTTCTAGTGTTTATAATATTCTCAACAAGTGATAATCTAATCTTCATGAAAAGCTCTTGTAAAATGGGGATAAAATTATTACTTACCTCCCTTGAGTTTGTAGAAAATCAACTAAGATAACATATGGCAAGTGTTTTTCCAACCTTAAAGTTCTGTATAAATGCTATCTTTTATTTAGGAACCTGTAGCAGCAAGTACCCTAGCATATCCAGGATGGCTGCTAGCATAGGTTCTTTGATCTGCTTTTCAAAAGGAAAGCAGGTCAGAAGGCATTAACAATCTTACTTTAATCAAACATATATAAATCATTTACTTACTCAGGGGGAAAAAGTTATCGCCTTGAACATCAGAAAAGACAAACAGAAGTTACAAGCTGACAACAAATTCAGACAGAGAAAACACAATTCAGCAGACCAACAGACAGGGCTTCTAGCTGTCTGACTATCCCATACCCACACAGTTAGTCACCAGAAAAAGAAGCACCAACATCTGGGTTTTCAAAGCTGGGGGCTCAATGGCTGCAAACTCCTCCTACCACTGGCTCCATGTGACTACATTCAGCCTATTAGGGGACAGAATATATTTTCAAATCAGGTTAGGTCCTCAAATTCACTTAGGTTTATTAAGGGACAGGGAAGAGCTTCAAATTCCCTCACCATTACAGAGCCAGAGGGAAATTGTTCTTGACTTAAGGAAAACAAAAACCAAAGTCTTTGAAATAATTAGAACCATTCAGAAGTAGAATTGTTGCCATTGGAGGTAATGATTTCTATAGTGGGTACGATTAATTTTCATTAGAGGTAGTAGTATCCCCATCACAGGTTGTCTCTGAACAGTGATTTGATGGCCACTTTAAAGGGATATTGTAAAGGAAACGCTCTTTCTGGAATGGGAAATCTTTAAGCAGAGGCAAGCAGGATGGCAATCTTTCTAGGTTTGTGGAATTACATAATTTTAGATCTAGGAGGGGACTCAGTTATCTTCTGCTTAAAGAAAACAAAAGTCCTTGGCTCAGGTTAAAGAATACACACAGACACACACACAGACACACATATGTGTGTCTGTGTGTGTATGTATGTGTATATGAATGTGTATATATATATATATATGCATATGTGTGTATATGGATATAGATGTAGATATAGATAGATATTGATATCAATATAGATATATAGATATAGACATAGACATAGATATAGACATAGACATAGACATAGACATAGACATGGATATAGATATAGATATAGATATAGACGTAGACATAGACATAGACATATACACATGCATGTTGTGTTGACAACTAGTTGACACTTTGGAGTGATAGCACCAACATGGTATTCACAACACCTACACCAGCTAGAATATACTGGCATAATTCTGAATCACAAAATGTAACAGATTCTTCACACGGAATACAGAACCAAAACATTTATTCAAGCACCAGAAAGCTGAATTCCAGCACCAGAAAGCCAAATTCATCATAGCAACAAATAAATCTATACACAATAACACAGCAGGGGATGCCACCATCCCCAAGCCTTCCCCCTGCTAGGGTCTTCCCACAAAGAAATACCCTCCCACTGACAGCTTCCTGTCTGCTTCTGATCTCTCCCTCAGCTCTAACTACTCTGATCAGCTTCTTTTGGGCTCTGCTCCACTCTTCCTCCTCCACCCCTTCCTGTTCCACCCATTTGCCGAGTTCTTCCCACCACAGACTCATGTGACTGAGGCTTCCATGTGACTCAAGCAGGTCACTTAGGTCTGCTAATGGATGGGAAAGATCTTTCCATTAAGCAAAAATAAACAATACAAGTACCATGCCTGGAATCAGGAAGACCTGAATTCAAATCTGGCCTCAGATAGTTAATAGCCATGTGACCTTGGACAAGTCACTTATCCCTATTTGACTCAATTTCCTCATCTGTAAAATAAACCAGAGAAGGAAATGACAAAGCACTCTAGCGTCTTTGCCAGCAAAACCCCAAATGGGGTCATGAAGAGTTGGACACAACCAAGACAGCCAAGAAGCAGCTTCAAATTAATATATCCACATATGCATATGTTTATGTAGATATGTATTTATGTATATATAGAATCTTTTATGCATACAATATGTACATTTTATATATACACATCATATATCTTTTATATATCATATATACATATCATTTTATATTTCAGATATATCCACATCTATCTGAGTGTGTATGTGTATATATGTGTGTGTGTACATATATATATACATGTATATGTATATGTATATATGTATATCTACGTAATTTGTTTTCCCCTTTCTAGTTTACATTCCTAACTAACTGGTCCTGCATGAATTCCCCGAGTGCCCACCATCAGTATGTAGCATGTAAGCACAGTATGTCAGGTCTTTGTTCTACTCTAAATTTAGTGGTGAGCAAAGTGACTGTGACTGACTTCCCCTAGATTATGAAATCTATATACCATGTGCTCCAGAGAGCTTTTCAAAGAAGCAGACTCCTACTTTCCAAGGTACGGTGTGTGTGTGTGTGTGTGTGTGTGTGTGTGTGTGTGTGTGTGTGTGTGTGTGTGGTAGCTTAAACAGATTTTTGTCTCTCAGTTTGGTTGCTCTTGGCGTGATAGATCAGAATCCTGGCACCAAAATGAAAGGGAATTTCGTCTAGATAATTCATTCAGTGCAGATTTCAATAGCAAATGTGATTCTGTTGCCTCATGTTTCTTTTTTTTCCCCTTCTATTTTTTTGTCTTATAAGTGGCTGATGCATCTTCTGTCAGGCTGTCTTGGGCATTAATGGGAAATGGTGGGATACAGATGTCTTACTTTGCAAAGTCTGCTATTAACTCTCAACACAATATATGTACACAGAGTTACACAAAGTACAATACAGAGGTAAGTGATCACTTAGGCAACTTACAGTACAGATTTAGCAAAAGTGTGATAGTCATAATATTTCCTAGAGCTCTGCCTGATAAGTTGGTCTGTTGTTGTTCATCCTTCCTTCTCAAAGAGGACAGTGACATCAGGAAGGTGCTGTCATGACTTGCAAGTGAATTTGATTTAAGTGAGGGAGGACTGTGCAAAGTTACTTTATTCTCTAGAGATATCTGGGTCCAGTGGCCACATATAGATCAGGCCAACTGGAAATGGCTCTGAATGCAGTGGGAGACCTTGGTCTTTTTAAGTAAGGTAATTCCCAGGTCTCAGTTAGACTGAAGCAATGCCCATTCAGTGACTAAGGCAAGGTAAGAAATGAGGCAAAAATATCCCCTTTTACCTAGTTAAAAAAAAAACTGGGAGAGGAAGACCCTCAGGGTTTCTAGCCAAAATAGAAGCAATTGCTATTCAGTCCAGGCCCAAATAGTGACAAAGTGGGGCTTGGTCTGGGACCTATTGTTGGCCAATCAATGAGAACCAGAGGAATGATTTGGATTTAAGGTTTGGCCCTTAAGAAAGAAATTTAGTCCTTAAACTCTAAGAAAGTTTGTGAAATTTCAGGGATCAAAATTTACATAGTGTGATACTCTGTGTGGAGAGAGAGAAGGGAAGGAAAAAGAAGGGGAGAAGAAGAGAAGAAGGAAGGGACAGGAAGAAAGAAAAAAAGGAAGGGACAGGAAGGAAGGAAGGAAGGAAGGAAGGAAGGAAGGAAGGAAGGAAGGAAAGAAGGAAGAAACGAAAGAAGGAAGAAAGGAAGGAAAGAAAGATGGATGGATGGATGGATGGATGGATGGATGGATAGATGGATGGATGGATGGATGGATATGTTGCCCAACTAGCCAGTTCCATTTGGGTACCCAGTTGGGCAGCTCCTACTCAGAGAGATTGTTGTTTATCCGTCCTTTTAAAAGTGAATCATAATATCAATGAGGTAATGCCATGCTATTCAAATGAACTAGATTAGCTTTTCTTTAAAGCCTCACCCAGAGAAGGTTGGACTAGTTATTTTCCTTAAAATATATCAGAATTGTCCTTGATACTTGATTGGCTCAGGGGATTAAGGTTTCTAGGCTGTTGCTGTGACTTCCTGGTCGTTTGAGTATAAAATTCCAAGAGGAGCTCCAGTTCCCTTTCTGAAATATCTGCCTATGAACTGTGACCAATAGTCAGTCAGTCAACTAGCAGACACTAGCTGTGTGACTCTGAGCAAGTCACATAATCCCAATTGTCTTCTACCACCCCCACCCCCCAAAATAAAAGAGCTATGGAAAGGAATGTGTAGGGTTTGTACAGAAGAGGTTGAAAGACTGGAAACTTTTGTAGCCCTTGACTGTCATGGATTTCTGCTTGATGAAAAGATTAAATGTTTTCTGGTTCAGGTAATTTCCAAGGTGTTATTTTCTGGCCTCCTCATTGTGATGACAACTTGCACTAATTATATATTCTCAGTAAATAGCAATGATCCAGAGCAGCGTTTTTACCCTTTTATATTTCTCATTTTTCTGCATCAGCATGTCATTTGCAAAGATCAATTTGAAACTGTTTGTAACTATACACACAGTTTTTGCAACTTTACCTTTTAAAAAAATGATGCTTCCTTTTGACTTTGGTCTCTAACCGGTTTTCAGTCTGTGAGCACACAAGCAGTTGGTTTTAATATGATTTACACATCCTAGTAACTAATCATTTCCTGTCAGACAGAATCAGTTTTATATTGTGTAATGTTATTTTACATGACATGTATGATGCCTCCTACCTTTCTTCTCTTTCTTTCTTGAATTGCTTTACTTTGATTCAATTATTCTAATCACCAAAGTCCACCTTACTCTGCTGTGTTAATCTTTACTCTGTTCTACAAACATTTATAGTACATTTAAGGTTTGCAAAACACTTGGCTGGGATACAAAAATGAAAGAGAAACTCTCTCTGGACTCAAGGAAATTCTATCGGGGATACAATATTGAAAACAGTTAAGTATGTAGAGGGACTGACCATAAAAAAGTAGAGGTATCAGAAATAGTTTCTTATAGAAATTAATACTGGACCTGAGACTTAAAGCAACATCAGGATTTAAAAGATTAGAACATGCTTGGCATACAGATAGTCTGTGTAAAGACACAGAGACATGAGAAAGAATATTGAGTTCAAGAAGGAACAAGAAGACCAACAGAAAATGTGAAGGGGAGTAATATGCCCAATAAGTCTGAAAAGGCAGGCTTGAGTCAGATTATGAAGGCTGAGAAGTTTATATTTTATCTTACAGGCAGTATGAATTCTCTTTAGATTTCTGTGAAAGGGACTGATGTGTTGAGAACTGTGGTTTAGGAAGATTGATTTTGTGGCTTTGTGTAGGATGGATAAGAGAGGAGAGAGACTAGAAGCAGGGAGACCAATTAGGATACTATAGGGAAAGTCTAGGTAAGAAGGGACAAAGTTCTGAACTATAAGGTTGTGGTCATGTGAGCAGAGAAAAGAGGGCAGATTCATGTTTGGGGTATGGTTATGAAGTAGGAGGTGCCAGGGTTACAGGGTAATAGCTTGAGGGGATGGAAAGGTCAAGTGAGAGGTTTCTTGTTTGTTTTTGTAAATGCCTAGCATGTAGCACATAATAGGTGCTTAAAATGTAGTTGGGGGTATGAATAATGGTAAACTGATTTGCTCATGAATATAATCATTTATACCAATCTGATTCAGTGGTTTGTTGACATATCATGGGCTTTACAGAAGAATTAGGTCAGCCATTCAATGCTGAAATTATTGGCATTTGTTTTTGTTTTTATTAATTAATTAGTTAAATGATGACATTTTAGCCACTTGCAAAAAAAAAAGTAAGAAAAGTTAAGTTCATTCTGATCTGAGAGATCATCAGTTCTTTCTCTAGAGATGGATAATATTTTTCATCATTAGTCCTTTGGAATTGTCTTGGATCCTTGTATTAATTAGAGTAGCTAAGGCTTTCACATCTCAATATTACTATTACTGTGTACAATGTTCTAGTTCTACTCACTTCACTTTGCATCACTCTGAAACTATTCCTCTTGTTATTTCTTTTAGTACAATATCCATCACAAGCATATACTACAACTTATTTAGCTATTCTCCAACTGATGGGCAATCCCTCAATTTCTAAATTCTTTGTCCTCACAAAAAGAACTATTGCTAGTATTTTTCTATATATGTCTTTTTCATTTTTTTAAATCGCTTTGGGATACAGACCTAGTATCGGTATTACTGGGTCAAAGAGAAAATGTAAGTTGTTTTTTTAAATTATTAATGTTTAGTTTTTAGTATTCACTTCCATAAGTTTTAAATTTTCTCCTTCTCCCCCACAGACATTATGCAATTAGATATGGCTTTACACATACATTCCTATTAAACACATTTTCACATTAGTCATATTGCATAGAAAAATTATAACAAATGGGAGAAACAATGAAAAAGAAAAAACAAACAAAAAAAGAAAATAGTGTGCATTTCTCTGCATTCCAACTCCATAGTTCTTTCTCTGAATGTGGATGGCATTTACCATCATGAATTTTTTGAAAGTGTTTTACATCCTTACATTGCTGAGAAGGGCTAAGTCTATCAAAATTAGTCATCTCACACTGTGGCTGTTTCTGTGAACAATGTTCTGGTTCTGTTCACTTCACTTAGCATCATTTAATATACTTCTTTCCAAGATTTACTGAAGTCCACCTGTTCATTATTTCTTATGGCCAACAATACTCCATTTCATTTATATACCACAACCTGTTGGCCATTCCCCAATTGATTGGCTTCCCCTTAATTTCTAGTTCTTGGCCACTACAAAAAGAGCTGCTATAAATACTTTTGTACATGTGGGTCCTTTTCCCATTTTTACTATCTCTTTGGGATACAGCCCTAGAAGAGATATTTCTGGGTCAGAGAGTATGCACATTTTTATAGCCCTTTGGGCATAGTTCCAAATTGCTCTCGAGAATGGTTGTATCAGCTCACAGATCTACCAAAAGTCAATCAGTGTTCCAACTTTCCCACATCTTCTCCAACATTTACCATTTTCTTGTTTTGTCATGTTAGCCAATCTAAGAGGTGTGATGTTGTACCTCAGAGTTGTTTTGATTTGAGTCTCTCTAATCAAAAGTGATTTAGAGCATTTTTTTCATATGACTATAGATATCTTTAATTTCTTCCTCTGAAAATTGCCTGTTCATATCCTTTGACCACTTGTCACTTGGGGAATGACTTGTATTCTTGTAATTTGACTCTGTTTTCTATATATTTTAGAAATTAGGCCTTTATCAGAGAGACTAATTGTAAAAAATTCTTTTCTATTTTTCTGTTCCACTCCTAATCTTGGTTGGCTTTTTTGTGCAAAGACTTTTCAATTTAATGTAATCAGAATTACCCTGTTTACATTTCATAATGTTCTCTATCTCTTGTTTCATCATAAATTCCTCCATTTTCCACAAACCTGACAGATAAAATATTCCTTGCTCCCCTATTTTTTTTATAGCATCAGCCTTTATACCTAAATCGTGTACCAATTTGGACTTTATTTTGGTATACGGTACCCAGTTTCTGCCATACTATTTCCCTGCTTTCCCCACAGTTTTGTCAACTAGTGAGTTCTTATCCCAGAAGCTAGGGTCTTTGGGTTTATCAAAAAGTAAATTGCCATAATCGTTGACTACTGTGTCTTGTGTACCTAACCTATTTCACTCATCTACCCCTCTATTCCTTGGCCAATACCAAGTAATTTTGATGACTGTTGCTTTATAATATAATTTAAGATCTGGTATGGCTAAGCCACCTTCCCTAGCATTTCTTTTCATTAATTCCCCTGATATCCTGGACCTTTTGTTCTTCCAGATTAATTTTGATATTATTTTTCCTAGCTCTATGAAATAATTTTTAGTAGTTAGATTGGTATGGCACTGAATAAGTAAATTAATTTAGGTAGAATTATCATTTTTATTATATTAGCTCAGCCTAACCACAAACAACTGATATTTTTTCCAGTTATGTAGATCTGACTTTATTTGTGTGCAAAGTGTTTTGTAATTGTGTTCACACAAGTTTTATAGCCCTTTGGATATAGTTCCAAATTGTTCTTCAGAATGGTTGGGTCAGTACATCACTTTACCATTGTTGCTTTAGTGTACCCATTTTTTTCCATTTCCCTGCTAGAATTTATCATTTTTCTTTTCTGTCATGTTCATCAGATAATTGGCCTTTGAACACAAAATTACTCCACAAAAAGGAAGACTCTTGATTTAAGACATTTTGTAGAAAAGGAACATGGCAAAAGAAATTGATAATAGAATCATAAACCCATAACTAGAGCTAAAAGGGACTCTAGAAGCCATCTAATATAATCCCTTTACTTTATAGATAAAGAAACAGAGGCCAGAGAAGAAAAACGATTTCTTGATCATTATATTTCTATCTCTATCTATCTATCCTTCTGTCTATCTATCTATCTATCTATCTATCTATCTATCTATCTATCTTTCTTTCTTTCTTTCTTTCTTTCTTTCTTTCTTTCTTTCTATCTGTCTGTCTGTCTGTCTAGTAAATGTCAAAGAAGAGATTTGAATCCATACCTTTGGATGCTAGATCCAATGTTCTTTCCATTATATCATACACTGGGACTTCAAAGATGAGAATTTTACTAGATTTCTCTTTGGAGAGAGAGTTTCCATCAGTGGCAGCCAGGAGGGGAGTCTAGGACTTGGATAAAATGATCTTGAAGAGCCATATCAATATGAGGAAGGAGATCTATGGTCATATGATAGGCTCCCTCCAGATCAAAAGAGTTTATACCAGGCTCTCACCATTCCTCTCAGGACAGTTCAAATATGCCTGAGTTGTCCCACATAGTTAAAGCAAGTCACTGATGCAGAAGAAGGCCACATGTTGATGGATCTGATCAGGATCTGGATAGGATACCAATGTATTATTGTAGGCTAAGCTTAAAAATTGGTTTAGTCCAGAAGATCTTCCTACTCCTTTAAAAATAAAATAAGCCCGTGTGAAACATACAATCTAATGAAAACTAATCTAATAATTGAAGTTTAAAAGCATATAATGGAAAAATAAAAAAGATATAAAATATAAAAATCTATAGACAGATTAAGGAAATGAAAGAAGTGATCTGTATACAGTATGAGCTGAAGAAAAAAGTTTCTTGCAACCTGCTAGTTCTAAGTACCAGGTAGGTGAGTAAAACACTAGGAGAGGGTGAGATAAAGGGTGGGGCCATGTATCAACAATGCAGTATTCACAATGCCTACAGTAACTATAAGTATGCTGATATGGTTATTAATCACAAAATGTAACAGGATCTCTCCATGGGAAATATAGCTAGAACATTTATTCAAATACAGGAAAACTGTGTCCCCAAACCAGAAAGTCAAAGCCAACACAGTAGTTATGAAGTTGGCACATGTAGTTAATGTAGTAAACACCCACATTCTCAAGCTTTCCAAATAGGACAGTCTACCTCAGGCAAAGATCCTCCTTTTCTCACTCAGGCAACTTCTTAGTGTCCAGGCAGCTTGCTCTCAGCAGCTCCAACCCCTTGCAGTTCCCATCCCTGTCAGTCCTTAGCAGGAGTCCTTAGCAGAGATTCTGGCAGGCTCAAAGAAAAAGGAGTTTGCACCTCAGCCACAGCCACTGCCACTGCCGCTGCTTCCAATCACCATTGCAGAGATGCTAGCTTGGCTCCAGATTTCTCTTGCTCCACCCGTTCCTGCTACATTAGCAAGTTCAAGGGACATGAAAGATCTTCAAATCCCAGTTTCATTATAGGCCAGGTGTGGCTACAATATTTTCTATACCCCATGAAGCCATGTAAGTTCACACTCACAGTCGCGAGAGCCTCAACAGAATAGAGGCAAGAGTCTTCTGAAGTTGGCTGGAACTTGGAGAGTTGATTGCTAAATTTTCAATGTAAGCATTGACACTTTGGAAATTGGCAAATGCTACAAATGAGAGTTTGATTAATTGTTTATTGTCTAGAACAACCTGAATAAAGTGATGGAGAAAATACCAATAATGTAGATGAGGTTAAAATGTGTCATGGGTATATTCCCCTTCCCCCCTTAAAGGCTTGGTTGCTGAATACTTACTAGCATGAGTGCTTTTGGAAGACGGTTTGAAAATATGGTGAGGAATGAAGGCTATATCCAGTCTGTCTCCTAGTCAGGTGTGTTGGAAGTCACAAGAGAAGATAGATACATTACTAGAGAGGGTGACTGGGGATTCAGGATGTTCTTCAGGGCATCAGGTATCTAAAAGTACAAAAAGATTGGAGAATTGTAAAAGGAAGCAGTCTAACATGAAGGGCTGTGTGTTTATTTGTTTTAACAAGAGAACAGGGATTCTAGAAGGGCAAAGCAGTGGGGGCAGAAAAAACCATTGAGAATTTGGAGGGATAGGGTTAAAAGGAATAGGAATGTAAGAGAAAAAGGCATTACTGTGGGAAGGAAGTATCCACTCAAGTAGCATACAACACCGAATCCCAGGGAGGGGAGGAAGAGGTGGGAATTTGGTCAGTATTGGATGGGGAGGTAAGAGCTGACAGGCAGAGGGACTGCCTCCCTTAATGATCTTGCCATAATGGAAGTTGACATTAGTTTGTTCTCTCTTGAATACCAGGAAAGAAAGAAGACTAGATGAGACATCAGGACCAGTAATTACCATGGTTAACAGGTACCCAAGGGTACCATACTATAGTCATATTCAGAACCAGGTTTGGTTTTTATATTTTATTTTGGTTTTGGTTTTTGTCTCATCCCAATATGGCAGAGAACAATTTAGTGTTAAAAGATAGCTATATGGAATCTCTACTTGACTTCTGATCAGGCCTCATATGCTTCATATCCAATCTCTGAAAATGAATGAGGCCTTGTGCCTAAGGTTCTGAGCATGAGTGGGATGCTCTTAGCAGAATACTGTTTTCTTAGTGCCTGATGATTACAAGGGAATAAAATTCTTGTTGTTGGGTTTTTTTTCAATAACAGGGAAGAATAAGTAGTACTTTCAGAAATGATAACTGATCTAGGAAACAGCTCGACTAGTTTTCCTCTCTAGGAGAACCTTGACGCCAACCTTCTATTTGGCTCAGACTTTCCATCTTCTAGTTTCATTTATCAAAAAATAAGTCAGAATTTGTATGGTTCAGGTCTTCCAAGTAATATATCAATTATTGGTCATTGGGCAAAGATTTTATATTTATGTAATTCTTGCTTCCAAATAAGGCTGGGACATTTTTGCATGAGACTCTCCTAATTGATGGAGAGAATACAGATGCAATCTTGCATAACTATGAGAGGGGCAGAGTTTGTGTAAGAGGTTTTCTGATTTTTTTCCAGAGAGACTATACCTGGTTCCAAACTCTATTGAGGATTTCTTCCATAAAATTTGAAGTACCAAAAAATTTAATGTTTTTTAGAACATTTTTAAGTGGTGATTTTTAAGCACCCATTACCATCATCTCTTTATTACGGTTACTTCAGGAGTTGAAGAGGGATGTATCTGCTTGGGGCATCTTTTCCTCTTTGGCTTATGGGTTGCCATGGCCAAGGAACTCATCACTATTAAGGGACTTATTTGTGATAAGCCTTTTCATTCATAGCTAGGTTAGTCCCTGGACAGAAGAGTCAGTCTGTTGTTAAAACCATTCTCAAACCCTTTCCAAATGTGGTGGAATATACCTAGCTTTCTATTCTTCAATCATAGCCTACAAGAACTAAAGGTCAGGCCCATGGTATAATGAAGCATGAGAGTAGAACTGTGCAAATTTGTCAGTCAAGAAACACATATTAAGCACTTACTATGTGTCATAAATAATTTATGTTTACATAGTGTTTTCAGTCAGCGAATAAGCTTTTATTAAGTGCCTACATTGTGCTAAGCATTGTTATAAATTCTAAGTATACAAAGAAAAGTAAATGGCAATCTTTGATTTCAAGAAGCTTATAGGAAAACAACTATGTGCTAACAAGATACATATGACATTAATCAGAAATAACCAATAGTGGGAAGGCATTAACATTAAGGCAAATCAGGAAAGGCTTCTTGTATAAGGTAGAATGTTAGTTGGTACTTTAAAAACTATTTTTCTTATAATGACCCTGAGAATTCAGCTTGAGTATACTCCCATTTTAGAGATAAGAAAACTGAGGCTTAGGGAGTTATATAACTTGCCAAAGTGGGAACAATTAGCAAATAACAGAACTGAACTTTGATTCTAAGTGTCTCTTGACTCCACATCAAGCACTCTTTCTCCTATTGAATATTTCTTTCAGTTTAACATTAGCCAGAAGAAAACTAAATCTTCTTTGAAAAGCAGAATTCCTGGGGGGCAGAGTCAAGATGGTTGCATAGAAGCTGGAAAACTCCATGAGCTCCCCCCATAACCACCTCAAATACCTATAAAATATCACTCTAAACAAACTTTAGAGCTATAGAACCCACAAAGTGACAGACAGAAGTGAATCTCCCACTGAAGGCAGCCTGACAAGCAGACAGGAAGGGTCCATTGTAGTGCATTTGGAGCTGAGCCTGGCCCCTCGTATGCCTGTGGTTTTAGCTGCAGGGCAGCCCCAATCAGCAGCAGCTGGAGAGACTTTGGGAGAGTGGATCACCAGCAGCTGTGGCCATTTCCAGAATTATCAACCCATAAATGCAAAGGCAAAGTAAAAGGTCAGTGTGGACTTTGGGAACAGCAGAATCTAGAGTGTGGTTCATCCTTTGCCCCCAGAAGGGAGAAGCAGATCAGTCATAGTGGCCTTGCATCCACCTCCATGTGGATCCTTCAGAGCTGCTGGCCTGTAGATTGCAGGGGGACCAAGTGACCATTCTGAAGGGTAATCGCTCTTGCTTTTAACCTGCTTGGATCTGGATCACAGTCTTGGGTGGAGGTCCTGGGGTGTGTGACCAGGTGCCAGAGCCTGTGGAGGCTTGATGAAAAAACCAGAGTTGAATAAAAATTTGACATTCAGATACAAGAAGCAAGAGAAGCATGAGGAGGTAAACAGGGAAAAAAGATCATAAAAAAAAATCAAAGTTGAACTATTTACATTTCTACATGGAAAAAACAATAATTGTAACTTACGAAACTTTCCTCAGTATGAGGATAGGTGAAGGGAATAGAAATGTATGTGTATGTATGTATGTATGTATGTATACATATGCATGTCTATATATGTCTATATAGGAGGACATGTGGGCATATGAATACATATGTGAATGTGTGTACATATGTGTACAGGTATACTTAGAGAGAGGGCACAGGATCAATTGAATAGGAATGGATGATACTTAAAAGGTGAAATTGAGAGGTGGGAGATAAATATAATAAGAAAAGATGGGGAGAGACAAAATGAGGTAAATTATCTCAGATGGAGGAGGCAAGAGAAAACTGTTACAATGGAGGGGAAGAACAGGAAAGCAAAAGGGAATGGATCAGCCTTACTTTCATTTAATTTGGTTTAGGGAGGGAATGACATACACACTAAATAGGGTATTTTGCCCTACAGGAGAATAGGGGAAAAGGGAATGAGAGGGGTGATTACGGATGGGAGGGCAGGTTGGTGGGGAGGGTAGTTAGAAGCACATACTTTTGAAAAGGGACAGGGTCAAAGTAGAAAATAGAACAAATGGGGGGTGGGATAGGATGGAGGGAAATATAGTCAGTTTTTCACACTATATCCACTATGGAAATGTTTTTCATAACTATACACATACAACTTATATTGAATTGCTTATCTTCCCAATAAGTGGCGGGGGGGGGGGTAATGAGAGAGGAAGGGAAAGAATCTGGAATTCAATGTTTTAAAATCAAATGTTTAAAAATATATATTATTATTATTATTTTTACATGCAATTGGGAAATAAGATATACAGGCAATGGGGTAAGGAGATCCATATTGCCCTACCAGAAGGTCGGAGGAGGTTTGGGAAGGATTTAGGAGACAGTAAAATGGGGGAGGGGGTATACAGTGGGATTGCTGTTTTGGGGTGGTGGGTAGAGGAAAGACAGGGAGAAAATTTGTTACTCAAAATCTTGTGGAAATGAATGATGTAAACTAAAAATAAACATAAAATTTAATTTAAAAAATAACAAAAGAAAAGCAGAATTCCTGAAGATACTCACTTGAGCTGTGTAATATGTCTTCACTTCTATAACAATAATTGGTATTCCTTAACTGATTGCTTTATGGCTTACCAAGTACAACCATCCTGTGAGTTCGGTGCTACAATGACAGTATCCCCATTTTACAGATAAGGAAACAGATGCTCAATGAGTTTAAATGACTTGTTCATAATCCATAGCAGGGCAGAAGTGACATTGGAACCCAAGTCCTTGCTTCAGGTCTGCTACACCATAGACTAGTGCATCTTTTGACTCACTTAGAGAGGTCACAAAGATGCTTGGTGTTTAATTAATGCTGCAGATCTTCGAGTCCAGCCCCTCATTTTACAGCTGAAGCACCCAATGCCCAGAGAGATAAAAGAGCCAACTTGTGGACACTAGCCTACTGATAAGAGAACAAGAACTAGAATCTAAACTAGTCTCCTGATTCTTAGTCTGAGGGGTGGGAAACCTGCGACCTTGATTCCCAAGGCAGCCTTCTAAGTCCTCCCGTGTGGCCCTTTGACAGAGTCCAAGTTTTACAGAACACATCCCTTTATTAAAGGGGTTTGTTCTGTGAAGTTTGGACTCAGTCAAAGCGCTGCACTGGAGGACCTAGAAAGCCACATGTGACCTTGAGGCCTGGCTAGGGCCCTTTCCGCTATACCTGTGCTGCCTTCTTCAGTAATTGTTTGCATTTTCGTCTGGAGTTTGTGAAGAAAGGGTGGTTGACTAATCACCACTGCTATGTGGACAGAAGACAGCAAATTTCCTCTGTCCCCTGCTTCACCACTTGCAAATACTCCTATCCCTAGCCTTCTGTCAGATAGGATTTTATTTCAGTTGTTTGCCATTTAAAATGTTTTTGTCTCGCATTCATCACACAAAGGCAGTGGAAACCTGTTCTTTGTTCCTCATGCTTCATTAATTCTGTTTCTATTTTAGCATCTTGAGTCATTTCAACTTGGTGGAGGATCACTAACCCACCCCAGGGTCAGGTGTGCTTGTCTCAGCAGAACTCATATATCTTGGAATGACAGTAAAGACTTCCTCCCATCACCTCCAACCCCACTGGCACTATCATCTCTCCCTATTGTTGGTTTGTTGGTTTTTTTCTTTTTTTTTTTTTAATAGAAGTGAGTCTAATGATGGAGTGGCTTCCAAAAATGCATTTAGTGTTTGGCACTGTATGAATGAGTATGTCCAATGTGGTTTGCACATATCGCAATAAGGTCTGTAGTTGGATAAGTTTGAAACAGATGTCTCTCTTTCTCTCTTTTTTGTATCCTGAACCTAACTCATGGCTCTTATATGAAATCTGTGCTTCTGTAGCTGCAACAGTCTCTATTTCTAGAAAGAACAATTTAGGCAGAAGTAGAATCTGTTCTAACAAGACCCCCTAGCCCCTAGTAATCTTCAAGGACCAAAAGAATTGAATAAAAATATACCACTTTCCCCAGAAGACCTGAACTACTTAGCCTGGACAGCTGTGGTCATTCAGTGCCCAAGGATGAGATACATGAAACACACAGCTCTGGGGGAAAAGGACTGAATCATTGGACATGAAAAAGGGGTTCAGAGGTTTTGCAGAATTATGGAACTAGGAGATTACTTAGACATTATCCTATTCACCTTCTAATTTTTACATAGGAGGAAACTGAGGGACAGGGTGATTATAGTATCATTGAACTAGAATTCTAAGGAACATCAGAGGATATCTAGTCTAACTAACCCCCTTAATTTATAGTTCAGTAAAATGAGGCTCAGAGAAGTGACTTGCCAAAAGTTAGGTCAGTAGTAATTATCAGAAGCAGAATTGGAACACAGGTTCAGAGTAAGGGCTTGTACTATGCTGAATCTTAAAGTCTCTGCAGTTTCAAGCCTCTCCACTTACCCTCACTCAGCAAGCTCATGGGAACTGAGGAGACAGGAATTTAGGATGGCATATCAAGTGATGAGTCAGGTTCACATAATGTATCATCTCACTCCTTGTGTTTGGTGCAAGATGGGATCCCCTCTTGTACCCAAAAGCCCTCTCCAAACTGGTCCAGACATTCTGGAAAGTAACTTGAAACTATGCCCCAATAGTCATTAATAATGCATATTCTTTAACAGGAATACTACTCCTACTACACCTATAGTCCAAAGAGATCAAAAAAGGAGGAATCAAACCCATATGTACAAGAATGTAAAAAAAAAAAAAAACGTATTAGCAGCCAGGTGGTGCAGTGGATAGAGCCCTGGGCTTGGAATCAGGAAGATGCATCTTCATGAATTAAAATCCAATCCCAGACACTTACTAGCTGTGTGACCCTGGGCAAGTCACTTCATCTTTTTGCCTCAGTTTCTCATCTTTAATAAAACGAGCTAGAGAAGGAAATGGTGACTCCCTCCAGTATCTTTGCCAAGAAAACTCCAAATGGGGTCATGAAGACACAACTGAAATGACTCAACTACAACAAAAGCAAACATATGATGTCTGAACAATGAAACTCCTCATTGGTAGGGACATCGTTTTTTATTTAACTTTTTTTTGGTGGACTTGATTATTCTCATAATTGGGATGCTAGCTCTGTAGGTAGATGAAGTAGGGGGCCCTTATACCATATAATTTATAGGTGTCAGTGAGATGGAATTTGATAAGGATCTAATCCTTTTCCTTAAGTTTTTGAAAGGAAATAGCTTTTCAGTGAGCAATCTGTGTTATTTTGCTGATAGAAGCTTGTATAAAGTTAATGAGTCTGGAGAACTGTGTAGCTAAAAGGACACAAATCCCTTTCTGAGGAATACACATTAATGGGTTTGGCTTTGGAAAGGAGTTTGTATTCATTTCTGGAAAGTAGAAAGAAAAGGAATGTCTTGATTGATTTGACCTTGTTGGTTAAGTGGGAAGCAAAAGATGAATGTTGACCCTAGACTAAATCAAATTTGGTTTTACAAATGTAAGCTTCCCTCTTTTTCTACTTTGAAAGAAATCAAGTACTGTTTGTAGAATCAGTAATAAAAAGATACCTTTAGATAAGGGGATCCAGATGCATGACACATAAGAGCTTCTACCAGGAATGGGGAACTTGTGGCCTCAAGGCCATATGTGACTTCCTAGGTCCTTATGTAACTCAGTCAGAAGGCCACACTTAAGGACCTGGAAGGCCACATGTGGTCTTAAGGCCACAGGTTCCCCATCCCTCATCTAGTCCAATGTTGTTACTCTGGAAATGATGAAAGCGAGGCCAGGAAAGGACAAGTGGCTTGTCCCAAAATGACACAGCTATTAAAAAGCAGAGCTAGGATTTATATCCAAGTCCTCTGACTCCAGACAAATCTTCCTTTCCAGTCATTTGTGCTGCCTAACCTGATATCGAACGTACCACCGACCAGCCTACAATGATGCCTAGACAGAGGTAGTTAGATGGTCTAGTGGATAGAGTGTTCCATCTAGAGATAGAAAGGCCCAAGTTCAAATCCAGTTTCAGACACTAGCTTTGTGACCTGGGAACATCATTTATCTTCTGTTGTCCTCAGTTGCCTCAAATGTAAAGTAGTAATTACAATAATACCCGCTTCCCATGATTGTTGTGAAGATCAAATGAGCTAATATTTGTTAAGCATTTGGTAAAATTTAAAGTACTATATAAATGTTAGTGATTATTGTTATTATTATTTTATGACACTTTGAGAATTATTTCCATCAAGCCCAATTGTCTCCAGAAATTCCCTAATGAAGTAAAAAATGAATAATCACTAGAGTAATAATTTTATCAGGACCCAGCTAAATGAGGGCAGTAGCAATGGTTAGTTAACGTCTACCCACATATTCCTTTATCAGTAGGAAAAGGAAAAGATTCAAGACTTGGCATCTGAATTGGAATCCTGGTACTGGTGTTTGTTAACATTATTACCTTGAACAAGTCATTTAACTGCCCTCGGTCTTATTTATTCAGCTGTCAAATGATTGGTTGCTGTTGATTCACTGCCTCCTCCTCTGTCCCCCAGGGTCCCTATGAATGTCAAATCATACAAAGTGTTTGTAAGTGTTTTGGCAGCCTCTAAAACACTGCAGTAATGCATGGGGTCTTTAATGTTATTCCCTGACTCGGAGGAACATACATAGAAAAAATGTTTAGTGTAACAGAATAGGATGGGGAAACCATAGAAGTGGGCATTATGTAAAGAGTTCGTATCTAGATGAGGCACTGTAGGATGTGTTATGAGGGGAAGGATAATGACGGGAGGGCATTATGTGGAAGAACTGACCTCACTGAATATAAGATAGAAAAGAATTGGATATGAATATTTCTTATCCATTTGGCTGAAGATTAGTCCATTTGCAAATGAACAGAAATGCTGCTTTCCATTGTGGAAACTTGGACCCAGATCACTAGACCTCTCCTTTTGTGGAAATTGAATTCTCAAAAATCTATGATAAAGCTAGGGAGGGCAAAGGGCTGGATACGAAACCTTTTGCTCTTGACTATAACTTCAGTTCATGGAGCCTCCTTATCTCATCCCACGCAAGGTCTGAGATAATAGAGCACTCAGAGACAATAATTACCGGGTCAGTGCCTACTACTATCTCCATCAGGGCAAAGTCCCAGAGAGCTGCAGAGAATGAGACTCTGTCGCATTAGGAGGTTGTGCTGGATGCCCTTTTAGGTGACTTTCAGCTTTGGAATTCGACAATTCTGTGATTTCTAGTGATGAGGATGATAACACTGTATAATGTGAGAGCATTAGACTGTGAGGAAAGCCATTGCAATGGGGGACAGAGAGCAGTGCACCGACTGCAATCATCTCCATTTCTTTCTTAATATCACCAAGATAAGAGCGACATCTGAGAGGTAGGCATGATGTATCAGGTGGCACAGGAAAGTGCACTGGACTTGGAGGCAGAAGACCAGGCTTCAGAACTTATGAATCAGGGTTCAAGTGTTTGGTGCATCACTTACTGACTTACCAGCTGTCAGATCACATCTAGTATTCTGCTCTGAATGGCACAGTTAGGAACTCGATTTTGCTCACAGTAAAGCATTGTCTTTTACTGTGAGGAATACAGCCTACAATGGGAGAGTGAAAATACTCTCACAAGAGTATACAATTATTAAGTGTAAAGTCTAGCACATGTTTTGAGAACCACTGATGGAGAGAATAGTGTCCTAGGATGGTGAAGGGATTAAAATTCTGGTTGTGTACATACCACACATGTATACATACTTAGACACATATGTGTATATGTACACAATGTACACACACGTGTATAAACATTTGTGCTATGATGCATATGTATATGCATGTGTGCATGCACATATTCACGTGTGTGTGTGTATAAAGTCTGATTGTGATATAAAGCCTGGATGCCTTTTCTGAAAAATGTCCAAAGGCATGCTGACTTTTAATATATGTAGAGTACTACCAGGTGAAAGAGAAATTAAGACTTTTTTCTACTTGAAACTAGAAAGCAGAATTAGGATCAATGGGTTAAAGGCATTAGGAGGATTTTTCAGCTCCACCAAAAGGAAAGCTTTCAAACAGATCTAAGAAGGAAATGATTGATGAAGTAGAGACTACAGGAATCTTGGGAGCAAGTGACTACTGTATTAGGGAGTTTATGATAGAAAAGGATAGAAAGGCTAGGTACAGTCATTGGAAGTGATATAATCCTATATCTAACAATGACTCCTCCTTAAAGATTTTCTAGTCCCACTTCCTTATTTTGAAGAGCAAAATGCCGAGACCCACACCAGTAAAGTGACTTTCCTGAGGGCACAGAGATAGTGAATGGCATGGCCAGGACTCAAAAAATCAGGTCCTGTATTTTCATGCTCAGAGCTCTCTGTCTCACCTTTAAAGATCCTTCTGCCCCTGCTGCCCCATTCTCTGTTCTGTGTGTCCTCTAGAACCTCCATTTTGAGGAATTGTCCACAGTCAGTTGTGCTCACTCTTCATCCCTCTTATGTTATTTTCCCCTGACCCTCCAGCGTTCTTCACCAAGCCCCATCACTCTTCTCAGACTGGAAGATGCTTTAACCTGTGTAGCTCTTTTACCCTGGAAGGTCCTCCCTCCCTTGTAACCCCCTCTTCACATTGAAGAGGTCCTCTTCATTTTGAGGGAGAGCTCAGCCCAACTAAACTTATTCTGCCCCTTTCTTTGCACTACTCCTGACTCTCCAGAATTGTTGTTGTTGTTGTCTTCCCCTTCACAGTTATGTTCCCTTCCCCATTCCAACATTTAGCTCCTTTTTATGCGTTGTCTTCTTTCATTAGAATGTAAGCTCCTTGAAGGTAGGACTACCTTTCTTTTTGCTTGAATTCTATTCCCAGGGTTTGGTACCCTGCCTGGGAACATAGTAAGTGCTAAATAAAAATTATATCTGTCTACCACCCTATCTACCTATTTATCGAGGTAGGATGTTCAATCTTGTAGTGCTTTGCAGAGAGAAATCATGCTTCAGATAGAAGTTTGAGTGACATGGGAGATGTGGCAAAAGACCACCAAGGGAGGCCTGCCCACATCATAAAAGGAACTGTGCTCTTTGAGTGAAGCAGAATTGCAGTACCTCAAAAGAAATGGGAGATGTGCAAATTTAGAGACATCTCCTCTCCAAACATTCCTGTGGACTATTTGTGCCCCACCTGTAGTAGAATCTTCCAAGTTTGTACTGTTCTGATCAGCCACAGTGTGACACACTTTACACAGTGCTATCATTTTGGTCCTCCTTGAGAATGAAGGATAATGACCATCCAGAAGGTCGGGCTAGATTTCCTCTAAGGAACCTTTACCTCTATGTTTTGTCTTCCTCTTTTAGAATGTCAGCTTATTGAAAGTAGAAATTATCATAGTTTGTTGTATTCCTATCCATAGTGCTTATTTAGCACAGTGCTTGCTTGATACATACTCATTATTTAAGTATGTCTATCTTTCTATCCTTCCATCCATCCATCTATCCATCTATCCTGTCAGTTTGCCTATCTTGTCTGTCTGTCTGTCTGTCTGTCTAGTTGTCTAGCTATCATTAATAATATAGGTTCAAACCAAAAATAATAGTAATGTTTATGCTTTATGAGAAAAAAAGCACTATGAGCATTTTAAAACATCGAAACAGGAGACTGAGAGGGAAATCATGATGAAATAGGAGCAGAAGTGCTGAGGTTACCAATGTTGGACTCGAGGACCATGACAAATGTTTGAAAGAAAGCTGTTTTTACTGAGCTCAGTCATAGTGAAGAGGTGCCCAAAGAGGGTCAGGGTTGCTTGAGACCCCAAAATACCAACACATCGGGTCCTGCTGAAAGAATTCCACTCAAGTCTTCTTAGCCAAAGGAAAAGTAAAGTTTATTGAAAGATATAGGATAGACTTCTTACAGAACAAGTCTCTGCTAAGCTATCCTAAGGCGCTCTCACCTAGACCACGTCTCTGCTAGGGTATTCTGTGGCTCTCTCACACAGGAAGTCCCTGCCAAGCCATTCTGCAGCACTTTTCACAGAGCATGGAGGAAGATGGGGTCTTATATACAGAGGAGTCTAGGGGTGGTTCAGAGCCAATAAGTCTAACTCCAGTAATGAGTTTGGGGAGGGACTTCAGGTAGAGTTAATGACAATCAGACTCCAGTACTTCAGGTGGAGTTAATGACAATCAGACTTAAGAGGTTTCCCAGAGTATGTACCTCAAAGATTCAAGGAAAGCTCAAAAATGGGGGGGGTCCCAGAGCCTACACCTCATCAATAGGAGCAGACCAAAGGATGGTGATGCACCACTCCTCTGCTCCCTTTTAGTCTTCCCTTTTCCCTATAGATGGGTACTTTCCTCCAATTCTCCATTTCTTGAGTTGTTTTTCTATTTTCTCTGATTTTGATGATAAATCTAATTGTAGTTCTAGCCTATGTATGTAATTGCATAAATGTAATACAGAGAGAGAGAGACAAGGTACGGGGGACTGCCCAGGAGGGGAAAATGATAAATTTGAAACTTCAACATTTTCCTAAAGTGCTAATATTTTTCCTAGCTGGGAGCCCTGAGTGAATTAAAGAGAACTATTGACTCTTTATTTTGAGGGGAGAGGGAAAGAGAGAGAGGGAGATGGAGAGACAGAGAGGAAGGGAAGGAGGGAGGGAGGGTAAGATACAGAAAGAGTGAGAGGGAGGGAGAAGGACAGAGACAGAGAGAGAAACAATTAGATCTGGGTCTTTCTCGACAAATGAGCTGGCAATTTTGGGTCAGTAAATGTAACAAGCTTGCCGGCACTGGAAGGTGGGGCCTTAGCCTCTTCTCATTCCATTGTTTTTCCACAATTGGGTTGAATGGAAAACCACTCCTCTAGAAGGGCAAAAGCAGAAAGAAAATTGTGCCCCAGGAGAGAAGCTAAGAGAGTGACTTAGAAGCAATGGCCTGATTTACAGGATTAAGGGGAAGTTGCCAACTATTGCTCTGGCAATACTACTTATCAGCCTACCATATCACTTCACCATTATTACATAGGCATAAGGTAGATTTTCCAGTGTTATTGTGATGGACAGCTTAGGGAAGGGGATGGAGATGTTTTGGGAGTAATGCCAACAGATCTTAGTAAGTGTTTAATTATTAGAGTAGAAGAGAGATGAGTCAAAGATAATATGGCCTTTAAAAGCTCTGAACTTCATGGTCCCAATCTCATATTTCTAAGTTGGGTTTCCAAAGTGTGGCTTCATTTCCTATTTAGGCTGAGGAGTTTTGCTACTGGTTCAAACCTATATTCTGGTATTTTCTATCCATGATTATGGATTATAAATTGATCCACCAGATTCAATTAGATTTTGGAGAGGGGCATTCACTAAGGTGGCATAGTAAGAATAATTGTTACAAAACATACCTATATCCCCCCGGTGCACACTCTCCCACAAGTACAGAGTCCAATGGAACGTGGGCTCAAACTTAAAGAGTGCATGCAGCAAAGAAATAACTCCTTACTCCCGGTTGTAAAAAAGTCCTTTTTTGCCCCCTTCATTGGATGCTCGAGAAGTTCTCCTTAGGCACGTTGTAGTTCTTTTCCTGGGCTCTTTGTGGAGCCATGAACATAAGCCTGGACTGTCCTTGGATCCCAAAACAGATATTGCTAGACTGGCAATGCCATTTGGAAACCACTGGGAAGATGGGAAACAAAATATCCTCTGAACCTATCAGATATTGCTAGGTCCTACTCAGGCCAGAAAGAAGGGAGAAGGAGTAAAAGTTAAAAGGAGACATACACCAAGGCCAAAGCATAGGTATATCCTCTTGTTTCCCCCTCCCCCAGAAGCCTTCTTCTAAGAGATTTTACTGGAATGCTGCACTTAATCTCTGGAATAATTCCAGTTTTAAACTAGGTTCATAATTTATAGATGTTTTTTGGAAATGACTAAGTTTCCTCAGTCTATCCAGTTTCAATTATTTTTTACACTTAGTTTAAAGCCTGTGTTTGATTGATTGAGATGTATTCTTACCTCATTAAGTTATAAAGGCATTTTATCACTTTAAATGGGGTGGGGTGACTTGATTGAATAAATCAATCAACATTCTACCTTACAGTAATATAAGGGAAAAGGAAGCATCTTAGCAGAACCAGCAGGTCTCAGTTTAAATCTTGCCTCTGCCACTTAGTATCTGGGTGACTTGGGAAAGTCACAAGCTCTCAGGGTCTTAGTTTTTGTAAAATGAGAGATTTCACCAGATGGCCTCGACTTTTCTTCCAACTACAAATCTATGATCATATGATTTTGAACATAGAAGACTCACTGAATGGGGATCATCAAAAGAAAGAGTGAAGTCATATGGAGAAACATGTCTAGAAGAAAGATACTGAAGCTCGTATTAGATGTGTTCAATTCTAATACTGGTGAAACCTCTCCAATACAGAAGGGGCTTGTGGAACTAGGGTCCACAAACCCTTTGGAGGTAATTATATATATATATGTAATTTGGAAAAAATATATTTTCCCCTCAATAACCTCTAATTTAAATTGAAGTTGTCTACAGGCTTCACCAAATTATCAAAGGGGTTCATGACACACAAAAAAATGAAAAGAACTCCTTGTAACGTGGTATTTACCACTATGTGCGACAGTAATTGTCATGACCACCAAAGAGCTTTAAAGCAAAGCAAAAATTTATTGACAGGTTCGAACCTGGGTCCCACCCTATTGATTAGGTGTAACCCTGATGCCTTCTACCGTGTCCTTTTTATCCTTAGCTACTAAAGCAGGTGCTACGGGGTGGGTTTTGATTGCCTGGCAGATCTGTGGGACCCTTAGCTACAAGGCTCCAGGTGGGTGCAACGGTTCTGGCTGTCGTGCCAAGATGCAGGCGCCTTGAACAGGATGCTGTAATTGGGATACCATATAGTCCCATTGTTTGGAGGTGCAAGTAAGTTGCTGAGGTAAGGGAGTTTGTGATTACAGGGCATAATGACAGAAGCAGAGAGGGGTACAGAGCATGATGACCTGGGCACGT
>CM053594.1:78284999-78307948 GCA_028646575.1 Pseudocheirus occidentalis
AGAGAGAGAGAGAGAGAGAGAGAGAGAGAGAGAGAGAGAGAGAGGAAGAGAGAGAGGAGCCCAATTGTGGGCAGGTTGTAGAAAAAGGTATAAATGTCAACTCTTTGATCACTACCCAGTTCTGGGTTAGAGCACCAAGGAGGGGACCTGATCTTAATTGTATAAGGAGTGGTGCCAGACTGAGCAAGAAGCAATCTTTAGCAAGTAGCAGCTATGTGGCTGTACTACAGGGAGAGGAGTGGGGGCTCAATTTCAGCTCCTAGTCCCATCTCAAGCCTACAAAGTAATAAGCAGGACAAGAATCCCCTATCAAAGGAGGACGGAGCAGTTCTGCCAGATTAAACCACCTAGGCTTTCCAGCTGGCTGACTGTGGTTGAATTCAGCAGCAGTCCACTTGGAACTCCCAAAGAGGGGCAAGGTAATAGGTATATCATTCAGATCCAAACACATGTCAGGAACCTGCAAAGTTCAGACCAGTAGGGCAGTGATCAGATTTTGTCTTAGGTCAGACAACTTTGGGAACATTGAAACTTGCAGGTCTCCAGTCTGAGCTTTTCATGAACTCTTTTCTCCTAACACTCAGTGACGTAGGAAGGCAGCAACATTTCTTCCAGAGATACAGGGAGTCAAGCTCCAACATTAAGTTAAAGTCAAGAAGTAAAAAAAAAAAAGTAAAAAAAGAACAAACAAATAAACAAACAAAAAAAGAATCTCAGAATTCACACACACACACACACACACACACACACACACACACAATGGTGACAGGTCTGCTAAAAATAAAAACACAGAAGAAAATTACTCCACAACGTCTATAAGCAAAGTGTTAAAGTAGAACATAGCCTGGGCACAAGTTCAACTAGAATTTGGAAAGAGATGATGCAAAATAGTTTTTTGAAGGAATTAATTTTTTTATATAAATAAGAATGCTTGAGAAAAAAATGGAAATCACAGCAATGGGGAAAAATAGAAAGCTATTAACATGCTGGCAGAAGAGGTAAAAAAATTATTCAAGCATTAAACTTCCCATAAATTAGAATGAGCTGAAAACAAACTAATGACATTATGAGCCCACAAAATATTAAAATAAAGCAAAAAAACTGAAAAAAGTAGCAGAAAGTATAAGATATCTCAGACAGCTAAGTGGTACAGTGGATAGAGAACTGGGCTTGAAATCAAGAAAACTCATCTTAATGAGTTCAAATTTGGCCTCCAATGCTTACTAGTTGTGTGACTTTGGGAAAGTAACCTAACCCTGTTTGCCTCAGTTTCTTCATCTGTAAAATGTGTTTGAGAAGGAAATGGCCAACCATTTCAGTATCTTTGCCAAGAAAAGCTCAGTCAAACACAACTAAACAAAAAAAGCAATTAACATTTCCCCCTCAAAACATTTTGAAAACACTTCAATGAGAGATAATTTAGAAATCACTGTACTACCTGAAAATCAACCAAAATTGATCCCAGACATTATATTTCAAGAAGACATTAAATAAAATACCTCAAGCTCATATAACAAGAAAATATAATGGATACAGAAAGAATCCACTGGTAATTTCCTGAAAGAAACCCCAAAATGCAAACTTTTAGGAAGATGATAGTCAAAAATTCAAAGATTCTAGGTCAAAGAAAAAATACAGCCAGGAGCCAGAAAAAAAATAAATTCAGGTGCCAAATAGCCACAATCAATACCATACAAGCAACAACCACTATGAATCAGCATAAAGCTTTGAATACAATATTGCAGAAAAGCAAAAGATACAGGCATACAACCCAGAATCACATATCTGGCAACACTGAGTCTAATTATATATGGGGAATAAGTGGAACTTTAATGAAATAGAGGACATTCAAGTATTTCTAATGATAACAACTGAGCAGAAACTTTGAAATATAAATGCCAACATAAAGAGAATCATAAAAAGGTAAACATAAGCAAGGAATCCAATGGACTAAACAAGGATAAATTGTTTCTACTCTAATATGGAGAGATGATACATGTATCCCCTCAGAACTCTATCAGCATCAGAGTTCATAGAGGAAGTCTATTTAGATAAGCCCTGAGAGTGTTTCTAGTATGTCTTATTGATCTTAGGAGGAGAATGGAAAGAGAAGGGAAGAGTTAAACATTAGAACAGAAACAGAAAGGAAGGGTAGGGGAATTATGTCATATGTTCAGGGTATATGAGTAGGTATCTTTAAAAAAAGAAGTAAGAGGTAGAGGTTGTGGTTAGCACTTGAATCTCACTCTTCAGTCTAACTGGTCAAAAGAGGGAAGAACACTGTTGGGTATAGAAATAGGTGAAGTGTAAAGAAAGGGAAGAAGGGAGAAGGGAGGATGAAAGAAAAGACAGATTAAAGGAGAGATTAGTCCTAAGCAAAATAAACTTTGAAGAGAGTGTATCTCAAAAAGGGGTTTATAAAGAAAGAATCAGAAAATGTGAGTGTTCTTAGGGTGAGTGAGAAAGTAGCAGAAGCAGATTTCATCAAAACCAGACCATTGTTACTGAGAATACTCCTTTTATCTCACAGCCTTCCTGTATTTATAAAGATGGAATGGAAAACAGAGAAGGAAGAGTAAGTAAAATAGAATTGAAGGAAATACACAATCAATGATCGTAACTGAATATGAATGGGATGAAGTCACCCATAAAATGAAAGAGGATATCTGAATGCATTAGATAGTAGATTCCAACAATATGTTGCTAATAAGAAACACTTGAAACATAAATATGCACACAAGGTTAATATAAGGGACTCGAGCAAATCCATTATACTTTAGTTGAAATAAAAAAAAATACAGAAATAATGATCATGATAAGATACATAGTGAAATATTTCAAATGAATAAGAATGTCATTCTCCAATTGATAGTCAAATGGTATGAACAGACACCTTTCTGAGAAATAAAGCCAAGCTATAAATAGCCATACAAAATGCTCCAAATCACAAATACAGAAATTCAAATTAAAACAACTCTGAGGTTCTACCTTATGCCCTTTAGAGTAGCAAAACAGACAAAAAGGGAAAACAAACATTACTGGATGGGCTGTTGTAAAGACAAGCACGGGCAGCTTTCTAGAGTACTGCTGCTGTGAACAATTTTAATGTCCTCATAACATAGTACAGTGAACTCTCTATTTATTCAGTAGTAAACAAAACCAAAAACATTTACAGAAACCAAAGTACAGCATTCACAATGTTATAACATAACAACCCATCACTAAAGTGGCCACATAGTTTTCACCAAAGTGGGCACATAATTTTAAGCAAAAGATATCATTCAGTAAGTCTTTAACTCAATCATCCTTAAGGAGCAAGCCTCCTTAAGGGACACAAAGTACAAAGGTCACAGTTCTCCACCTCTAGGACACATTGTCTTAATCTCTCAGTCAAAAAGTCTTCTTTCTTCTTGACTGGAGATTAATTTCCAATCATTCTTAACTCAATCATCCTTAAGAGGTAAAAGGCACAGAGTTCAAAGTTCTCCCACCCCTAGGCCACAGTAAATCAGAATCTTCTCAGTCAGCAGTAAGTACCCAAGGAGATGTCTTTTCTTCTTGAATTGAGGCTGGCTTCCAAATTCCATGGTTCCTCTTCCATAGGTCTAGCTCCTGCCTGAATCTATGCAATTGTCACATGGATTCACAGGTAGGCAACTCTCAGCTTCTCATCCAGCTCCTTGTCCAGTTCCACATTGAAGCTCACAGTGTCTAGTCCACCTCAAGTCCTTCTTAGTTTCTGTTTCTGGGAAGACAGAACTTAACAGAGCCACAATAACATTCATAACATTGCCAGAACCATCATTAATTCATTATATGCCTGTGAAATCAACCCAGACTAACCAACAAGGTCTGAGAACTCAACACACGTGATCACTATGGTCCCAGGACCTCCAAAACCCTCCTCAAGGCTGTCTGTAAACAGACAAGGAAATTCTTTTTCAGAGCTTCCAGTAAGGTCCCAGGGCTTCTGTACAAAGTATCACAAACAAAAATCAGCACAGACAGAACAGACAAACAGAGTGCTGGCCTCTACAACCATTCCCCTTCACAGCTCTGCTCTCTCCCGGCTTGGGCTACTCTTTATATATGATCATTAGCTCCTCCCAGTTCCACCCCTTCCTGTTGCATCAGCAAGTTCCTCCCACTGTGGTTTTCACAAGTTCTGCTTCTTATCAAAGACTTGATATAATCAAGGGCAAGCCTCAACAGAAACAAGGTGCTAAGTACTTGTTTACTTGCCATTATAGCTGTGTGAAAATAGGGACTTTGATGTACCATTGACAAAGTTTTGAAATCATCCCACCATTTGAGGAGCAATTTGGAACTATGCCCCAAAAGTCATTAAACTGAGCTTACCCTTTGGCCATGCTCAGTCAATACTTCAAAGAGCTCAAAGTAAGATCTTTATACCAACTCTTTTTTGTGGCAGGAAAAAATGGAAACTGAGAAGCCACATCAATTAGGAAATGGCTGAACAAGTTAGAGTATATAAATGTAATAGAAAACTATTGTGCCATACAGAACAATTTATACAGTAACAATATTATAAAGACAAATAACTTCAAAATACTGAGGAAATAGGATCGGTGCAATAGCTAACTACTATGATCCCAGAGGACTTATAATTAAACATGCTACACATCTCTTGAGAGACAGCTGACATGCTCAATGAAAAGTGAGATTTTTTTTGACATGGTCAATATGGAAATTTGTGTTATTTAATTACACATGTTTATTTTAGAAGTTTTTTTTTCTTTCTCATGAGAGGAAGAGAAGTGATATGAAGAGAAAGCTGACCTCCATTGATTTAAAAAATAAAATTTAATTACAACTCTAAAAATAAAATAATTTGTAGTATTTAAAAAGAATCATTTCCTCATTTAAATTAAATGTTTTCATTATAATTTTATTTGTACCACTGAAGTAGTTTCTAAACTTTTTCAATTATAAAACCACCCTTTCAGCATAAACTATTATATTTCCTTCCCCTCATTCATCTGTGATAGTTGCATAATTGTTATACTTTGGTTGAGAAAAATACATGATCAAATAATTTTAGTGGGGATAGGGAATTGACCTGTGATTTCATGACCTGCAATTTCATTCATAAAGAGAACTCCCAGATGAGGAAACATTCACTTACCAATTCAAGTCTGAACATCTACAAATGGCAGTCTTTAGATGTCTGCCTAGAGTGTTGAAAAATTAAGTAGCTTGCCTAATAGGGTCACTCAACCAGTGCGTATCTGAGGTAAAACTTGAATTCAAGTATCCCTGGCTCCAAAGCTTACACTCTATCCACATTTCAATGCTTCTCTAATAATATTTTTGAATGGATTTGTATTTTATTAAACCATAATAGCATCTATATACATTTGAAAATAGTAATACATGTGTGTGACACATGCAGTTTATGGAAACATGCCTTCGTGCTTTTATTCAGGTTGTCCTCCATGCTAGGAATACAGTCTGTTCTCATTGCATCTCTTTTGAAGTCTTTTTCTTTTTTTTTCTTCTTCTTCTTTTTCTTCTTCTTCTTTTTCTTCTTCTTCTTCTTCTTCCTTTCTTCTTCTTCCTTTTTTTTTTTTTTTACTTTTTGGAGAGGGAAAGGTAGGGCAATTGGGATTAAGTGACTTGTCCAAGGTCACATGCTAGGTTTTGTGTGTGTGTGTGTGTGTGTGTATGTGTGTGTGTGTGTGTGTATGTGTGTTAAGTGTCTGAGACTGGATTTGAATTCAGATCCTCCTGACTCCAGGGGTGGTGCTCTTTTCTCTTCACCACCTAGCCACCCCATCTTTTATTTTTTTCAAGGTTCTTAGTGAAAACCTTTCAAAAAAACCCTCGCTGTTGGTTATCTTCCTTCTTCTGAAATTATTTTTCATTTATCTGCATCAGTGTTATTTTCTACAATAGAGGATAACCTCCCTGAGGGCAGAGACTTATCTGCATGAATATTTTTTCCTTATAATAGAATGCAATTTCCCTGAGGGTAGGAACTATTGTTTATATTTTGGTTATTTTCTTTTTACTTTTGCATCCCTAAATTTTTTTTAACAGTTTTTTGGCACATTATAGGTGATAATAAGTTCTTGTTGAATTAAATTTATAATATTGAGTCAGGCTGCATATTTTGTTGGCATTAAATCAAAGCTAAAATGACAATGCTTGCTATGAATAGGATGTGGTTTGTTGGGTCCCTTGTAGTAAGTGCTGATAATAATTATAGTTAACATTTATATAGTGTTTAAGGATCTGAAAAGCTCACCTAAATATGCTAACTCATTTGATCCTTACAATAACCCCATGAAGTAGGTGACATTTTTATCTCCATTTTTAAGACAAAGAAACTAATTAGCAGAGAGGTTGTGTGATTTTCCCAGGGTTACACAGTTAGTAAACATGTTAGGCAGGATTCAAACTCTGGTTTTCCTGAGTCCAAATCTTACTTTCTTTCTATTATTCCAAGGTGCCTCTTACTGGCAGGACATAGCCTTGACAACCATTGCATTCTTATTTGACTCAGTAAGCTTTTCTTCTTGTCTGAGACATAAATTCTGAAGTGGTAAGGATGAAAATCATGCAGTTTTCTTAAACTATGGAAGTTTATTAATTATGCCTCTTCAAGACTTTTATGAGAAGAGGTTTATCTGACTTCACTGACTTAGTAAAATGACTCATATTTCCATTTGCCAGTCTTCTCCCGTCTCCTGACTTCCTGAGTCTGGTAAAAACCCTTAGTTATTTCACAACAGTCTCTTTCAGTGATTCCAGGTGAAGGCATTGTAGCGACACCTAAGTACCTGCTGGTCTGGTAGTCAGGAAGACTCAAATTCCAATGCAACCGCAGACATAAGCTGTGTGACCTTGGATGAGTCACTTAACCTCTGTCTGCCTTATTTGTAAAATGTAAAATCTTATTTTACATAATAGTGACGAGGCAGTTGGAACAAAACAGGATGCAGGGTGTGAAACAGGATGCAAGATGTGACACCCAACCAAACAGAAAGTACTCATAAATCACAATGTGGTCTCAAGAAGATCAGAAGAACTTTCTAAATCTTATAGCTTGTGTATTATCTAAAATTGTGCCCATTAAGTTAACTTATGACAAAGCCAGTGTGCCTTATAGAGACCAGATGCACAAAGTGCCTTGGATTACATGACACTCTGGAGTAGCTCTCCCTCTCATGTTTTCATGTTCCCCTCCTATTTTTATGTTTTCCCACTGTCAAACTGCATATAATCTGCACACATAACCCAGCTAGATACCTTACCTCCCATAAGGAGCAGAGTCTGCTGGGTGCATCATCCCAGTAAATGTTATGTACTTGACTTGGAGATAGTGTGAGTTTGAATTCTTTCAAGACATCACTGTAATACATTGACCTATATCTCTTCAATAATACCTATCCTCTAGGGTCCTTGTGAGGGTAAAATGAGATAATATTTTGTAAAGCACTTTTCAAACCTTAAGCATTATGTAAAAGCTAGCTATTATTATTATATGCTGCCCTCAAAAAGGGCAGGGGAGATCTCATGGACAAGAAATAGTGTGAGGACCTGAGAAGGAAACTGCACTGAAAGTCATAAAACCTTGGTTCAAGACCTGTCTCTGCTATTTTTCAAGGTGAGACCTTGAGCAAATCACTACATCCATCTAAGCCTCAGTTTCTTTATCTTTAAAATAAATCTTGTTCCTTTTGACCATAGAAGGCATAACAGGAGCACTGGGTAGAAGTTGCAAAAAGTCAAATTTAGACTTAATGGAAGGATATAAAAGTTCCTAACAATTTTGGTTGTTGAAAAATGGAACAGTCTGCCTTGAGAAATAGTGGATTCTCCCTCCTTGGAGGTTTTCAAGCAAAGGCTATGTGACCCCTCACCATGTGTGTTATGGCAAGGATTCCTTTGGTAAATTGGTTGGACTAGATGGCTGCTGAGGCCTCTTTCAACTCTCCAGTTCTGTGACTCTATGAAAATGAGGGTGATTATTTTTATGTGATCTGCCACACAATTTCCCGTTTGTGTGAGAAAAGTACTTTGTAAACTCTTACAGTCTTACTCTCTTACAGTCAAACTGACCTCTTAGCTGCACGGTATATCATTCCATTTCAGACTTAGTGCCTGCACAAAGTAACATCCCGTATCACAAATGTGCTCTATCTTCATAGAGTTCTGCCTTATAGAAGTTCTAGTTTTTTTTAAAGATAACTCAGGTATCACCTCCTTCTACAGTAGGACTCCCCTTATGTTTTGGTGTTTGGTGACTGATTAGAAGTGTCAGGGGCATTATGACATGCTTCCTAGCCACTGGAGAATTAAACTAGAGGTCAGAAATGCTTCAGTGAAATGATAATAGCAAGTTTCCTTTTTTACCAGTGTTTGTTGTTGAGTAACAACATGTCCTGTTCCATGAATAATGAGCTACCCTTAGTGAGCTTCCCCCTCACACCCCAGGATTAAGACTTCTTCATGAAATTACTTGTTGCATGTTTTGCCTTCACTTATTTGTACATATATGATTCCCACTGCCTCCCTCCTCCCAGGTAGAATGTAGCTTCTTTGAGGGGAGGGACTATTTCCTTTTTATTCTTGTAATCCCTGCTCCTAGTTCAGAGCCTTGCACAGTAGGTGCTGAATAAAGGCTTGTTGAATTGTATAAGGCATTAGAAAAATGTCATTTATTTTTATGATGAATTCAAGCACAGGTTCATAATTTGCTCTGGTTTGACCAATTTAATCATGAGCTCCAGCTTTGGTTTCTGACTCTTGGTCAGGATCTCAAATTTCGATTTTGATAGTTCTGGGACTTGTGCCTTTAATACTACCTGAATTACTTGGTCTCTTCAATTCAATTTGAATTTAATTGAACAAACCTCGAGGTCAAATCTTATTTGCATTTATTTATGCAAGTGGTATCCTAAGCTACCATACTTCTCCCCATACTCCCTTCCCCTTCCCCTTCCCCCTCCAATTACTTGGAAGTTCCCTTAGGGTAGTTACTAGGCCATGTTTCATGTTTATCTCTGAGAACAACAGATAAATTTCATAGAGTTGACTTTAGGGTTGATATAAGGAAACTCTTCTCAAACATTTGAATTATCCCAAAATGGAATGGATTGCCCCAAGAGGGTAGCAAGTTCCTTCCCAAAGGTCATTAAGTGAAGAATTGAATGCTAGCTTTCCAAGTATTTTGCAGAGGAATTAATCTCTGAGTACAGGTTAAGCTAGATACTTTCCTATTTGAAGACTGTTATAATAATGATTCACATTTATAAAGTGATTTTAGATTTACAATTTTTTTTTCAATAACCCAGGAAGGTGTTACTTTGCCTTATAGCATAAATTTAAGGTTAGGAAATAAAGAAGGAGCAACCAAGTTTGGTGACTGATTAGAAGTGTCAGGGGCATTATGACATGCTTTCTGGCCACTGGAGAATTAAACTAGAGGTCAGAAATGCTTCAGTGAAATGATGATAGCAAGTTTCCTTTTTTACCAGTCTTTGTTGTTGAGTAACAACATGTCCTGTTCCATGAATAATGAGCTACCCTTAGTAAAACACCTTAGGTCATATTATCTGGCAACATGACATTGAACAGAAAAACGCTAGATCCCAAAACCACGTCCTGTGAAATGAGAAGTCACGTCCTGGCTTCTGAACTCCTGAGTCTTCAGCTAGAGACTAGCCCTATGGGATACATAAGTACAGTCTAAGCTGGGAACTATATTTTATTGTCTACTATTATAAGATGTATGGCAACGAGAGAGTAAGCAAACACAACTGGGCCATTTCTAGAGCTCTTGGGTTTTGAGAAGTGTGTGTACTGTCTGGTGCTACTTGAGGGCAGGAGAAATTGTGCATGTGCAGTATATGTGTGTGCATATGCCTGTGGGGATAATGGAATTCACAGGGAGGAAACCTCCTCTCCTAGGATATATTGGCACCTCTATAAAAAGCTACTGGGGAGTTACCTCTGGAAAGGTTAAGTGATTTGCCCAGGGTCACACAACCAGTACCCATCAAAGACAGTATGTGAACCCAAGTTTTTCTGGCTCTCTCCATTACATCAAACTCTCTCTCCCCTTGTGCCCAAGGCAAGGCAAAAGCTCTGTAGGGAGCAGAACATTCCTTTTCTGTTCTTGTGGGACCCACTTCTATAATGTCAAGGTCATGTGAATGAAATGAAACAATAATAACACCTATCTCCCAGGGTTGTTATGAAGATAAAAATGAGATAATAAGATAATCTTTAATAAAATGCTCTGCAAAACTTAAAGCACTATATAAATGATAGTTATTTTTATTATGATTACTACTATATTTACAAACTTTATTAAAGTCTGTTGTTCCTTTCTCCCCTTCCGCTTCACAGAACCAGTTTGTACTAAACTTGTTCAGTATGACAGTTCTTAAGAATAGGTTCTTAAAACCAAGGGGTCTGTGGAGAAGTGTAGTTTTTTTTTGTTGTTGTTGCTGTTGTCTTTTTTCCCCCACAATCAACAAAAAGGAGATAGAACCAGGAGGTGACCTCATTGCAGATACTGGTTTGCAAAGGGCCCAATGAGTTAGCTCAGAGCTCCCTTCTACCCTCCCCTCTAGGGCTCAGGGAGTCACCCCTGTACTTTAAGGAGAGTGGAAAGGAGAGGCCTGAGGGACAGAGTCTACTGGTTTACTCGAGCCACAGGACTGTAGCTCAGTAGACAATTAAGATAGTCCCCAAAGCCAACAGGAAGTAGAGAATATCCTCATATGCTCTGATATTAAGAAATGATGTCCATCCTGTACTTCCAAGGGGGCGATACATATATTTTTCAGATCTTTTCACCATATCACAGTTCCTCTTTTATAAACCTACGGCTTCTGTCCTCAAGATACTGACCAATCTCAGGTAGCTTCGTTGTTGTTGTTGAGTTGTCCAGGCATGTCTAACTCTCTGATGCCATAGACTTGTCCATGGGGTTTTCCTGGCAAAGATACTGGAGTGGTTTGCCATTTCCTTCTTCAGTATGTCCCCATTTTGCAGATGATGAACTGGGGGAAATAGGGGTTTAGTGATTTGCCCAGGGTCGTATAGCTAGTAAGTATCTAAGCTTGGATTTGAGCTTCCTGACTCCAGGTCAATGCTCTAGCCACTGAACCACCTAGCTGCTAGCCTTAAGTACAAAGGGATTAAACAACTGAGACAAACTAAACTTAGCTATATCAAAAATGCTAGAGGAATTGAGAGTTGAGGGAGGCTATGTGAGTTGGAATGGTTGGTAGGGTCTGCCCTAATAACCTGGGATAAATAAGGCTTTCCCTCAGGGCACTCATATAGGGCAGGTTCTTTGAGAGGAATAATGAACATTTTCATTCTTTCTCCCTTGCTCAACACTTCCTTTTGGTTCTCTAGGCACAGGGTTCAAAGATCTGTACCAGATTTTCCAGGGGATGGACCACCACCTCCTGGCATATTGTTTCACTCTTGGTAGGGCTGTTCTCTGTTCTTTCTTCGTTCTCATCAGCCGGTCTTCTATGACAGCAAGTCCCAAACATACCTCCAAGGCAGACTTTTGACCTGTGTTAGTTGTGGTGGTCAGGCAAGTCCTCTTCTTACACATAAAGGGTATGGATAAAGAAGCAGCAAGGCAAAGTGGACAGGACACTATTATGAGCTGGGTTCTGTATCAGACACTTATTAGCAATATAACCCTGAGCAAGCCAACTTAAATTCTCTGTGCCTTAATTTCTTCATCTTTAAAAATAAGGGGTTGGACTTTATGGCCTATAAAGTCTGTTCTAGTTCTAAATCTATAATCTTATTACCAAAAATCCTCCATCATCTGACAGTGTTTCTGGGGACAAGATATATTTTTTGCAGTCCTTTCCCTCCTTGAATCTATTTATTCTAAAAATACCCTTATCTCTGATGCTCCCTGTACCTCTCCTGGGGCCTATCCAAACCATAATGAACAAGAGCGGGCAATAGAGGAAGCAATTGTGGTTCTCAACCTGCCTGGCACATCCTTGCTGTGATTGAGTGCTGTCTGTCTTCATCCAAGGTCATTTCCTCTGATCTTCCTCCTTCACTCTCAATATAAGCATGCTTGCCAAAAGGTACTTCCAGCAACATCCAGATGCTTCTCAGACATGCCCTTGAACTTAGTTTGCATCCAGCCACCCCAATGAACCTCAGTTTCCCAGGCCAATCTTCTTACAAATAGACTCTGTATTTTCCTTCCAGCATCAATCCCTTTCCTGATTCTGGCCACTCCCCAACTTTCTCCTTTAAGACTTATTCTCAGGTAATGGCCACAGAATCATAGTACCCTAGTTGGAATGTCTCTGGAAATGACAAGGCTGTGGAATAATGGAAAGAAAAATGGGTTTAGAGTAAGAAGATCAGGGTTCAACTTCTGGTTCTGATGCTCATTATTGGTATCATCTTGGGCAAATCATGTTTCCTCTCCTGACTTCAGTTTCTTTCTCCATAAAATGGGTGGGATGGAGTGGACTGAGTGAAGCTTCAAGGCCATTTCCAGGTAAGAGAGAGCTAATAAATGTTTAACAATCAGTTATCCAGAAAAAAGTAGGCTTCACACACATTTAAAATTTTATTCTGCATTATTATATTAATATTTTCTTCATCATGTTCTTAAATCTATACCATGGGTGGGGAACCTGTGGCTTTGAGGCCACATGTGTGCCCTCCTAGGTCGTTGGGTATGGCCTTTTGACTGAGTCCAAGTTTTACTGAACAAATTTTTTTATTAAAGGGATTTGTTCTGTGAAGATTGGATTCAAAGGACCACACTTGAGGACCTAGAGGGTCACATGTGGCCTTGAGGCTGCAGGTTCCCCACCCCTGTTCTATTCAATCAACAAAACCATAAATCAAATCCTGATTTGTAGTGTTTCCTGATTTCTGAAGTGTAAATGTTCACACTGAAAACTTAACCATCAATTCCAACAATAGACACGGTTTCAAGAATCAGTACTAGGACAAGCTGACTCCAGCACACACCCATCTTCTGTTCTAAATCTATTACCTTATAAACCCTTTGTGTGGTTCAGTTGTTTGTTATGTCCAATTCTTTGAGACCCTGTGGATCATATTGTTCATGGGGTTTTCTTGGCAAAGTTACTGGAGTAATTTGTCCTGTCATTTAGCTCATCTAGATTGCTAGTATGCAAGACATATAGCTAGTATTTGAGGCCAGATTTGAACTCAGGAAGATGAGTCTTCCTTATTCTGGCCTGGCTCTCTATGCACTGAACCACTTAACTGCCTGACGACATAAGATGAGGCTGAACTAGATTACCTGAAATCTCTTATAAGCCTAACTGCTATTGTTATTTAATTGTTTTAAGTGGTTTCTGATTCTTCCTGACCCCAGTTGGCATTTCCTTGGCAGGGATACTGGATTGGTTTGCTATGTCCTTCTCCAGCTCATTTTACAGATGAGGAAACTGAGGCAAGCAGGGTTAAACCTGTTTAACACATCTAGTAAGTGTATGAGGCTCAGATCTTCCTAACTCCAGGTCCATTGCTCTAACTGCCCCTTGCAAGCTGTGTGACACCCAGTAAGTCACTAAAGCTCTATTTTCCTTACTTTCCTCCTCTGTAAACTGAGGGGTGACAAAAGCACCTATCTCCTAAGGTTTTATAAGGATTAATATGAGATAATATTTGTAAAGCACTTTGCACACCTTAAAACACTTTATAAACCATAACTATTATTAGGAAGTTCTATCCTTTATTGAATTAAAATAGAACTCCCTGTAGCTTTCATGTATCGATCCCAGTCGTACTCTCTGTGGCCAGGAAGAGGAGGTCTACTCTCTATCTCCTATAGTAGCTTTTTAGATACATGAAGAGAGTGATTATGCCCCACCTCCCTTCCCCCGGCCCACTCCTGCACCTATAGCTTCCTCTTGACCAGGTCAAATATTTCAGCTATTTCTTCTTGCCACATTACTAGGCAGGACAGGTGGTGGATGCTCTTACATGGAACAGCTTAAAGCCTCCTTGATCTGAGGGTTAGGGGAGAGGTCTGTCCAGAAAGTTCCTATTCAGGAGAAGGTCAGAGGTGTTAGGTTAGTTGAACAGAACTTGGCCTAATTCAATACAGGGGGCTGAAAGGAATGGTCAGTGTTGGAAGGCTGTACCTCAATCAAAAACAATTAATGACATAAACATGTTAATGGTGAACAAGTGTCTGTCTAGGAGTCATGCTGATGAGTTCCATAGTGGGATGATAGAGAATATTACCCATGATTCATAGCTCACAGAATTTACCTTCCTGTTGGCAGGTGTCTCTTCATGTGCCCTGGCATGTGGATCTAGTATGGCCTTCCCATTTTCTCTGAATGTGTTTTATTCATATTGATCTCCTGCATTGCTTTACCATGAAAACATGGTCTTCTCTAAGCAGCAGACACTGAGTTACTCACACTAATTGTCATAGGATATGGCTTCCAGTCCCTTCCCTGACTTGGTTGAACTCTTCTGGACACTTGACAACTTTTCTTTGTCCCTTTTCAAATACAGTTCCTAGAACTGAACATGATAGTGAAGGTTTAAAACAAACACCACGTCCCCTTCCTGCCCCAAAACAAAACAAAAACTAACACTTAATGAAGGCTTTTTGGTAAGTTCAGAAACTTTTAAGTTATTTAAGTTGTTCAGTTGTTTAGCTGTGTCCAGCTCTTTGAGAGCCTGTGATCCATATTGGTCATGGAGTTTTCTTGGCAAAGTTCCTAGAGTGTTGGGGACTGCTGGGAGCTGGGCTTCATCTCCCTTTTCCATGCCCCCATACAATCCACCTGCCTATGTAGCTCCTTTCAAATTGTCACAAAAAGGTCCCAGGTACTAGGATCAATTCCCTATTAGCAATTCATTCCACCATGCCTCAAAAACGAAAATTGCTTTTATCTTATAATTTTGTCACTTTTTTCTTCTTTATTTATAACTACCTCTCCCCCTAAATACCATTCCTCTCCACCTAGTCTGATTACAACAAAGTTGCTCAGGCTAAGGAATGCAGCAGGCCTGGGAATCCTTCATATCTTTCATTTGACTGTGTCTGTACTTCCCAGCTCTTCTCACCTTTCATCAGTAGAGTCAGAGACCTGTCCTCTCCCCTCCCCCATTCCTAGACCAGTCACTGTGGCTTGTCTCTAGATGTCATCATTAGCATTCCCCATGTACAGTAAATCTGCAACCTCTATCACTTGACCCACTGCACATGATTGTTGTTGTGAGGCTCCCAGAAGAATCTCAGATTTGTCCATCCAGTCCTTGAACAACTTGAATCTGAACAAAAATATGTTCCACAAAACTTTTGATGAATAGATGTTCAGCTTTGACTGTACTTCAAGTGACAAGGGAATCACACACTCATGATACCTCTGGACTGGAAGAGACCTCAGTGGCTAGTTCTGATAAATACCCAAACAGGAATCTCCCCCCCCCCCCCACAATCCTACATCCCTCTTACAAGTGATTATACAGACTTTGTTTGAAGACTTTCAGAGATGGGGAACCTCCTAAGTCCTAAAAGTAAATCCATTCATTTTCAAGACAACTCTAATGGGCAGCTCTCCTTGCTAGATATTTTTGCTTTGAACCCTCCAAGGAAATTGGTCAGCTAAAGGGGAGTAAGATGGGATTTGAAAATGCCAAAGTTTCTTGGATTTGCTGAAGAATCTAGGAAAACCTGTCACATTTCTAGAGGAGAATGGAATTATTACATTCCTCACACTGCGTAGTCTACCTTTATCAACAAAGCACAGATTGCGTTGCCATTTTTTCCTCTGGTGGCAATGATTAGGAAATTCTTTTCCAACTCAACATTGCATTGAGAGTCCTCACTCTGACCATGGCTTATGCGAATTCATTCTCCTACTGGCAAAACAGGTTTTTGTCTTTTTAAAGAGAAGGGGGAAAAAAAGAAACTTTCAGAGTGAATGGTTTGACTTCCTAACTTTCCCGCCTCTTCATTCTGACTGACTATAACCTTTTCGCTCTTCTGGCCTTAAAAAGTGCCAAGAGTAAATCCATCCATGATTTCAGTTTTACCCTTTCCTTCACCTCTGCCCCATGGTCTTTATTCCATTGTGCTCTGGCTCTGGGCCACACCTCAAATGCACCATGGGTAATACATTCAAATATAAATGCCCAGGAGGGAAATAATGAGTCCCATTCAGAGGGGAGTCATATAAGTCTGGCAGGTGGCATACATTTAAAGAGAGGGAGAAAAGTAAGGAGTGTCTAAAAGGTCATCCCCTTTACCTTTCCTCCCTTCAGGGTCTGTGTCCTCTGGATGAACAAAGTAGAAAATATCATTCTATTTATGAGGCATTTTATTTCATTCAAATCTGCCTTCAGGTAGGAATTTTTTTGTCCATTCCTATTTAACTTCCTGAAGCAGGAATGAGGCTGAAACAAAACTTGAAGTATAAGAAAGCTGTAGTCAGTGGATTTAAGTGATGTAACATGGACCTGTATGATTCCCCAACCAATAGCAATTGAAGGATTTAAAGCTTAATTCATTTAGCCTTTTCTTGCCACCTCCTTCCACCCCACTCCAATTCCTATCTTGGGGTAATGGACTGGCAGAATCATATGACATGGTAGCAGAACTGACAAAGAGCAGGGACATCATTCATTCAATAAGTTTTTATTAGGGATACATTTCCCAGAAAATAAAAATGTCTAAAAATATCCCAGCTATACGTACCCAGCATAGCTTAGGAAATAGAGTGCTGGACTTGTAATCAGGAAGACCCTGGGGGCCTTTTAGAGTCCCTTCAGCTGCTAATGTCTTTCCCTTCAAGGATGTCATCTAAGTACTCTTTATATATGGTAAAGATCCTTTACATGTTATCTCCTCCATTAGAATGTGAGGTCCTAGAAGGCAGGATGGTCTTTTTCCTCTGCTTTCCTTTTGTCCCCAGTGCTTAGCTCATAGTCAGGACTTATCAAATGTTCATTGACTTAAATAGAATTGACTATCAGCTTTGGTACTTATTAGTCATGTGACAAGCCACTTGAGTTCTCTGAGCCTCATTTTAATCTGTTAAATGAGGATAATAATACCTCATAGATGTGAGGCATGGGTATCTCTGTGAGGTACCCTGAAAACTTCAAAGTATTCTATGAATATTACTTACAAATACCATAACAATAGAGCACCATTACAATGTCCTTCATATCACATTAATTTTATCTTTCATAAAATAAATTTTATATCTTCTGTTTTTATATAACTAAAATTTCTCCCACTGTACTTGTCCCTCCACCTTCCCACAGAGCTATTTCATATCACATTTTTAAAGGAAAAGAAAAAACAGAAAAAATAAATCAACAAAACTGATCAATGCATAGAAAAAAGTCTGAAAATATATGCTACCCCATGTTGTATACCCCATGTAAATTTCCTACCCTTAGATCTCCCAACTCTCCAGAAGGTATAGGAGAATGTGTCCTCTCATATTTCCTTTCTGGTGGGTCATTCTGGTTCTTTGTAATTTTGCAACATTCACTGATGAAGTCAGAGTGGGAAGAGCTGGTTCAGTTTTGAAAGAATTCAATCAGACCTTCTCTTTAGCCAAAGGGAGCTTTATTGACACAAAAGCATATGGGCCTAAGACTTAGCAAAGAGCTAAACTAAGGCAATGATCTAGGAAAAGGACTGGACTTGTATACACAAAAGTTACATGGCCTATAGGATGATGATGTAATTTTAGGGTTTCTAACGGAGGTTAGAGATTTAGGGACTGGATAGGTACAAACAAGGTGAGGAAGGTAGTTGCTTGCAAGATAAGGAAAGGTTGTCATGACACAGGATAGGGAACACAAGATAAGGGGAACAAAAGCAATTCTTTTGGTATAGGTTGCGTGGTATATCTAGATAAGGGGAAGGGGCACTAAGGCACCCTCAAGTTCCATGATGGGCTAAGAATAAGCCTCGAACTGCCCCCTCAGGGAGCCTGGGAAAGTAACCATTACTATTGACCCTTAGGGCACCTTTGTTTCCACATCATCACTGCTGATCATGTGTGTGTGAGAACTGTTCATTTACAATTTGCAATTTTTCTTCTGAGAACTGTTCATTCATGTTCTTTGACCTCTTTTCTATCTTGTATGCCAAGCTCTTCTCTGAGAAATTTGATACAAAAATCATTTCCCATTCAACAACTGCCTTTCTTATTCTAGATGCATTAACTGTGTACATTAGAAGTTTTTTGGTTTCTTATAATCAAAGTTATTTATTTGTCTTTTGTAATTTCTGCTATGCCATGTTTTCTAAGGAATCCATCTCCTACCCACACCCATGGAAAATATATATAATCTGATTCTCTTTTAAGTTTTAATAGAAAGATGTTTGGATATTGAGGTCACCTATTCCTACATATATACATTAATTATAAGTTATAAGACATATATGTATATAGATATAGACATTAATGTAAACCCAATTTCTATAAGACTGCTTTCAAGTTTTTTTTTCAGAAAGGGAGTTCTTTCCCAGGTAATTTTTATTTTATATTTATCAAACACTGAGATATTAAGTTCCATTGTTCTGCCTTGTCTAATCTGTTTCACTAATTTATTATTTCACTCTTTATTATTTAACCAATATCATATTACTTTGAATACTGTTACTTTATCATATAATTTGAGATCTGAAAGTGTTGTTCTCTCTTCATCTCCTCTTTTTCTTTATTTCTTTGGTATTCTACATCTTTCATTTCTCCAAATGAATTTTATATTTTTAGTGAGTTCTGTAAAGTATTCTTATTTTTTTTTTTTGCTTTTTGGAGGGCAGTTGGGGTTAAGTGACTTGCCCAAGGTCACACGGCTAGTTTTTTGTATTAAGTGTCTGAGGCCAGATTTGACTCCAGGGCCGGTGCTCTATTCACTGCGCCACCTAGCCACCCCTGTAAAGTATTCTTTTGATAGTGTGATTGATAGAGAATTAAAATTGCAAATTAATGTTGGTAGTTTCATTTTTATTATATTGGCATGGCCTATCATTTAAATCATTTTTAAACATTTCTTAAGATAATTTAATCTTTGAATATATATCATATATGTACACACATGTAAGTTTGCATGCATGCATATATGCATTTTGTGCTTTGGCAGGTTGATCCTTAAATACTGTACGTAGTGTACAGTTCCTTGGAATGGGATTTCCTTCTCTGTTATTGTAACTTGTTTTTGTTACTATGATATAGAAATACTGTCAATTTTTAGGGTTCATTTTGTAGCCTGAAATTATGCTAAAGCTTTTATTTTCATTGTTATCACTGCTGATTCCCTAGGATTTTTAAAGTACACTATCTGCCCTTTTAGAGATTGGGGGTTGGTAGGGAAGACGGTGTTAAGTAAACACAGTAAGCATTAGGGATTAACTTTATTTAGTTCATAATATGGTTATGTTATTATGTTTCTTGGTACCTTGGCCTGCAGAGACAATTACCCTATCTCTTGTTCTTATTTGGAGGAATTTTGAGAATTTGTGAAGACCAGAGAAAATTTCTAGTCCTCTATACTGTTGGTCACATAACATGGAAATACCTCATTCAACATCCCACTTTGAAGTCAGATTAAGGTACTAAGAGAAAGGAAGGACAAGGAAGATCCCTGGGAGTTATGAGCTCTGTTTCTGGGGGGACACGTGGTCGCTTACTGCACTGCCCCAGCATGGCTAGCTGTACTGCTGGTAAAGTCTCTGAGTTGCAGAGGGATGAAGTAACTTGGTCAAACACACACAGCTTAGAAGTAGACAGAGTTTTTTTTTTACTCTACAGGCGAGTAAATTCCCCACTTTATCTTGAATACGGTATTGCCATAGCTCATGGTCTCGACAAGCATCTGAAGTTTGTAGCAGCTTCAGAGCACTGGATGCTGTATAAATTAACAGGAATTTTTGCTCCAAGGTTGTCCACAGTTCCCCACAAGCTTAGAGACAGTCTTCCATTCATCATCTTCTTGAGAAACAGATTCAAATATGTCCTGATTGGAGAAGTAAAGAAGATCTGAATGCAACAACCCATGCCCTTGATGGCAAGGTCTGCACTGATATTACATATTCTGCTGGCTTTATGGATGCCATTAGCATTGAGAAGATAGGTGAACGTTTCTGTCTGGCTTATGCCACAAAAGGACTCTGCTGTTTATTGTAGTTAGCTAAGGAGGCTAAGTATAAATTGTGCAAAGTGAGAAAAATCTTTATGGGTACAAAAGACATTCCCCATCTAGTGACCCATGATGTCCGTACTATATCCAGATCCTTTGTTCCATGTAAGGGACACCTTTCAGATTGGTTTAGAAGCTGGCAAGATCCTTGATTTTATCAATTTTTATGCTAGTAATCTATGTGACCAATGGAGCTAACTTGGATTGAACTGGTATAATCATAAACAGGGAAAAACATCCTGACTCTTTTGATGTCCACATAAAAGATGCCCATGGCAATAGTTTGGCCACTAGATTTTCAAATATTTTTGTTATTGACAAAGGTAATATTGACAAAATCTTTGGATCTCTCTTCCCTGAGGGAAGGATGTCCACCTTACAATTACTGAAGAGACAAGAGATTGGCAGCTAAGCAGATCAGTGGCCAAATGAATTGCAGATAATAATTTGTAGAGTTTCAATCCAATTGAGAATGTAATTTTGACCAAAAAAGTGTTTACCCTAAAAAAACATAAAATTAACCAAACAAGAAATAAATAGCTTAAACAACCCAATCTCATAAAGTGAAATTGAACAAGGTGTAAATGTCCTTTCTTCTTTCCTTGGATAAGGGTACTATGGATATGAATGTTGCATAAACTGTTAGCTCTGTTGGTTAGTATTACTTACATGTTTTTCTTTGTTAAATAGGAAGGTACACTGATTGTAGAATGTGGAGAGCATGCAACCCAAAATGGCTGATTTAAAAACAAAAGATATCAATAAAACTTAAAAAAAGTTAAAAGAAAAAGAAAGCAAAGGGGATGGTGGTGGGGAGGGTTAAAAAGGACCAAATGAAAGGAGAAAAAAGTTAGAAGAAAGTGAGCAAGAAACAGGAATGTGCTAACTAACCCCTCTCTCCAAGCATAAAGATTTATAAAGAAAGGAAGTTTGGATTATCAAAGGTCTGAAAAAAGATCAGCCTCCATGTACCCCAGAGACATGGAAAAGGCTTTGATTTTCTTGCAGAATGAGAGATAGAAGTAGCTGCCCTAGGAGTGATGCAGGGTGCTGGTATAAAGTTAGTTTTATGTCTTGAGATGAACAAGGTTGAATACTGGAGTTACATTAGAAACTTGAAAGTTACATGACTATATATAGTCTATATCTTAATGGTCCTTACCCTATAACATAGAAGACCTTAATTTCTAAAGAATGTAATGATTTGGAGACCTTGATAAGCAAGTGGGTAATGAATGAGAAAAAAGTATGAGTCTCTGATTATAGAATATACAATATTACATCTGGAACATACTTTAAATCATAGAACTTATTATTGACTAATGAAGCTTAGCACTGGAAGGTGAGGGAGAAGATAAACAGAGACAGAGAGAGAGACAGAGACAGAGAGAGACAAGGAGAGATAGAAAGAGAGACAGACAGACAGTGACAAAGAGAGATGATGAGATACAGAGAGCATTACCTCCATCCCAAATGCCAATTCAAGTTCTGGCCTTGTAGGAACCATGTTCAAACTTGAAGGGGACTACCCCAAATAATCCTTTCTTTGGCTTTTGCTGGCCCTTTGCAGAATTATCTCTTTAAAAACCATTGAATATTCCTGACTTATAAGGTTTTTTTTTTCCACATATGTGGTTAAAAGGAACTTCATTCAAATCTTTTAAGAGAATTCAGGGTAACATTGCATTTTAATGTAACACAGCCCTTATTTCATACCAAAAATTACAAAAAAACAAAACCCAAAACAAAAAAACCCAAATCTCCCAAAATAAAAAACAAAACATAATAAACAATAAAAGTATTTACTCTAGATTATACATACATACATACATATATATGTATACACACACACATATACATATATATATATAACATAATTCTTGTGGAAATCCAATTTGCCCTAATAGAAAGATAGAGGGAGAATGGGGAAGGATATAAGAGAGCAGACTGGGGGAAGGGGTATTCAGTAGGCCCACTGTTTTGGGGTGGGGGTAGGGGAAAACAGGGAGAAAAAAATGTAACTCAAAATCTTGAGGAAATGAATGTTGAAAACTAAAAATAAATTTAAAAAAAGAAAATACAGTTTTCCTTTACCTTTGGTGAATTTTTCCTTTCATTAGGAGATAATCAACATTCTGGTGAGTACTATTTTTACCCTATAATCACATATAGGTACTTATACTTTTGACATTACCCAGATGGCTTGAGTTCCTTTAAAAGTGACATATACCAGCAGTTGCTAGAGACATAATCTCACCACAGGAATGCATAGAAGTACCCAGGTTTTTGGTACTTCTATGAGGATGTGGACCATGAAAGATAAACATACTTTGAGTTGCTAGATAGAGAACTTTCTGACATTTCAATGAATTAGTCTTTCACTCAACAAATGCAAATATATGTATACAAACACACACACACACACTCATACACACAGTGTGTGTGCAATTTTTTTTGTGGAAGACTATATTTCCCTTCATCCTACTCTCTCCCCCCCCATATATTCTATTTTCTCCTTTGACCCTTTCCCTATTCAAAAGTATTTGCTTTTGACAACCCTCTCTCCCAATCTGCTTTCCCTTATATCATCCTCACCTCTTACTCTTTCACCTCTAATTTCCTATATGGTAAGATACCCAGTTGAGTGTGTTTGTTATTCCCTCCTTAAGCTAAATCCAGTGAGAGCAAGTTTGATTTATTCCCTTTCATCTCCCTGCTCTTCTCCTCCATTGTAATAGCTTTCTCTTGCCTCTTTT
>CM053594.1:78308448-78323509 GCA_028646575.1 Pseudocheirus occidentalis
TCAGCTCCTTCCCACCGTCCCAGGCCTGGCCGCGGTCTCGGCTTCCGGCTGTTCCAGCCTCTGCTCCGGGGGCTGCGCTGAGCCCCTGCTGCCGAGCTGCCTTCAGGGAGAGCTGAGTTCTCTGTATTTGTGTGGGTCTGAGAATCCTAGACTTTCCTAGACTTTGTCTGGGCTCGTATTTTCTGGGTGTTTAGGGTGGCGGTGTGGGAGCTGCGGGACCTTGCTGCTTCTACGCTGCCATCTTGGTTCTGCCCCCCTGCTCTGTACTTTTCTAGATCTGGTTTTATTCTTCCTAGTTTAGGTATCAGTACCATATTTGTAATAAAAAGGAATTTTATAGGACACCTTCTTTGTCTATTTCTCCATGTAGTAATTGCTCTTTAAATAATTGCTTTTTAAATGCTTGGTAGAATTCACTTGTGAATCCAACTGATCCTGGGGATTTTTTTTTTCCTTAGGGAGCTCACTGATGACTTGTTCAATATATTTTTCTAAGATTGTGTTAAGTTTTTTATTTCCTCTTCTGTTGATCTTAGTAATGTATATTTTTGTAAATATTCATCCATTTATTAGCACATAATTGGGCAAAACAACTCCTAATGATTACTTTAATTTCTTCTTCTTTGGCGGCATATTCACCTTTTTCATTTTTGGAATTGGTAATTTGATTTTCTTCTTCTTTTTTTATTCAAATTAATCAATGATTTAATGTATTCTATTGTGTTTTTTCCCTCATAAAACCAGCTCCTAATTTTATTTTCTTGTCCAATGGTTTTCATACTTTTGCTTTTGTTAATCTCTCCTTTGATATTCAAGACTCATATATTAGTGCTTAATTGGGGATTTCTATTGTTCTTTTTCTATTAGTTTTAGTTCAATGCCCAATTCATTGGTCCACTGTTTCTCTATTTTCCTGATGTAATAATTTAGAAGTATAAAATTTTTCTTAAGTACTGCTTTGGCTGCACCACAAAATGTTGAATGTTGTCTCACTGTTGCCAATTTGTGTAATGAAATTATGGATTGCTTATATGACTTGTCATTTGACATACTAATTCTTTAGAATTACACTATGTAGTTTGCAATTAATTTTTAATCTATGTTTCCAGAGCCCTTTATTAAATGTAATTTTATTACATTATAATCTAAAAATTATATACTTAATATTCTGCTTTTTTGCATTTTGTTGTAAGTTTTTTATGCCTTATTACATGGTCAGATTTTGAGTAGCTGTAATGTACATTTAGAAAAAGGGTCATTGTTTTCTATCTCCATTCAATTTTTTCTAGAGGTCTATCATATCTAGCTTTTCTAAAATTTTACTCATCTCCTAAACTTTTTCCTTATTTTTTTTGGTTGAATTTACCTTGCTTAGACTGGAAAGTTGAGGTCTCCCACTAGTATATTTTTATTGTCTATTTCCTTCTGTAATTCATTTGACTCTTTGATGTGTATATGTTAAGAAATGATATTACTTTCTTGTCTACGGTACCTTTTAACAAAATGTGGTTTCCCTCTTCACTTCTTTTAATTAGGTCTATTTTTGCTTTTGCTTTTTCTAGGGTCATGATTGCTATGGCTCTTTTTTTTTTTAACTTCAGCTGAAGCATAACAGATTCTGCTCTAGCCCCTTACCTTTCCTCTGTGTGTGTTTCTCGGCTTCAAGTGCATTTCTTACAAACAGTATATTATATTTTAGGATTCTGATTGTTAATCCATTCTGCTATCTGCTTCCATTTTATGAGTCAATTCATCCCATTCACAATTACCATTATGATTACTGCATATTTCCTTCCATCCTTTTTTCCTCTGTTAATTCTTCTCTATTCCTTTCACCCTGTTTCTCCTCAAAGGTATTTTTGCTTCTAGAGAAGGCCTTTTTGTGATAAATTCTTCCTGAAGGGACTGAGGACATATAGCCTATAGCCTATACATACATACATACATGCATACATGCATACATACATACATAAATACATACATATATTATGTTACACACACACATGCCTATAGCCCAGAGTTGTGAATTGTTCTAAACAAATGGATTTCCCCCACAATGTGCTTTCTCTAGGTTTCTGTGTATACCCACATTCTCTCCTCAGTATGCTACATGAAAGTGTATATACTTATGATGAATAGATTTGTGATTGTTCCTGCTTTGATCTTCTGTTGAGTAAATGTTTTGATTATTAATGCTTTTGTCTTATCGTTTAGGTTTAACAACAAAAAATGTATTTTGCTTCTGATCACCACCTTCTTCAACCTGTCTTCTCTTCTACCTTTCTATCATCCACTTCCCTTTTCTTATCCCCCTCCCCTCCTACTTCCCTGTAGGGTAAGATTAGTTTCTATACACAACTGAGTATGTATGGTATTCCCTCTTTGAGCCAATTCCAATTAAAGTAAAGTTCAGGCATTGCCTACTGCTCTGTCATCTTTCCTTCCACTGTAAAAGCTCTTTTACACCTCCTTCATGTGAGATAATTTATCCCATTCTACCTCTCTCTTCTTTCTTCTCCCTCTTTTTCTCACCCCCAAATTTTACTTTTTTGACTTTCATCCTATAATAGTCAACTCACACTATGCCCTCTGTCTATGTACAGTCCATCTAATTGACCTAATAAATGATAAAATCCTTAGTAATTACAAGTATTATCTTCCCATGTGGAATGTAAACAGTTTAACCATATTGAATCCCTTGTGGTTTTTCTTTCCTTTTTTTTTATGCTTCTCTTGAGTCTTGTATCTGAAAGTCAAATATTCTACTCAACTTTGGTCTTTTCATCAGGAATGCTTGAAAATCCCCATTTTCATTAAATGTCCACTTTTTTCCCCTGAAGGATTAAACTCAGTTTTGTTGGGTAGGTTATTATCAATTTTATTCTTAGTCCCTTTGCCTTCTACAATATCATATTCCAAGTCCTCTAATCCTTTAATGTAGAAGATGCTAAATCATGTATTGTCCTTATTATGGCTTTTTGATATCTAAATTGTTTCTTTCTTGGTGCATGCAATATTTTCTTCTTGCCCTGGGATCTCTGTCATTTGGCTATAATATTCCTGGGAATTTTCATTTCATTATCTCTTTCAGGAGGAGATCAGTGAATTCTGATTTCCATTTCTATTTTACCATCTGGTTCTAGGACATTAGGGCAGTTTTCCTTGATAATTTTTTAAACTATAACATATAGGCTTTTAAAATCATAATTTCCAGGTTGCCTGATAATTTTTAAATTATCTCTCATATTTATTTTCTAGAACAGTTGTTTTTCCAATGAGATATTTCCCATTTTTCTTTTCTTTTCATTCTTTTGATTTTGTTTTGTTGTTTGTCTCATGGAGTCATTAGCTTCCACTTGTTCAATTCTTATTTTTAAAGAATTATTTTCTTTGGTGAACTTTTTACCTCCTTTTCCATGTGTTCAATTCTGTTTTTAAAGGAGTTTTTCTTTTCTGTGACTTTTTTAAACCTCTTTTTCCATTTGAACAATTCTTCTTTTTAAGGAGTTCTTATTTTCAGTGGATTTTTGTGACTCAAGAATGAAATAAAGAATTGATCACACACAAGATGTAGGGGGTACTCATTTTAAGAGATGTTTTATATAACTATGAGTAATTATGGAGTTCCAATAGTGCTACTGCCGTTATGAAAATCAACTTGCAGCCAACAGTCCTGAGATTATAGCCCTAGTTCTTATATTTAATAGCTGAATGGTCCTGAGGACATCATGTAGATATGTCATAAAATTTAGTACTAGAAGTGGCCTTAGATATTAATTTACTTGTTGGGTCCTTCATGTCATTATCAATAAAATGGTGACAATAATCCAGAGCAACTCAAAAGTTTAAGTGAAATTTCTGCACTGAGACTTTGGGGATATCTTTTATTTGTTCCCCCAATTTACTATCTTGTAGTCAGGAGAATACTCTGGAAATTTTAAAATGACCTAGAAATGTTGTTTATTACTTTGGTATGCCACTAGCCAGGGCATGAGGGCCCTTTTCTTTCAGATAGAAACAATGTAATTTCAGATTGATTTTTTTCTCCTAAACTTGGCTGAGTCTCATGATACAGAGCAGAGAAATATCTCTCTGCTGGTAATTCTAAGGGAACTATACATATAGAAAGTTTCAGTTCCTGGTCTGAGCAGGTCAATAAGAAAGATTTAGCCTTCACTGTAATTGATCACCTAGTGGGTAATCCTAGTGACTGCCTTTGTCTCCACTCCCTCAAGTCTGCAATATGTACACTAGGAGAACCTTTCAATCCTTGGAAATTCTATTCCCAGGAGGGAGCGCACGGGATAACAGATGTTTGCAAATAATTTGGCCTGGTGATGATGAATAAATTTTTAATGGCTTTCTCATGTACTTGTTATAAATCATTAAGTCTGCAGCAGAATATTTCCAATGATTAGCAGGCCTAGCCTATGGGAGCTGGCTAAAAGTGAAGTCAGGGGACCCTGTGCCATTCTTTTGTGCCCCTTATCACCCCCATCTCCTCTACTTTCCTTGTCTTCTCCTGCCTTCTTACTTGTACTCCTTCCTCTTGTCAGCCCTTACTTCCTCTTTCTTTTCACCTCTTCTTCCAGCTTTTTCTTCACTCTTTCTATACTCCCCACTTAACCCTTCTTTAATGATAATAAAAATGTTGACAATGATAACACAAACACTTTTTGCAAAACAGAGGTGATCCTGGGGACTGAAAGGTTATGTCATCAGAGTCCAAGCTTTGCTTAGTCCAACAACATTGCAAAGGCACCAAGGAGGACTGAATGGCTATTGTCTGAGGATCAGCCGAGTTAAATTAATAGTAATTTATAACTACATTGGTTACAGGGAGATTTGCTTTTTGGCACAGTAACTGTAAAAGACCATTTTACTAAGTCAAAGAAAGGTTGTCATCATCATTGGTGGAAGAAATATTCACACTAAAGAAATTGTCAAACATGGAAGCATTCGATTATAATATTGACAATGCTAAGGATACTCAGGCAATATTAAACCATAAAAAGATCAGGAGAGCTGGAGTTGGAGGACCTGTGTTCCAATCCCTGGTCTTCTACTCTCTCTGCCTCTATTACAATCAGGCAAGTTTTTTTTTTAGCACCTCAATTTCTTTACCTTTGAAGTGAATGGGGTTGGACTAGAACACAACTATGTTTTCTTCCAGTTCTAAATCTACCGTAATCTATGATAGTACCAATACTCCTGTTGGGGATCATATTATGGCTTGTTCTTTGTTCTCAAAGAGAACCATGATATCAGGAATATGATGACATGACTTGCAAATTAAATGGATCTGAGTGAGGGAGAGCTGTGCAGAGTCACCACCCTCAACTTCCTTCTCCAGAGCCATCTGGGTCCAGTGCCCATATAGAGATCTGGACAACTAGGGTGAAGTAGGAGATGATGGCCTTTTTAAGCTAAGGTCTTTCCAAGATCTCACTTTGAGTGAGGCAATGCTCATTCAGTGAATAGGCTTGTTTTAGAAGTGAATCAAGGGATGGTCCCTTTAATTAAAAAAAAAAAAATCAAACTGACAAGGGAAGAAATCTCAGGGTTCCTGGCCAAAAGAGAAATAATTACTCTTTTTTCACATTCAGACTGAGCCAGGAGGGCCCATAGAGTAACTATTAAGTGGTACTAGGGCACCAGTTGAGAGCCTCAGTGAATTGAATTTAAAAGGCATGGCGTTAATGAAAAATGGACAGGGACCTTGGCATAGCAGCACAGACACTGGGACCGCATCTTCTTCCCTTTTAGTGTTGCTAAGTTTCTCCTTGAACTGTACTAAATCTTCAAGGTAATGGATAATTCGATCATGTAAGCTGTCAGAGGAACACCAGCAGTTGGAAAGAATTTGTTCCCTACAATTAACTATGCAGTCATCCCAGGAGACTTACCTTTGTTCAGGGAAGGTGGTGAGTAGGAGAAGGGAAAAGGAGTTTTTGACATATGCTCATTCTGTGGGCCAAGAGGATGGGACTATGGAATTGACAAACGGCTAAAAAGACGTTGCGCAGTTCCACGCACGCATGTTGGCTAGGCAGTCAACATGCTGCTTCAAGATGGCGGCAGAGGAACGCCAGCCACAGAAAGCCGACCCACTAGAAAGCGACAATGAAGGAGCCAACTGTTTGGCCTACAACGAAGCCATCCTGGCCCAGCAGGCCCGAATTCAGCAGGAGATTGCCATTCATATACCACTGATCTCCGAGTGCCTGGAGCTCTCAGTGCTTTACAAGGAGTACGCGGCAGACGACACCATCTATCAGCAGAAGATCACGCACCTACACAAGAACTACTCCTGCATCCGAAAGACCAGGCCCGACGGCAACTGCTTCTACCGAGCCTTCGGGTTCTCGCAGCTGGAGGCTCTCCTGGAGGACGGGCAGGAGCTGCAGAGGTTCAAAGCCCTCTCTGCCAGGAGCAAGGAGGACCTGGTGTCTCAGGGCTTCCCCGACTTCGTCGTGGAAGACTTCCACGCCACCTTCATGGACCTGATCGAGCAGGTGGAAAAAGGGACCTCTGTGATTGAACTGCTAGCGGCCTTCAATGACCAGAACACCTCTGACTACTTGGTGGTTTACCTGCGGCTGCTCACCTCCAGCTACTTGCAGCGTGAAAGCAAGTTCTTCCAGCACTTCATCGAGGGCGGACAGACAGTCAAGGAGTTTTGTGAGCAAGAGGTGGAGCCCATGTGCCAGGAGAGTGACCACATTCACATCATGGCGCTGGCACAGGCCCTCGGAGTCTCCATCCAGGTAGAGTACATGGACCGTGGTGACGGCAGCACCACCAACCCTCACGTCTTCCCTGAGGGCTCCGAGCCCAAGGTGTATTTACTCTACAGACCTGGACACTATGACATCCTTTACAAATAGGTGCAACAGCGCCCTGGACCCTGCCTGCTGCTGCTGGCCAATGCCAGGGTCAGTCCTGTTCCTCCCCCGACCCCTCCCTCCTTCTAACAGCCGGCAGAAATGTACAGAGGTTTTTTTATGGTTGTAAATGGTAATATTTAACTTCCATTTCCCCTGCTTGCCACCTGCGACCCTGCCTGTTTTATTAAATGGGATGCTGTTGGTTGAAAACTGGGTGAAAAAAAAAGCAATAACAGTCTTTGAAGGAGAAATCCTAACAACACGTGATAGGTTGCAGCAGAAAATGACAGCTACTTAGCAGACATGAAGATGTAGATAACATCTCTAGGAAATAAGGACCCTTGCTTTTTTCAGAAAACAGGCCCTTTAAAGGTAGGGGAAATTGGCAGCTACAGATGCAGAGTGGAACAGCAATAAGGACATGAAGTTTTTGGGAGATTAAGTCACCAGAAGCCGTCCAACTGATCCTAGGCATGGTGCCAATCTGTTAACATGATAGCATAGATTTTCTAGGCAAGATTCCTTCTCTGAAGACAACATGTGAATCTGTGGAAGATTTTGTGTATGAAGGAATTTTCTTATGTCATTTACTTTTCTATTCTGCTCTAATTAAAAGCTTTTCTGGTCTGTTAGAGAATTAACTGAAAGTGGACTTGACATATATTCACATAATTGTGGCTACTTGCAAAAGCATCCTTCACTGAGCCTGGGCATATAGGGGATTCCAAAGTAATATGGAACGTGCAGTAGTAGGAGTAAGGGTAGGAGTAGGAGTAGGAGTAGGAGTAGGAATAGGAATAAGATGAGGAGAAGGTGGCGGCGGCGGAGGAGGAGGAGAAGCAGCAGTAGTAGCAGCAGCAGCAGTAGTAGTAATAGTAGTAGTAGTAGTAGTAGTAGTAGTAGTAGCAGTAACAGTAGAAGCAGCAACTATTACTGACAACTATTAGTAATTAGAAGTTTGCAAAGCACTTTTCAAGTAGCAGGTCAGTGAAGTAAGTCTTCATATTACCAAAGCATTAAAATAGAAGGGAACTTGGAGAATATCTAGTTCAACCTCCTCACTTTATAGACAAGGAAAATAAGTAGCAAAGTGATTGTGACTTATACTGGTAGTAGGTGACAGAGCTAGTCACCCAGGCCCTCTTTTTATTAAATTCTCTCATAAAATCTTTCTACTTTATCATTTTGACTATCAAATTTCTTATTATGTATTCCTTTATCATACTAAAGGGAGTCCATGTTACCTTGGGCAAGTCAACTAACTTGCTGATTAAAAAAAAAAAGTCATCACTTATTGGTTGTCTCGAGAAAGGTTAGATCAGCCAAGAAAGCACTTTAGTTGCTAGATTTTGTGCAAAATAGGGTATCTAGTGGCACCTATAACCCAAGAGAAGGCTAAATTCACAAGAGGTTGACCTATTATTGCCTTCCATAGTTTGAGGTCATGGGTGGACTTGAGGATGGGGAGAAGGTCAGAAGTAATAAGATAAACTTTGCACCTATATTGTGGTGGTCTTAATTACTAGAGAAATCATTTGTTTTTTCTTAAAGATGACTGAAAAAAGTGTACTCACATTGAATAAAAAGCTAAGTCAGTTGGTCTGCATTTCCCAGAGAGTCAAACTGAGAACTGCTTGTAACGAACAAATACAAAGTTGAAAAAGAAAGGAAGGAAAGAAGGGAGGGAGAGAGGAAGGAAGGAAGGAAGGAAGGAAGGAAGGAAGGAAGGAAGGAAGGAAGGGAAGGAAGGAAAGAGATAAATGATAAATACATGATAGATATATCGATGGTTGGAAAGATATATAAATAGATGATAGATAAATATACATGTGGATGGATGAATATTTGCTAGATAGAGATGGAAAACTGAGATACATGGATAGATGGATGATAGAGATGGAGATATATAGGTAATAGGTACATATATGGATGGAGAGATAGATGATTGATGTGTGTATAGATAGATGCCAGATAAAGATAGAAAGAAGGGGCGGCTAGGTGGTGCAGTGAATAGAGCACTGGCTCTGGAGTCAGGAGTATCTGAGTTCTAATCCAGCCTCAGATACAGAAAAACTACCCGGGTGACCTTGGGCAAGTTTCTTAACCCCAATTGCCCCCCCAAAAAAGCAAAAAAAGACAGAGATATATAGATAATGGATGGATGGATGGATGGATAGACAGATGCTAGATAGATGGATGGATAGATGATAGATTTATGGATTGATAGCTAAATAGATGCTAGATAGAGATGGAAAGACAGAGATAGATGAGAGACACATGGATGCATAGAGGCATGGTAGATGAGAGACAGAGAGACACTATACACACACATTTCAATTTTCAAAAAGACAAATTTCAATGTCATATTGAGGGTGAAAGAAAAGAGTTTATCACTTTTTTCTTTCACTAAAGGAAGACAAGTGATTTCCTACAGAAAAAAAATGAAGGCCAAAAGGGCAGCTGTCGGTAGAAAAGCAGCCTTCTGAGGTACAGATTGTTCCTAAATGAAGCAAGAACATCAAGGCTTGGAGTTAAAGATGTAAAGTGTCTTAAACATATGTTTCTTCACTTACACCTACCCAATAGTTTTCTATTGAAACATGATCACTATCTCCCACAAGACACTGTATATTTTTAAGGGACTATGATGCTTTAATTACTCACATTTTGCCTTATACTGAGTAGAAGTTACGATTATTATTGCTTTTGCCTTATTGTTTAGTAAATATTTCATGTTTAAAAGTCAATGGTTTTGCTTTTTTTTTTAATAAATGAGAAGCAGACCTTGTAGAGCCCTGGGAGCTACAGTGTCAAGTAATGGGAATGTATGTGACACTAATTACACCTAGGGCCCTGAGAGAGAATTTGAATCAAGGTCATGTGCCTTGTCAAAGCCACCCTCTCCTATCCTCTCTGCTCTTAGGAGGGAAAAATCCTAGACCTGCTATTCTTAAGTGAGACTGAGAGAGACAGCCAGTTCAGGTTGAAGGGATAGCAGCGAAGTCCAGAAAGAGAAGAGAAAGGACAGAGTGTGCACACAGAGAAAGAGAAGGGGGTAGTATATTTGGTACATAAAATATCACATCTACAGGCTACGCTGCTCACATTAGTGGGTCTGGGACCATACCTGTGCCTCACTATGAAATGCTCCTAAAGCTTGGGATACAGACAAGCCCGATGCAAGCATTGTAAATTAAGTGTGGCCAGTAATAAAGCAATCAAGGTTCTCAGGCCCCATAGAGACAAATACAGAATCCCCCCCATAGAGACAAATGCTCCTCACCCCTTGTGAGAGCAGTTCATTCACTACCGCTCCCTTATGTGACTGACTGGATGAATGTACTAAATAATAATAACTCACATCTATGGTGCTTTATTGTTTATAAGCACTTGGCACACAACAATTCATATCTCATCCCCATTTTATAGATGAAAATCAAAGAAGCAACACAAAAACTAAAATTTCTCAGAGCCTGAACTTGCAGACAGTTCTTCAGAGGGAACACTTGGGGTTTGAGCCAGCGTCATTGCTAACTCAATGTTCTTAAAAAGCTTTAATACGGAAGAAAAATTACACTTGTTCTGTTTGGCACTATGGAGTAATGGGTAGAAGTCTGAGAGAGGCAGATTTCAGTTCAATGTAAAGAAAAGCTTCCTCTAAATTAAATATGCCCCAAAGTGGAATGGGATGCTTCAAAATATAGTAGGTTTCTTAACACTGGAATTATTTACAAACTGGATGTCCAGTTTACTGGTATATTGTAAAGAGGACTCCTGCTTAGTCATAGGCTGGACTAAATGATGTCTGAAGTTCTTTCCAAGTTTTTTCCAGGTCTCAGATGGGTATTCTATGAAGGAAGAAATCAAAATCAGGAAAAGACATATTGTAATCATCTAAGTAAAAGGTGCTATGGCCTGAACTGAAGAGAGGGGAATAAGAACAGACAGGAGCACAAATAGTTTAATATATAGTGGAAGGATCAATTGATGAACTTGGTGGTAAGAAGACTGGTTTTGAATTCTACCTTAGGTAACTACTAGCTGTGTATCCCTGGACTCTCTCTAAGACTCAATTTCCTCAAATGTAAAATAGGAACATTATACCTACATCACAAAGTTATTGAGAGAATTAAATGAAAATTGTTTTTTTTTTTTTTGCTTTTTGGAGGGCAGGTTGGGGTTAAGCGACTTGCCCAAGGTCACACGGCTACTTTTTTGTGTGTGTGTTAAGTGTCTGAGGCCAGATTTGAACTCAGGTACTCCTGACTCCAGGGCCGGTGCTCTATTCACTGCGCCACCTAGCCGCCCCTGAAAATTGTTTTGTGAACTTTGAAACCCTATATAAATCTGAGCCATCATTATTAGTGACAGATTGAATGGGATAGGCAAGAGAAAGGGAATGATTCAAAGATTGTACCAATGTTTGGAAACAGATATATGCATGGATGGCAGTCTATGTGTATGCATACACACATATATGTACATGTATACAGATGTATGTATATAATATATGTATATATATAATGTATGTATATATTGTAGAAATATACATTCTTCCCCATTAGAATATAAGCTCCTTGTGAACTAGAGATTGCTTAATTTATCTTCTATCTGTATTCCTGGAAAATAGCTGACACTTAATAAATGCTCGTTGCTTGATTAACTGAATGAAATTTATAGCTAGTGAAAATGTAGGCCCAAATGGTTAAGAAATGGAAAATTTAGGAAGAATACAAAGCTTAGGAGGAAAATTTTGAATCCTGTTTTAGTCATGCTGATTTTGAGATGCTGGTGAGAGATCTAGGTGCTTGTAACACCATGCACTACAGATTCCCAAAAGAATGCTATTGTGAACAGCTTTTAAGGTTCTGATTACACAGTATAGTGAACACTCTGTTTATTCCATTACAAATCAAGGCAAACATTCACAACAAATCACAGTATAATATTCACAACATTACATCTTATCACAGAAAATCACAATATAGTGTTCACAACAATTTAACATTAGAATGGCCAAACAGTTTTCACTACAGTGGCCACAATATTTAAAACAAAGAACAAAAGAATAATCATCTGGTTTTCCTAAGGGGGACCCTCCTTACTTAGTCATTTAACCAATTCACAACACAATAATTAATACTTAATCATTCAATCAATTCACAACACAATAATCAATCTTCCACTCATGGGGAAATTATGGATTAACTTAATCAATTACATTTCTAGATTCATAATTACTAAATATCATTAATCACTAAGCACAGTCATTAGAAAATTACATGAACCCTCCACCCCTCAGTGTCTGGCAAACTTCAGCTCCATTGGGCACTTTATATCCAAGGAGAGGCCTTTTCTTCATCTTGACTTGGGGTGGTCTCTCTGATTCCCTGGATCCCCTTCCGTGGTCCCAGCTCCTACTTGAATCCACCAGTCACCTGGATTCAGGGGCAGACCACTCCCAAGTCCTAACACTTAAGTTCACAGGGTCTAATATGTCTCAAAACCTTCACCACTTCTGTTGTCAGGAACTCAAGGATCAACCAAGCCACAAACAAACAGTCTTATCCAGGTCATGCTTCTTCAGTCCCCCAGAAGTTCAGCTGGCACTAGGACCCAGGAGAAATCTCAGCCCTCCAGGCTAGGTTAAGGCAAGTGCACTTAGCCTCTGAATGGTCACTTGGCCCCCCAGCAATCTGCAGTCCAGGAGCTCTGAAGCAGCCATGTGGAGGCCGCTGCAGGGACACTGCTTCTGCTGCTTCTGGCTCTGGGAACAGATGGCCAGACACACTCCTCTCCCCCAAATTTAGCTGAGTTCCACTGACCTTTTACTTTGTCCTTGATTCTTATGGGTTGATAATTCTGGAAACTGCCACAGTTGCTGGTGATCAATTCTCCTCAATGCTCCAGCCGTGGCTTGTCCTGGCCACCATGGGGCATAAGCCATGGGTTCATGTGGGGCTGGTCTCAGATCCCAGCGTGCTGCAATGATGAACCCTTCCCATCCACTTGCTGGGCTGCCTTCAGCAGGAGCATTGTTTCTTAGTCATTTTATGAGTTCTGTAGCTCTAAAGTTTGTTAGAGTCATATTTTATAGGTATTTGAGGTGGTTATGGGGAAAGCTCATGGAGTTCTCCTGCTTCTACATTGTCATCTTGACTCCACCCCCAAAAATGAAATATTTGTAAAGAATAAAAAAAGAGACACTACATGTCTACTGGCACATAGTAGACACCATAGAAATCCTTATTCTTTCCCCTTCAAAGAGACAATTGAAATGTATGCCTTAAGCTGAAGTCATAGCTGGAGATTAAGACTCTGAAGTTATCTACAATAAAATGATATGAAAGGGAGAAAACTTCACAGAACCATAGTAAATTAAATCTATGAGATTGTTTAGTTTATATGATCAAATGATTATAAGATCATAGAATTAAAGCTGGAAGGACTATCTGAGGCCATCTAGGTCTATCTCCCCATTTTGTAGATGAAGAAATTGAGACACAGAGAGATTATATGATTTGCTTATGGCCATGACACCAGGGAGGCATTTTTTGCATGCCTTCTGACTGGCCTGGAGCATACCACCCTGCTGAAGAGGTTCAAAAACCTCTATTCTTTTCATGTAGTAGGAGCCTAATAAACTTTTTATCTTTCTTTTAAAGGCAACAATATGCTCCCAGTCTCCCAGATTCATTACCTTAGTCAGGATTTCCCTCAATTCTCCACTCCCCCTGCCTCCACCTATCTAATCAGTTGCCAAATCTTGCCATTTCTTCCTTTGTAGCATCTCACATGCATCCTTACCTCCTTCTCTCCACTCACAAAACAAGCAGCTTGGTTCAGGCCCTCACTGACTCTTACCCAAAATATTGTACTACCTGAAATGGTCTCCTTGCTTCTAGTCCTTACTTTTCAAGTCCAGCCTACATATTTCTTACCAAAGTAATTTTCCTTAAGCATTCATGAGACCATGTGACAACCATAGTGAAGCATTTCCAAGTCTTCCAGTTGCCTCTAGGATAAAATAGAAAGTCTTTGAGGTGGAGCCAAGGTGGTGGCATAGAAGCAGGAAAACTCTGTGAGCTTCCCCCATAACCACCTCAAATACCTATAAAATATGACTCTAAACAAATTTTAGAGCTACAGGACCCATAAAGTTACAGAGAGAAATAAATCTCACACTGAAGGATGCCTGGCAGGCAGACAGGAATTTTCCATCACAGCTTGCAGGGAGCCATGCCCAACCCAACATGAGCCTACAGTTTTAGCCCCAGGGTGGCCCCAACCAGCAGCAGCTGGTATGGACTTTGGGAGAGTGGATCACCAGCAGCAGTGGTAGTTTCCAGAAATATCAACCCATAAATGCCAAAGACAAAATAAAGGATCAGTGTAGAACTCTGTTGGAAGTGGGAAGGGGGGGACAGGGCATGGTCCAGAATCTGCCCTGGAACTAGAAGCAGGAAAGGCATGGTGGCCATGTAGCTACCTCCAAATGGCTGCTTCAGGTCTCCTGGCCTTCAGATGGTAAGGGGAACAAGCCACCATTTAGAGGGTGATTGCTCTTGCTTTAACCTACCTAGATCTGAATCACTGTCTTGGGTGGTGGTCCTGAGGTATGTGAACAGTGAGCCAGAGCTTGTGGGGACAGCATAGAGGGCACCCAACTAATAGCTCTGGCACCTGCAAAAACTCCAGCTATATGGGACAAAGCTCTCTTCTCTGGAAGCAAAGCTCTACTGTGGCAAAGAGCTCAAAAGTCAAGCAGTTGAGTGGCAACATGAGCAAGCAAAGAAAGCAAACATAATCACAGCAATCAAACCTTAGATTCCTTTTTGGGGACAAAAAGGATCAAAGCATGGAATGGGAGGAAGACAATGAAGTCAGAACTCCTGCACCAAAAGCTTCCAAGAAAAATATGAATTGGTTACAAGCCATGGAGGAGCTCAAGAAGGATTCTGAAAATCAAGTAAGAGAAGTGGAGGAAAAATTGGGAAGAGACATGAGAATCATGCAAGAAACTCATGAAAGGAGAGTCAACAACCTGACTAAAGAAAATAACACTATAAAAAATGAGACTAACTCAAATGGCAAAAGAGGCCCAAAAAGCCAATGAGGAGAAGAATGCCTTAAACAGCTAAATTTGCCAGATGGAAGAAGAATTTCCAAAGCTC
>CM053594.1:78324009-78350005 GCA_028646575.1 Pseudocheirus occidentalis
CTCAAACAAAGGGATCATGGTAATGAAAGGATAAGAAATTGTGTCATATACAGATTAGTTGCAAGAATTGAGATATTTATTTGAAGAAGGGAGGATAAGAAGATTGATTTGTCAGCTTTTCTCAGTGCTTCCACAACCCTCCAATCCCCCTGGAAAAAAAAAGATTGTCTGCCAGATATTGAGGGATTCCTACCAAAGCCACAGAGAAAGACAGAATCTTCAACAATGTAAAATCTAAGAATTAACACTGGAGAACTTTCATATAGAGAGCTCTTGCCCAGTACCACTCCCTCACTAGTTCTGTGGCTCAGAAGCAGGAGCACAGCCAACCTCAGAGGCCTGTGTGGGTCCCAATGCCAGCCTGCTACTGCAGTGACTCTGCTTGAAAATCATTGCTCTCCCTACCATCCTGGAAAAAGTGATGGATACTGATTCAACACAGTCAGGTGAAGGAAAAGATGAAAATAAAGTAGGAATTAATGTATTGAGAACTTGTCTTTTGACTAGAGCCTGGCCATAGGGTGAGAAGCTAGGCTGCTATAGTATAACTACAAGTGCACCACAATTATACTCCCCCTGCCCTAAAAGAGTCGTCAGACCCTGAATCTGTTCAAAGGAGGAAGAATCAGGATGAGTGTTAGCATGGGTGCTTGTACTGGGCATGAAGAGAAGGGGAAAGAACTCAGCTAGAGTTGGTTTTGTCCACCAGGAGGTACTTAGGGAAGGGACCCAGGATGTCAGACCATATAGTCTCAAATGTAGGGAGGCTGAAGCAGTCTTGCTAGGGACTGGCTTTCAGAAGCCAGAAAGTGGTTGGTGTAAAATTATATGTCTGTTGATTTGTGGCTCATGAGAGAGCATATTCTCCATACTCTCTTTGGAAAAAGAAAGAATAACTTTCAAATTCTTGGGGTGAGATTAGAAGTGGGTTTTTGTTATCTAGTCCCTTCTAGCTCTTCAGTCCTTTAAGGTAAAAAGGTTTTTAGACTCAAGAATGTTTACTCCCACACTCAGTGACACCATGACTCCAACAGTCTCATTTGTTCAAAGAGAAATACAAATAAGGCTCAAGTTCAATTTTTAGGGTTCTTGGAAGATTGAAAGGATCATTCATGAAATGAAGTTTAAACTCATTAGATCTCAGGGACAGTTTTTAACTTTCTGAACCAGAAGTTAAAGGTTCCAGTGTACATTATAGGCCATCATGCAAAATAAGCCTGAGACCCTAGAACTATCAAAAGAATATACCTCAATAAAAGCCTAAAGGCACACAAACAGTTCAGATAGCAGAGAAAATCCTACATCCAGAAAAGAGAATGAATGAAATATCAAAGAGAACGCATAACACTCCTAACTTGCAATATGTAGGAGTGTGAAGCCAAATGAAAGATAGAATTCTGTGAATTTCCCCAAAAGCATGGAATAGAAACAAGAGACACTAGAATGATTTGAAAGAAAAGAAAACCTGTAAAGAAGTTCAGAATGAATAAAGGTCAGAAATTTGGCTCTTTCAATGTAGAACTTAAAAACACACAGACACACACATACTTTTACACGGATACATACAGCCCAATTTGAAGATTAGAAAAATTTAAATTCATTTTGGCAAAGAAGAGGGAGATGAACTCTAGTAAAGTATTTGAAAGGTTAACAGATTTGGAACACAAAAATACAATAGTGGAAGAAATTTTAGGTGATGAGAAACAAAAGGCAATATTTAAAATTCTATAAAAGTGGAAATAACTATTCTTGTAGACAGAGACAGATAAAAGACCCTACATGTCCCGAAGAATATGACAAAAGAGAATAATTTTAAAAAGAAAACAACAACTGTGATAATACCAGAGTATAAGAAAAGATAGCAGAAGACTAGAATTTCTAACTACAGAAAATAAAGCAACAATCAAGAAATTCCAAGATTACTGCCCAGAAACCGCATCTTGGACCCTCCCTCTCCATTTTATCATTAAAACTCAAGACAAAAAGAAAGTATTTAATACATTCTACCAGGAAAAAAAAACAAAACACAACTCAGTAACAACAAAATAGGAGTAAGCAGAATGTTTGACTTATAAACTCCCCAATGCCAGAAATCAAAGAAACAAAAATAAATATTTATCAGGGAAACAATAAGTAATGAAATCAATTAACTCAAATTTAGAGGTTATTGTTATTGCTTTGTCTTTAAAGAGGAATTTGCCTAAGAGTTAAAGAAAGAACATAAGGAGCTCATCAATGGACAAATATAACAAAACAAAACAAAACAAAAGACATAAAAATTTAAGCAGATCTTAAAACAATCAAGAGAACCAAAAGTGAAAGAGTTTGAACTACTTCATTCCTGTTATGATCTTTTTGAATCCTGACTCTCTTATCCAGTGTATCATGTATGATATTCACACATCTATCCCTCCCATCTTTGTCCAAATATTCAAATTTTATGAGTATTTCATCTATGGTTTCACGTATTAACAAATATAATAAATAAGAAGGATCAAGTCACAAACCCCTGGATTAATTAATTGGAGACTTGCAAAGATATTTTCTTGGCATTGAATTATGAATAGATTTTAAATCTAGTCCCTAGTCAAATTGCCAAATCTTCCCAAATTTAGCTTGTATTCCTTCATCTTTACCAAATAAATAACACGAGAAACTTTTTAAAATGCTTGACGAAAATCCTAGTAAACTATATTCTTGGCCTTCTGCTCTTCTACTTGCGCAATAACCCTGTCAAAGAATGATAAGAAATTAGTCTGGCATTAGGCTTCTTGATGCTGACTCTGCAATCCCCGTTTCCTTTTCTCTATGTTAATCATTACTTTAATAGTATGTTCTAGAATCCCACCCACCCAAAAAACCCAACAACAACCCTAAAACCTAGGAATCAAGGTCAATTTCATTGTCCTTTTGCTTGCACTTTCTATTCTATTTCCTTTTTAGAAAATCCAGATGTTTGTCCATTCCCAGTCTTGTGCTAACTCCTATTCCCCACAATCAAGTAATCAATAAACATTTATTAAACTCTTACTACCTACTGGATCATCAATGATAACTCAAAAGTCATGCACGTCTGCTTCTGAACTCTTCATTTATTTTCTGTATTGCTCATTTGGTTTTTTCATTCATATACATACACCTAACTTCTGGAGAAGGAGAAAAGAGCATCAATATTTTAAGAAATGCAGATGGTGCAATGAGGATGTGGGTTCAAATCCTACCCCTGTTGTATCCTGTCTGTGTAATTTTGAGCCAGTAACTTGACTTTCTGGCCTCTTAGCCTTCTCATCTGTAAAAATGAAAAAATTGGACTAAATGAATTCTGAAGTAATTTCTATCTCTATCCATGAGATGGAGTTTTCCTTTAAAAGATAAGCTGCCCCTCTAAATGTTAAAGAATCAAGAATTCACTGTCTAGCTAGGTAGACTTTGGCAGAATGACTTTAAATATGACTTTGGGAGAAGAGGAAGAATAGCCATTGGGACCGTTGCCTGTTTTGTTTATGAAAGAAGAAGAGGGCCTCAGGAGCAGGAGGCCCTGAGCGCTATTGAATTCAGTCATAAAATGTTAGTGGGCAGTTTATTGCAAAGACTCCCCGACGCAGTTGGCAGAATGATCCATGAGCCCCCAAACTGAAATAAAAAGGAAGAAGATTGCAGACTGCTTACCTGAAGCTAATGGTGGAACAAGAAAAAGGGAGCAGGAAAGGGAGCAGAATGGGGGAGGGGCAAATAATAACTCACATTCATCTAGAGCTTTAAGGTTTACAAAAAAGCACTTTATAAAGCTTAGAGCACTAGATAAATGTGAGCCATTATTGTCACAGGACTCTTTTCTCAAAAATCCCATGAAGCTGGTTAGTGTAAGTATTATTATCTACATTTTGCAGATGAGGAAACTATGGCCCCCAAAGGTGAAGTGATCCAGTATTTGTAGAGAGAGAGGTGCTAGATTTCAGTCTAAGTCTTCAGATTCCAAGTTTAAGACTTCCTTCCTTCCTTCCTTCCTTCCTTCCTTCCTTCCTTCCCTCCTTCCTTCCTTCTTCCCTTCCTTCCTTCTTTCCAAACAAATAAATGAAAATTTATTAAGCACTTACTATGTGCCAGGTACTAGACACAAATCACAAACACAAGGAAGCAAAACAATTCCTGCCTTGAAGTCTGAGGATTTTATATACTAATGGAGAAGCCCACGTATAATGGGTATATTATTAAATATATTAGATATAGGGTGGGTGCAGTATATATATATATATATATATATCAGTGTGGTTTAGAAATGTGAAGTACGGGGGTGGATTCCCAGCTACATAAAGAGAAAGCTCACCTATCAGAGCCCAGCTTCCCAGGCACCTAGTCTGAGTTCTGATGGGAGGATCAGCAAGTTGATGTACAGAGTGTTGGTCTCATGGTTTAGAAATGACCATGAAATTGAAGCTGAAAGTTTTTAAGTTTATGAAGTTAGTTAATAAGAGAACAACACAATGAATGATTTCAGTGTGCTTTCCTTTGTCCCAGAGTGGGTTTACGTGATAACTCTAGGACAGTATTTAGACAAGCAAAGCCTAGCTCTCTGTTTAGAGGAAGTCCTCTCAATTTTACTCAAGAATCACAGTTCACATTTGTCTAACATCTTAAGGTTCAGAAAGGACTTCCTTCACAATGACCCTGGGACATAGGTAGTAGAGGTATTATCATCCTCGTTTCCACAGGATCACAGATTAGCCAAAGTGAAAGGAGCCCCAGAGGATATCTGATTATAGCTGTACCCAAAAGGGATCCTCATTATAACAGACTTTACAAGGTTCTCCTCACATTTAATATAAATGTTTCTCTTTTCAAACAATATTGTTCATCCTTCATTGTGGAAGAGGAACAATGACATCACAATATGGATGATGTCTTGACTTGTGAATGAATTGGATTTAAGACAAATAGAGTTGCATAAAACAATCAGTTTCACTCCTTCTTCCAGAATCATTGAAGTCCAGTGGCAGGATGAAAGTCAAGAAGACCAGCAAGGGCCCCAGATGCCAGGCATGCCCTTGGCATCTTTGACGTCTAACCAAACTCAAAGCATTCCACAATGACTGCTTCAGCTTCAGTCATGGCCATTGGAACAAACTTCTCATCCACCCATTCCACCAGAAGTCTTCCTGTGCATGGGATAGCATCCCTCTAATTCACCTATTGATTTGAGACCCTTTGAATATATATCCTGACCCTGGTTTAGCCCATCTGCCAAAATAGTTTTAATGATGTGTTCCCATTGTGCATGCTGCAACTTCTTAGTGCCACAGGTAAAAGTTGGGTGAAACCAAGACACCAAAAGTGGATGAGGAACCTGGAAAAGAGCTCAGCAAGCTCTCACATCTGCTAGCCCTCCTTGCTCAGTCCATACAAACTGTGTGTTCTGGGATTGGCCCTCTGGACTCAAGCAGAAAAAGGCTGATCTCTCCTCCACATGACAGATTTGAAGATGCCTCATATGTTCCACTCTCCAGACCCCCAGTCTTCTCTTCTCTGGACTAGACATCTGCAGTTCTTCCACCTGATCTTCCTTAATGTGAACTCAAAGATCTTCACCATTATGGTTGTCCTCCTTGTTATTTGCCAGTTTATCACTGTCCTTCAACTATAGTGCCTGGAATTGAACAACATACTTCAGATGAAGTCTGCCAAAGGCAGAGTATAGGGGGACCATCACCATTTTATTCCAGGAAGTGATGCTTTTCCTTCCAAGATTAAAATATAGATACATATATATATATATATATATATTTCTTTTTTGCACATGACTTATATTGGACTCAGAGTTCATTAACCCCCCCCAGGTTATTTTTAGAATAACTGTTGTTTAACCATGCTTCTTTCATATTATACTTGCGAAACTGTTTTTATCCTCCAAAGTCTAAGACTTTACATTTATTGCTGTTGAATATCATTTGTTAGATTTGGTCAAGTGTTCTAGATCCTGGCTTTATCATTTAGAGAGTTAGCAGTCCTTCCCAGATTTGTGTCATCTGCAGATGAGATGAACACATATACCCAGGGGCATGATGGAACCAGTTTACACCGGCTTGGTAGAGTTGCTTACACTTTTAGTGTGATCATTTACATCTTAAGAATCAAAGGCTAAAATTGCTTGATGTTAATATTGTAGATTAAAATTACAAGTGTCGGGCATACATTTTATTTTCTGGAGAGGTGACTGTTAAAATCATTTATTTTCACATACCTCACTATTAAATCCAACTCTGAAGTACCATGATTGTGAATAGACCATCCTGGCTCAGGCAAAAAAATCTGAATCTTTTATTTCTTCACCTGATCTTTCTCTCTCTCATTCCCTTTTTTCTCTCTCATTCTCTCTCTCTCTCTCTCTCTCTCTCTCTCTCTCTTTCTCTCTCTCTCTCTCTCAATCTCTCTCTCTCTCCTCTCATTCTCTTACTTTCTCTCTTTCCATCTCATACACACACACACACACACAATTTTTCTAAGCTTTCTATTCTGAGCAGTGACACAGAAGGTAGTGTAATGACCTGCCTGCTGCCCAGTTTTGTTGCTTTAGAAGGTTTGAATGGTTTGTAAGGATATTGATGGCGACAAATAGACATTTAAAAAATGTCAAGTCACTCGAGAAGCAGACACTCCTTCCTTAATAGACTTCCGGGGATCTCTCTTAAATGTTACCAGGCCTCCCCCAGATTGTCCCTAAACTTCCCCCTTCAGACATTTCAAAAATGGAAACTTGACAACATCTCCCACAAATATGACATTCCAGCATTGATGTGCTTGTGTGTGAATGAAAAGATGGGTGAGGAAAGAGATGAATTACTTGTTACTAAAACAATCTACCAAGTTAATAGTTTTTGATTTGGTTTTAAAGAAAGGAAGGAAGCAAATCAGCAAACAGAAAAACCTCGGAAAAATACAGAATAAATGAAGTTGAAGTGCATAACATTGTTTGGATGTGAAAAAAGAAAAAAAATCATTGTTATTGTCTCATTTGGTCCCTTTGAAGTAGTTAGAGGCAAGCATTATTACACACATTTTACAGAAGAGGAAATTGGATCCCAGAGAAATGATGTTATTTATACAAGGTATTATCTAATGGAAATGGGACTAGAACACAGGTTTGCTATGTCTCAAACTAGTGTTTTTCCTACTATGTCACAAGGCCCCATGCTTAACACAAAATAGGATGTGATTAACTGTCTATGGCTTTAGGGATTCTATAAAGGACCAATCCAGCCCTGGATGTGTTCTTTTGTTGTTGTGGAGTCATTTTTAATTGTGTCCAACTATTCTGGACCCCTTTGGGGTCTTTGTGGCAAAGATACTGGAGGGGTTTGTTGTTTCCTTTTCCAGCTCATTTTACAGATGAGGAAACTGGGTGAAACAGGGTTGTAACTTGCCCAGAGTCACACAGCTAGTAAATATCTGAGACCAGATTTGAAATCAGGAAAATGAGTCTTCTGGACTCCACACCTGGCATTCTATCCACGGTGACACTTTGTGGCTCTGAGGGGGGTCTTCAGCCAGAGTCTAAATCACCACTTACTGGGGACATTGTAGAGGGAATTCCTGTTTCAAGCAGGGGTTAGTCCACCAATGCCTACAAAAGTCACTGAAAAGTCAGGTCATTTCAGTCTTGTTTCTAATGTACAGAGAGACAAAATTATTTACCTGATGAATCACAGATAGTTGCAGAATTTAAAAAGAAGCATGGTCTAGTGACTCCCAAGTCAATTCTCAAGTTACAACTCTAGTTGAGGCATTGGTCCAGTGTGAAGAGATTTAAAGGATGGGGAGTGTGGATCTGGGTAGCAAAACCTGGGACCCAGGTGATATACCATGAGTGTTTCTGGCTCTTGGAGGTGGCTGGCTGAAATAAAGGTGTGGAAGAGCAAATTAAAAAATAAAACAAATAAATTTTAAAAATCCTTTAACTTTGTTGACTTTATAATTTTCCCTGATAAGAGAGTGGGCCTAGTTGTGCTGCCCAAACCCAGCAAGTTCTAAAACATTAAACAAAGGATCCTATATTCCTTCATAGCAGGGCAAAATTGCTTTTGTTTTCATAAATCCTTGTGACAAGGTGGCCAATCCTAAACGAGACCCCATGGGACAAATAAAGCAACTTCTCTTTCAAGCCGTCATCAAAGGGATGGGGCCAATCCATTTCTGTGTTTGATAACCTTTGGCTTCAGCCATCCTCAAGGCTCTCTATTCAATATTAACTCATTAATCACTGTAACCTGTTGTGCCGCAGCAGTGTCAAGGGGGAGTGGTAGCCGGTTTGTCTATGTTGGGGGCTTAATTGCCAATACCTTAGGGGCATTTGGCTCACAAACAATCTTTATGCTAGCAACATGGACTTATTTGTAGAATTGGAGGCAAAATAGCTGTTGTGGGAAGAGTATCCAATCTAGGATTTAGGAGACATGGATTCTCATTCCAGCTACACCATTATCTCACTGTGGTACTAGACAACTCATATCAGCTCTTGAGGTGTTGGGTTCCTCCTCTATAAGAGGAGGGAACTGGTAAAATGATTGGGATTCTAGATAGAATGCTAAACTTGGAGTCTGGAATCCTTGGTTTCAATTCCTTCCACCAAAGTTTACTGGTTATGGGACCATTCATATGTAACTTAACCTTTGAGCTTTCAGTTGCGCTATTTATAAAATGGCAAAAAAAAAAAATTGTACTTACTTCACAGGGTTGTTTTGAGGCTCAAATGAAATTTGTAAAACAGAATTAGGATTTAAATTCTCCTTTATTAGTTTAGATTATCTGGATTCTGGAGCCATAAGGAACCTTAGAGATCATCATTTTCAATACCTTAATTGGCTAAGTGAGGAAAACTGAGAAAGAAGGGAGGAGACATGGCTTTACTGCAGTCTCTAAGGTAGGAAAGTAGTACAAATGACTTTCTTTTTTTTTTTTTTTGCATTTTTGGAGGGCAGTTGGGGTTAAGTGACTCGCCCAAGGTCACACGGCTAGTTTTTTGTGTTAAGTGTCTGAGGCCGGATTTGAACTCAGGTACTTCTGACTCCAGGGCCGTTGCTCTATTCACTGTGCCACCTAGCCGCCCCACAAATGACTTTCAAACCCATGTAATCTTAATGTGGATCCAGTCCTTGCTGGCATACCATGGTCACTACTAAGGTTTCCCTTTCAGTTCAAACATTTCACGGCTCTGGGTATTTTCTAAGGGACCCGCTTTTACACTGACTACTGCTAAATACTTATATTTATCTTTATTTTCTCCCTGACAGAATGTAAACCACTTGAGGGCAGGAACTGTTTCAATTTTATATTTCTCCAGCAAATGCTTGTTGATTGACTGGTTGGCAGTTGATGGGATTTTCCACAGAACGATGAATGGCTATTGTCATTTTTGGTTTTGTTTTTGGATAAAACATCATTTGCCTGCTTTGATTGTGTGAGCTTGTCCCTGAAAGCAGAGCTTCAAGGAAGTGGATGTAAAACTACCGATTTCTTAAAGATTTCAGAGTGGAAAGTAGCATGTATGGGATTTGCTTCACAAGGTTATTCATATTTGTTACAGGGGTTTTGAATCCACACCTTCTGTCTTTCCCCACCAAAGGTCAGGAAAAATGAATGATAATTTGAAACAAACACAAAGAACAGCAGAGTGAGATTCAGGACACCTGTGTTGTGTGGGGGCTGACATTAGGGTAAGTGGTTTAGACTTGGAAAGCGGAACCCTGCCCCACAAGTTCAATTGTTACATTTTACAGAGAAGGAAACTGAGGCTGCACAAGTACTACATGATAGACCTGGACAATTCATAGAGGGGTGAAGGCAGAGCTTATTCTGGAACCATTCTGCCTTAAAGGGACTGAAGTGCATGTGCTCCACGAATCATCTATGAGAAGGCATTATAAAAGGTCAGTGACTATGTTTATTCTCTATGTTCATGCTCGCTCTCACTCTCTCACTCTCTCTCTCTCTCTCTCTCTCTCTCTCTCTCTCTCTCTCACTCTTTCCCCCTCTCCCTCCCTCCCTTCTTCCTCCCTCTCTGCCTCCCTCCTTCCCCCCTCCTCTTTCTGTCTTTGTGTCTATCTTCTCTGTTTCTGTCTCTTTGTCTCTCTGTGTCTGTCTCTTTCTATGTCTCTCTGTCTCTGTCTTTTTTTCACTGTCTCTCTGCCTCTCTTCTTTTGGACCTCGGGGAGGAGTTGAGATACTACTAACATGACAAGACAGAGAAGCACCTGTAGAGCTGGACAGGACCAAAGGGAAGACAATGACATGATTATGCAGAGGTAGCAGAGGACTTAAAGCTAAGGATAATGAATTCTCTTTAGTGACCAGAATGGGTGAGCCCGGAAGAGCCTTTGCTTTTCTTCCTTTCTTTGTCCCTGAGAAATCCTTCTTGGACCCTCCCCATCCCATAAGGTGAGCTGTAGGATTACACAGGTAGTTCCTTAGCCCAGAAGAGTGTGTGGGGAAAGGGAAATAAACAAGTAGTGACTCTTAACTGAGAGGAGAGTAGGAGAATAGGTGTATTTTCTTCTTAACTTCATGTAGTGCAGTGAATAGAATGTTCTTTTTGGAATCAGAAAGACCTGAGTTACAGTCCGTTCTCAGATGTTTACTCCCTGTGTGACTGGGAAGTCATTTATACCTCTGTTCGCCTCATTTTTTCATCTGTAAAATGGGTTCCCACGGTTGTTGTGGGAATCAAATGAGATAATTTTAATGTGCTTAACATCGCTTGTCACATGGTAAGCACTACGTAAATGTCAGCTATGATTATTATCACTTTTATATTATGACACCCTTTGATTTCTGTGCTACGGTGGTAATGGACATGCTGCTTCTGTTAGAACAAATAAAAACTCAAATATCACACGAATTCCCCTATCACCTCAGTACTTGTGCAGCTAACATGTTACACTTTTATTCTTCCCTGTCCAATCTATGACTCTCACTCCTGCCCAGTCAATATTCCTAAAACACTGGGCTCCCCAGCTCTAACAGCTTCAGACCCTAGGACAAGATGTAAACACTTCAGCCTGATGTTTGAGTTCTTTTGCTGTTTGGTTCTCTTTTCCATCAGTCAGGCAGTCAACAAACATTTATTAAGCACCTGTTATATTTCTGGCATTATACTAAGTGCTAGAGATACAAATGAAAGGTCCAGTCCCTGTCTTCAGGAAGCTCACATCCTAACAAAGGTGGTAACTGCAAAGTACTATGTACATATAAGTTTTATACATAGTAGATGAAATGTATTTCAGAGGGAAGGCATTAGCAGGGATGGGGAGATTGCTCTCTCTCTCTCTCTCTCTCTCTCTCTCTCTCTCTCTTTCTCTCTGCATATATCTCAGAAAAGACCTGGTGCAGAAGGTGCTATTTCAAGAAATCCAGGGAAACCAGTAGGTAGAGGTGAGAGGAAGAATATTCCAACTACGGGAGAGAGGCAGGGAAAAGGCTCACAGTCAGGAGACCTAATATCTTGTGAGAATAACATCACAGAAGTCAGAGCCACTGGATGGTAGAGAACATGAAAGGCAGTAGAGTGTAAGAAAATTGGAAAGGTAGAAAGCTGTGAAGTTGCAAAGGGTTTTAAATGCTCAAGAGACATTTATTTTTCTATTTGATCCGAGAGGAGTGATTCATGGGAGTGTGTCTCCTACTTAAGTAGGAGAGTGACATGGTCAACTTTGCTTTGGGAAGATTCTTTCGTTGGTCATGGATGACCCCAGAGAAAATTTCAAGAGCCTTGTTGACGGTTGGTGTCATCACAGATTCTACTAACCCCCATGTGTTACCCATAGGAGTGACAGTGAAGAAGATCTATCCATCTATCTATCTATCTATCTATCTATCTATCTATCTATCTATCTATCTATCTATCTATCTAGGTATGTATAGACTACCAGGCTTTGAACAAAAGAACTAAAATGGATGAATATACCATGCCAAGGGTTCAAGATTCCTGTGGCAGAAAAAGATCAAGAAAAGATTGCTCTCATGTATCTTGCTGGATTTTTGCAAATTTCAATATATGCTTTAAGGCAGAGCTGTCAAACACATGGCCAGCATCCACTCAACACTCCCCAGTGTGGCCAAACCAGATTAAAATGGAATTGGGAAATATTGGTGAAATGAATAAAAAATACAATAAAACATAGATACTGTTAACATGTGATTTTCTCAGTCACTATGTACCCACAGGGATCCTTAGGTACAGTTTAGTGCCCCCCCATTTCTATTTGAGGTTGACTCCAGTGCTTACTAACTCTCAGTTTCTTCATCTGTAAAATGGAGAAATAGATGTGTTTGAGACATGGAGTTCTTTTTCACTCAATATTGATGCTACTTGATTGTCACCAGATATATCATTATATGCTATAATAGTTCCCATTTCTAGAGGGAGGAAGTGAGATAACAAAGATTTCCTCACAAGAACCATGTGAGGAAGGTAATACAGGTATTATTACTGTGCTTTTCAGATAAACTGAGGTGCAAAGAAATAGAGTCTAAATGACCTGAAATGAAGCTAGCCTCTGATGAAACTCAGTCTTATTGTTGATCTAACACTTTTCTTTTATGCTGTCTTCCTCTTCATTAAAAGGGCATCTTGGTAAGTTTGAAACTGCCTCTCACTTAGAACTTGATGTGACTTTGAGAAAGTCACTTTCCAGACTCTAGTTTTCTCATGTGTAAAATGAAGTGACTGACCACATGACTTTCTTTTAAACTGTTGATTCTATAAGAATTATTGATTGGTTTGTTTATTTATTTAAACAGTAATCATGAGAACTATTTAAAAAGAGAAAATATGAAAAATCAGCTTAATATTCCTTTAACAAAGTAGTTATTTTCTTTCTATTCTTGTCTCATGTTGAATTTTATGATGAAGACTTCAGAGTATAGTCCCAAGAAATATGAGTTAGATACTTTAGGATTCACTCCTCAAGGCTGATAGGATGGAACAGTGGGAGTCAAGATCACTGGCAGGAGCCTTAGGGGTCATTGAGTGTAACCCCTTTCATTTACACATCACAGAATCATAGAATTTACTCTCACCTACATCCAAAAGGAATTCCCTATTATATTTCACTTGAGAAGGAGGCACCTAACCTGTTTGAAGACTCCCAGTGAAGGGAGCACATCACTTACTGAGGTAGCCCGCTACAGTTTCAGATAGGTCTGATTGTTAGGAAATTTTTCTTGATGTCAGGTCTAAATTTACTTTAATTTTTTTTCCAATTTTTGCTAATTGCTCCTGTTTCTGTCCCCTGAGGCCAATGAGAACTAATCTGAACCCTCTTCAAATACTTGAAGACCTATATAGCATAGCACCCCACCTCACCCTGACAATCTTCTCCAGAATGAAAACTGTATGTTCCTTCTACTGGTTCTTCTGTGATATGGCCTCAAGCTCCTTACCATTCTGCCTGCTCTTCTTTATGAATGTCCTATAAGCATGTGCACAGATCATCTGAGTTTTCAGAGAGGTCAGATTACTTGCCCAAGTTCACAATCGGAATAAGCTTCAGAGCTGTGACTCTGTGACTTCTTTCCTCTCTACCATGTTGCAGGTCAGAAAACTTGGGGTTGAACCCCAGCTCTGGCACTTGTTTGTTTTTGAGACCTTGGGGATGTCATGTTACTCTTCTCTAAATCTTGTTTTGAATCTGCAAGCTGGTGATAAACTTGATAAGGTGATAATGTTACCTTTCAGAACTGTTCTCTTTTCCTTTTCTGTTTTTTTTGAGGGGAAGTTACCGAGAGGGGTGCTGAATTTGGACCTGGGATTTTATTAGTGTAGGAAACTTTCAGTAAAAATTCCCTTCTCTAATGCAATTTGATACCAGCTACTGTAAAATTATTTTAAATTTTCTGCCTGACTCAAGTATTTAGCATGATCCTTGGCACTCACATACCAGGAACATTATGAATGTTTTTTGAATTGAATTGAAAATTAATTAGAGTCATAAGGCATGTAGATAGTTCCCAACTAGAGCAACAAGATAGTAGACTAGTCATTTTCCCCAATCCCTGTGATCTTTCAGATCTTCCCACACCCAAACTTATGCACTGAACATAAAGCAACTCCTGCTGTCTCCAAGGTCTAGGATGCCCAGAATTCAAAAGACAATTAAAAACAAATAATCCAAATCCCAGTTACTGATACTCACTGACCTGGAGCTCACACCATATACTTCCCATGCTACCAGAAGTGAGGTTGCCCTTTCAAACCCAAGGACATGTCACAGGCTTACATCAAAAACTACCTTTCATTCCTCTTCCCTCTTTCCAGTTCCACAGATACCAGATACCATGGTTCCATGCTGTGGAAGTTTGCTTGAAGCTTAACAGTCATCTTGGCCACAGTGCTTCCGAAACAAAAGCCTGCTATGGGCTATAGCACAGAAACACCAGTTCTATAAAACTCCATACTGGCAGTGCCAGGGGAAAGCCTGCTCTGAAGTGCTGGCATGTAGCAAGGGAACTGAGGAGCAGAGGGAGGGGGCCAGGTCACCAGAACAAGGCATTGTGATGTGGGGGTCTGTGTAGCACTCCACCAAACCCTAGTGAAGCAGTACAACACACAGCTGAACCAGTTCTAATCACCCAGAAGTCAGTTGGGGCAGAGACCTAGTCTGATGAACTGCAAATTGCCTAGAGTGAGAAAAAGCTGAGACACTGAGACCAGCCCCTGAAATAACCACAGTCAGATGGGAGGGAGTCAGGAAGAAAATGATAAGGAACATAAGAGGGCAGAGAGAGACTGAAAATTTCAAAGATATCAGGAGGAAGAAAATTTCTTTTGAAATGTGCACAAAGAGAAGAGGTTGTGAAGGTAGAAATCTGGTAGAGGTAACGGGCATTATGGACAGAATTAGGGTACTCCCTGATTATAGGTTAATGCTTCTTTTGTGGAACTATGTTACAACATGCAAAGGGACTTGAAAGGAGGGGAGGAGGATAGAAAAGCGTGAGTTGTGCACGTGGGTCAAATCAATGGCTAGCAATGTGGGGAAGGTGACTTCTGTGGTCGCCTAAATTAAAGATCACAGAAGAGAGTGGGTAAAAATAGAAGGAATGATTGAAAATGTGGAGAAAGGAGACCTTACTTTGGAGGTGGTAGGGGGTTCCACTGATGAATGTTCCTATTGGTGAAGAGAGATAAAGCCTGGGGTAGTGGGTACTTGAAAAATCCCTCCCAGGGGAAGGAAGGAGTTGGAATCCCCGGGAGCAGTTGTCACCTGAAGGAGTGGAAAAGCATGAACAGAGGGAGATTTCCAGGAAAATGTAGGAGGAAAAAGATAAATAAGAGAACACTTAGATTTGTGGTAGCAGAGAGTCCTTTCTATGAGTCAGTGTCCTCTCTGACACCTGAAATAATTGGTGGTGTTCTGAGAGTGAGGCACAATGGAAAAGGGGAACTTATGGGATAAGCCCAATGTGGCAGTGGCAGAAAGCACCTAGAAGGGAGAGATTAGAATGGATACCTTAGCTTAGAAGATTTGATTGTATATAGAATACAGAGAAAAGGGAGAGACCAGATGACTTATAGGGTTCATGAATCAGAGAATGAGGACCTAGAGAAACTGGAAAGAGAAGACAGATAATGAAAATAGTGAGAGGAATCCTTTTGGAAAGAGGCACACACACACAGAAGAAAATTTAAAAACTAACAAATCAGAACAGCTAAAGTCAAGGAGAGAAAGAAGAATCAGCTTGACTAAAGGGGGCAGAAAAGAGGGGAAAGAAATATAACCCTATATTTATGGTGGAAGAGGGAAAAATGTAATAACTTGAAAAACTTTCAGAGACAGATGGAAGAAAATATAAGCCTAAGTCTTATGTCTTTAAATGTGAATGAGGGGGTAGCTAGGTGGCACAGTGAATAGAACACCGATCCTGGAGTCAGGAGAATCTGAGTTCAAATATGGCCTCAGACACTTGACACTTAGTAGCCATGTGACCTTGGGCAAGTCACTTAACCTCAATTGCCAAGCCTTCCCCCCTCCAAAAAAACAAAGAAAGTGAAAGACTTAAGCAATCCAATAAAATGAAAAAAGTGCAGATTAGGTAAAAAAAAATCCCACAACCTATTGCTTATATAAAACACATTAAAAAAACACCTAAAGGTATACACAAATTAAAACTGAGGGGATGGAAAATTTACTGTGTCAAGTGAATCCACAAAAACAGGAATTATCATGCTATCACACAAAGTAAAAATGAACATTCAAAATAATAAAAGGAATAAATAAGATAATTAAGAATAATAAATAAACTTGACTTTGGTGTATGGCATTAGATGATGGTCTATGCCCAGTTTCTGTCATACTATATTCCAATTCTCCCAGCATTTTTTGTCAAATAGTGAATTCTTAACCCAGAAACTGGAGTCTTTGGGCTTATCAAACAGTATATTACTTTAGTTGCTGACTACTGAGTCTTTTGTTCCCATTCTATTCCATTGATCCACTACTCTATTCCTTAGCCAGTAACAGGCAGTTTTGAGGGCTGCTGCTTAGAGTTTAAAATCTGGTACGGCTAGACCACCTCCCCTAACATTTCTTTTCATTAATTGCCTTGATATTCTGGACTTTTTGTTCTTCCAAATGAATTTTGTCACTATTTTTTTTTCTAGTTCTATAAAGTAATTTTTTAGCAGATTGATTGGTATGGCACTAAATATGTAATTTAATTTAGGAAAAATTGTCATTTTTATTATATTAGCTCTACCCAGCCATGAGCAATTGATATTTTTCAAATTAGTGAGATCTGATTTTATTTTTGTGAAAAGTGTTTTGTAGTTGTATTCATAAACTCAAAGTAAACAAACAAGTCAATAAAAAAATTGAAAAAAGGAATGATAAATAAATAACATATATAAATAAATAAGAAAAATAAGAAAATTTCAGAATATTAATTCTGAAAGGAACCATATACAGCAAATCAGCAATAAGCTTATATGCTCCAAATGCCTTAGTACCCAAATTCATAAAGGAAACACAAGCTTCAAGAAAACAGTGACAATAATAGTGACTGGAGACTTCAAAATTCTTCTTCAGTTTTAGATAGATAAATAAAAGGGGAAAGATGGAACTAAGCAAATTGCTGGAGAAATTAATTAAAAGATTTATGACACTTTCTAAATATGAGAAAGAAAAAAATATATACGTATTTCTCAACATCATATGAAACTTTTATAAAAACTGACCATATACTAGGTTACAATGATATTATAAACAAATGTAAAAAAGCGAAGAAACAATCAATACATCCTTTGTAGACCATAGCGCAATAAGAATAGAAATTTGTTCATGCATTACAAATAAAAGCTGCAAACCCAAATACAGGTTTAACAATGAAATTTTAAATAATGAATAGGTCAGAAGAAATCATAGACAGGATTAACAACTGTGTGAAATAAAATGATAATGATGAAACAATCATATAACAACAAAATAGAAAAAATGGTCAATGAAATGAACATTCATCTAAAGCATAGAAAAAATAAACAAAACAAGCACAAAAGAAAAGATATTAAAATTTATAGAGGAAATGGAAAAATTGAAAAAATACATAAAAACTATAAATAAAACTAAAAGTGGGATTTTTGGACTAAAAGTCCTGTATTAATTTTAAAGGAAGCAATGGAGTAGAGAATCTGAATGTGGCCCTACATGCATGAAGAAAGATAAAGATGAACCTGAGATCATTTTTTTTCATCTACAGCCTCTGACAATCTGTCAGAACCAGTATATTGATCCCTTGCGCTGTCTGCAAATTCACCCAGACCAGAAGAACTGATAAGGAACAAGGGCTTTTCCTTGAGTCAGTGCCCAGGACCATATGTCAGGTTCAGGTATATAGATACAGCCTTAGGACCACAGGAAGATGCAGACTGGCCAATAGATACTTTAGGGACAGGATTTCTTGGTCAGCCTGGTCTAGCATGAGTTCAGTTAAAGTGATTATTTCAGAGTCACTGCCCTTAACTTTCTTATCTAGCCAGAGGAAGAGATATCTTTGCTTGCCTTTATAAGTGCAATCTCCTGGAGCAGAGTGTTTCCAGAAGAGGGATTCAAGCTGAAGTGGCTACAACTGTGACTTGGGGGACATACCTGTCTTTGTGTTATATGTGTTAGTGGCCTGAAGGCAGTTTGTATGACGTGGAAGATTTAAGGCCACAGAACACACGTTTGTTATCAATAGTGAACAAATCCTGGGATTGTGAGACAGGACACCTTAGATCTGTTGCTAACTCTTTGTTTGCCCTTGAACAAATCACTTCTTCCTTTCTTTTTAAGTCTCCAAATTTTTTTTCATCTTCAAAATGCAAGGGGTGGCCTAGATGACTCTGAAGTTTTCTTCCAGCTTTAAACCATAGTTAGGTGCTGTAGTGAGTAGAACACTAAACTTGGATTCAAAAAGATTTGAGTTCAAATCCTGCCTCAGACATGTCCTCATTGAGTCATGTAACCTCATCTGTAAAATGGGAGTGATAATGGGACCTACCTTTCAGGGATACTATGAAGATAAAGGGAGATAATATTTGTAAATCACTTTACCCACTCTAAAGCCCTATATAAATGTTAGTTTCTGTTACTATTTGACATCTTACCAACTATCCATCTAGTGCATCAGTGATTAAAATGCTGAATACCTTGTTTTATACCAGATTCTTAGAATAACTGCTGGGGTCTGAGACAGACTCAGATGAAATAAAGGGTGTAGGACGGGAGTACCATGACTTCATTGCTTGTAAAGCAGAAGGCTTTCTTTAGTTCTTGCCTCTTGAGAGAACTGATGAACCATTAGGCTGGTTAGTAGTGCAAAATTCTTGAATGAAGTTGTCTTTATATCCCCAACACCTCAGACTGCGCAAAATAAAACTGAGGAGACGGCAAAAAATTAATGTGTCTCAAGTGGATCCAAAAAAGCGGGAGCTGTCATCGTGCTATCAGACAAAGTAAAAATCATCATTCAAAATAATAAAAGGGGATAAACAAGAAAACTACAATATGCTAAAAGGAACCACAGACAACAAACCAGTAATAAGTTTATATGCTCCCAATGCCTTAGTATCCAAATGAATAAAGGAAACATGAGCTTCAAGAAAACAGAGATAGTAATAGTGACTGGAGACATCAACATTCCTCTTCAGTTTGGATAAGTTGAATAGAAAGATAAACAATTTTTGTTAATATCCCATTAGTGATTTCATTAACAAAGAGAGTTCCCGGTGAGACAACTTGCTCCCTCAGAATTTATATAATTAAAAATTTCTTTTTTTTTGCTTTTTGGAAGGGGGAAGGCAGGGTAATTGGGGTTAAGTGACTTGCCCAAGGTCACATAGCTAGTAAATGTTAAGTGTCTGAGGCCGAATTTGAACTCAGGTCCTCCTGACTCCAGGGCCAGTGCTCCATTTACTGCGCCACCTAGCCGCCCCTAGAACTTATATTCTTACAGAGTTGTCTGGGGGCACTGAGAGATTATGACTTCTCCAGGGTCACACATCCCATATGAATAGAAGCAGGACATGACTTCAGGTGTTCTTGAGTTTGAGATTGGGTCCCCATTTTGTCACAGTTTCTGAGGCTTTGAGGGTTTTCACAGTAGCTAGGAAAAGCAGTTCAGACAGGAACAGGTGAAATGGAGAGTGAGTAATTACTCACCATTACCAGTGAACAAGGGTAGTGTTTAGCTGGGACATTTAAAGGAAGGGAAATGAATGTTGCCAAGATATAATTAGATTGGCTCCAAAGCTGCTTCCTTTGGACCTGTTCATCTATCTGATGGCAAATGAGGATCCAAGACTGGCTCAGTCTCCAGGAGTCAAAAAGGTATATTCTGTCTGTTTCCCTAGTGGGCTGATTTGTGAAAAGGCAGGCTTGGGGAACATATGAGTTCAATATGAGACTCTCTCATCTGGACATCTTACATATTGTGACTCTGCTGTTCTTGTGGTAGGAAACTGGTATTATCTATCGGTAAGGACAAAACTATTAAAATAGAGGCTAGGCTCTATTTCTGATGTCTCATCATTCTAAAGCAGAAATTCTTAATCTTTTTTTTTGGCATGTATCATGGACCCCAATAACAGGCTGATGTGTGCTCCTTTTCAGAATAATATTTCAAAGGAATAAAATGAAGTCCAAAGGATTACAAAGAAAACCAATTATTATTTAAATGTTTATCAGTTTGTTTTTAATTCATGCATCTCTGTTTAACCAACTTTGTTCTTTTAAAGGCATGTTTAAGAACTCTACATAAGTAACAGTGTAGCCATTGTCTAATCACCCATGTACATTTTGGAAAATCATAACATTAATGCATATATGTATTATATGCATGAATAATGCATATATTTACATCTATACATACATATATACATATATGTAATGTATGTATAAATGGAGTTTTAGTGTTGCATATTGAAAAGAAATTCTTCATTCAAATTTCATAGCGTTATAGGATACAAGACTGGGAGGGACCTCAGGATCCATCTTATCCAAACTTCTCATTTTCAAGTGGGGAAGTAGGAACAGACAGGCCAACGAATGTTCCCCAAATTATTAAGAAACAGTTGAACTACGAAACTCAAATCCCTGAATCTAAACAAAATATCCTATTCGTTATGCCACAAATCAGTCAGTGGAAGAGCACGTGTGCTATGAGCCAAAATTTTACTGAAGCAATTACATGTTCTGTTTGTGCATGCACGCGTGCACTTGTGTGTGTGAAATATACATCCTAGCGTTTGAAAAAAATATTGTATTAAGTTATTTATCATTAGATTTAAGGATCTGGGCATTCTGGGAACCAGTTTAAAACTATATCTTAAAAATGACTAAAATGGTGGATGCCCTTTGACTCAGCAATAATAGTCTTAGGTTTCTACACCAAAGAGATCAAAGAAACAGGAAAAAGACTATACATATTTATATATATATATATATATATATGTATATATGTATGAGATCTTTTTTGTAATGATAAAAAACAAAAGATAAAGGATTTCCCATTAATTGGGTAACAACTAAAACATATCAAGTATCTAAATGCAATGAAATACTACTGCGACATAAGAAATAATGAAATGAATGGTTTCAATGAAACCTGAAAAAAACTTGTTCAAACTGATGGAGAATAAGTAAGCAGCACAAGAAGAATAATTTATACAATACTATCGAAACAACTTTGAAAGGCTTAAGAACTTTAATCTAGACAAAGGAACATAACGATTCCAAGAGCCCTGGAAGAAACATAATACCCACCTCCTGAGAGAGAGAGGATAGAATAAAGTTGCAGGATGAGACATATATTTTTTTGGATATGGCCTTTGTGGGAATTTATTTTGCATATTATATTAGTAGTAAACATCTTAGGTAAGATCTGAACTTATGGCTTTAAACTCTAGAGCCAGGATTCATTCTACTATGTCCTGCTACCTCCTCAAATATCTACTAGTTTTATTGTCCTATTTTTCAGAACACATGTGCCACATGAAACAAGGGACATGGAAATATGGGATGGAATTGATTATGCATATTTGTTCCAAGGGTTTTATTTTTGGGGGGTGAACAGAGAAAAAATAGATTTTTGTTAAAAAATAAAATTTAATTTAAAAAATAGAATAAGCTCAAGAGATTTAGGGGTAGTAGGGATTATAGGTCTTCTGGACCAATCTCCTTATTTACAGAAGGGAAGATTGAGGCCTAGGGAGTTTAAATGACTTGCATAGGATCACCTAGGTAATAAGAAATGATAATTTGACATGAATTAATGATCTAAGTTTTCTAAAGGACTTCCCTCAAAATAACACAAGAGAAAACTCTGAGATTAGAGGACCTAGATGCAAATACTGCCTCTAATACTTACTAACTTGTGTATTACTTAACCACTTTCCAGGCTGAAATCACTTAAACTTCCCAGGACAGTCCTCCTTATTTATAAAATGAAGGATTGAACTAAATGGTCTTTGAGGTACTTCTCAGCTCTAGAGAGCTGTGGTCCTGAGTATCACAGTAAATACTTAGGATAATGGTAGGAATAATAATAATAATAATAATAATCTGCAAGTCAATAAATAAGGAAACAAATCCAGAATCCTTCCATGTGTTGCCCAAAATAATATAATTGGTTGGTGGCCAATCCAAGACCTGGACCCAGGTCCTCTCACTTCATATCCTATGATTTTATTGTCCTATTTTTCAGAATACACATGCCATATGAAACAAGGGACATGAAAATATGGGATGGAATTGATTATGCATATTTGTTCCAAGGGTTTTATTTTTTTCGGGGGGGAGGGAAACAAGGAAGAAAAAATAGATTTCTGTTAAAAATAAAATTTAATTTAAAAATAGAATAAGCTCAAGAAATTTAGGGCTAGTAGAGAATGTAGGTCATCTGGAACAATCTCTTTATTTTACAGAGGGGAAGACTGAGGCCTAGGGAGTTTAAATGACTTACTCAGGATCACCTAGGAAATATGAAAAGATAATTTGACATGAATTAATGATCTAAGTTTTCTAACAGACTTCCCTCATAATAACACAGGGGAAAACTCAGAGGTCAGAGGTCCACAGGGCTCCATGCCATAGGACTCCTATAATTTCAGAGAAGTTGACTAAAATGTACTGCAGACAATTCTGAAGACTTCTAAGTTTTATAAGACTAGTTTTGTCAGAATATTTGGGGATCAGTGTAATTTCCAATTCTAATAGAGAACAAAAGCTTCTGGGCAGGGCAGCAGCTGTCACATTAACAATGCAACATTTCGGCTCAGCTCTGTTAATAACTGGAAATAGCTATCCATAGTTAAGGATGAAAGTTCTGGAAACTGTGATTGTAGAGTCCTGAGATCCATAGGCGTAAAGGAAATGCATGTGGTTTTTGAAATAGATGTAGAATAGGAGTGCCATAGCTATAGAGGGAGATCTAGTTGGGAAATGATTGAGCATCCTCATTTCTCCTCCCTCTCCTTTTCCCCCCTCCACAAGCACTAGCACTATAAGGCTTGTTATCATTACCTGGCTACTGTCTTAAATTCTTCTTTAGTTTTTTTTTGGTTTATTGGACCATTTTTCCCCACAAGTAGCATTTTTGATTTTCTTACGTAAGTCAGCAAGACAATAGGATTTTGTGGAAAGAGCTCAGGATAGATTGGAATGGCTAACTTCCTGCTTTGCCCTTTGGGAACAGATCATTTGTCTAAAGACCTTTGAAGTTCGTAGAGATATGACAAAGAATGTCAGTTAGAACATAGAATATTAGAGTTGAATAGGCCCTTAGGAAAAAAGACAAGAGATAAGGCCTCTCAGGTTTCATGACTCTTCCCATCTCTCTGAAGCTCAGTTTTTTAACCTGGAAAGAAATCACAACTACTAGCAAAATCTGCTCCTCAGGGATGTAAAAGTGTTTTGTAAAGCTGACATTGTGAAAGAAGTCATAGATTTACAAAGGACTGGCCATGAGAAGTACAGCGGAAAGAGTACGAGCCCTGGAGTCAAAAGACCTGGGTTTGAATTCTGACTCATTCTTTGGTTTGTGTGATTTTTGGACAAATAATAGTTTTTTTTTTCTGGACCTCAGTTTCCTTAACTGTAAAATGAAAGGATTGGCATACATCATTTCTAAGGTTGCTTCCAGCTCTAAGTCTAATCCAACCATCTCATTTTCTGGATGAAGAAACTGAGGGGGTCTAATCGACTTTTTGTAGTAAGCATGAGAGGTAAGATCTAAATTTATGGCTTTAAACTCTAGAATCAGGACTCGTTTTGCTGCCTTTTAAAATAATTCCTGAAATTCATTTTATTGTCCTATATTTCAGAACACATGCCATATGAAACAAGGGGCATAGAAATATGAGATGGAAATGGTTACGTGTTCATAAAACCCAATGATTGATTCACACTGACCCTATTCAAATTTCATATGTACAGTATGCAGATGGCCCAGGGTTTATCTGCACGTGTAGGGATGTGCTGGAGCCAATTCCAACTAGCTCATGAGAGCCAATTGTTAAATGTTCAATGTTAGAATCTTTACCTCAGAAATCAATAAATGCTACAAATTAGGACTTGATCTATTGTTTTGTTGACTTTTTAGACTTAAGAAAGTGATGTAAAATGTTAATAGTGCAGATTAAACTTAAAAGTGTATTATATGCACTATCTTCCCAACCTTCCTACTAGCTGTTAATCATTTACCAGGGACTGAAAAAATGTATGCAGCAGATCTATTGTGGCACTTGGAGTCAGGGAGTTCTGAATCCAAATCCTCTGTATGATATTGACCAACCACCTGACCCTGGACAAGTCACTCAGCTATTTTAAATCCCGTTTTCCTCATCTGTAAAATAAGCTTGATGACTGCCTTTCACACTGTTGCTGTGCAGATCCAGTAAGACATTTGCAGAGCACTTAGCAAACCTTCAAGCACTACACAAATGGGAGTTAATATTATGACAGATCAAATTTTATCATCATCATCATAATCTTCTTTTCTTTTTCTTCCTTTCTTTCTTCCTTCCTTCCTTCCTTCCTTCCTTCCTTTCTTCCTTCCTTCCTTCCTTCCCTCCTTCCCTCCTTCCTTCCTTCGCTCCTTCCTTCCTTCCTTCCTTCCTTCCTTCCTTCCTTCCTTCCTTGCTTCCTTCCTTCCTCTCTTACTTTTCTCCTCTGTCTTCTTCTCCTTCTTGGAATTGATCATGAGATAAGGGACATGCTCAGGAGTTTTGAAAAGTCTTTTGAAAATGTGCTCCTAAATTCTGTTTATAAAATATGCTTCCCTTTCAGAACAATACACAATTTAAACTGATATGTGGTATAAGATTCAGAGGGAGTTTGTTTCTCTAACTTTAATTATACAGTGAGTTTATTTTTAAATTAACTTTCGTTTATTTTGAGTTTACATCATTCATTTCCATGAGATTTTGAGTTACAAATTTTCTCCCCATCTTTCCTCTACCCAGCCCCCAAAAGAGTGATCCCAATGTATACCCCCTGCCCCAATCTTTTCTCTCCTATATCCTCCCCTATCACCCTTCTGATCTTTCAATAGGGAAAGATGGATGTCCCCACCCCAGTGCCTATATATCTTATTACCCAGTTGCATGTAAAAAATAATAATAGTATATACATATATATTTTTTTAACATTTGATCTTACAATATTAAATTCTAGATTCTTTCCCTTCGTTCATCACCCACCCCCACTGGAAAGATAAGCAATTCAATACAAATTCAATTCAGTACAATTCAATACAGGCCTACATGTGTAGTTACACAGAACATCTCTACAATGGACATATTGTCAAAGACTGACTATATTTCCCTCCTTCCTATCCCGCCCCAAACTTGTTCTATTCTCTACTTTGTCTCTCTCCGTTTACAGAAGTGAATGCTTCTAACAACCCTCCCCCCAACCTGTCCTCCCCTCCATCATGCCCCCTGTCATCCCCTTCCCCTGTACTCTCCTGTAGGTCATGATATCCAATTTAGAGTGTATGTCATTACTTCCCTAAGCCAACTTCAATGACAGTATGGTTGACCCATTCCTATTTGCCTTCCCATTCTCCCCCTCCATTGTAATAATTATCCCTTGCCCCTTCTGTATTAGAGGACTAACCCCATTCTGTCTCTCTCTATCTCCTTTCATACTATTCCTTTCCCACCTCTCAATTTCACCTTTTAAAATGTTATTTCATCCTATTCAATTGATCCTGTGCCCTCTCTATATATACACATATATATACAAGCTAATATAGTGCATTCCTACGCCTATCTAACCTCCTATATAGACATATGAGTATGTGGTCAGTGGTTTTTTCAAGGAGATGTTTCACACTGCTTTCTATTTTTTCATTTGTTTGTAACTGTGTAATAGTATCTTGGTTTCTCATAAAGTCAGTAGCTTCTACTTGCCCTACTCTAATTCTGAAGGAATTATTCTCTTCAGAATGCTTTTGAGATTCTTTTTCCATC
>CM053594.1:78359809-78380097 GCA_028646575.1 Pseudocheirus occidentalis
AGGGAGGAAGGAAGGAAGGAAGGGAGGAAGGAAGGAAGGAAGGAAGGAAGGAAGGGAGGAAGGAAGGAAGGGAGGGAGGAAGGTGGGAGGAAGGAAGAAAAATAATATGCCTCAGTCCGTATTCAGACTCCATTAGCTCTTTTTCTGGGCTGACAGCATTTTTCATCATGAGTCCTTTGGAATTGTCTTATATCATTGTATGGCTGAAAAAAGCAAAGTCATTCACAATTGTTTATTGTACAATATTGCTGTTTCTCTGTACAATGTTCTTGTGGTTCTGCTCACTTCAGTCAATATCAATTCATGTATATCCTTCCAGGTTTTCCCAAAATCGTCTTGTTCATCATTTCATATAGCACATTAATATTCCATTACAGTCATATACTGAAGCTTGTTCAGTCATTCCCCAAATGGTGGGCATCTTCTCAATTTCCAATTCTTAACCACTACCACAAAAAAGAGCTATTATAAATATTTTTATACAAATAAGTCTTTTTTCCTTTTTTATCTCTTTAGGGTACAGACCTAGTAATAATATTGCTAGATCAAAAGGTATGCATAGTTTTGTAGCACTTTGGGCACAGTTCCAAATTGCTCACCAGAATAGTTGGATCAGTTCACAACTCTACCAGCAGTGCATTAGTGTCCTGATTTTCCCACATCCCCGCCAACATTTAGCATTGTCACTTTCTATCATATTAACCAATTTGATATCACCAAATATTATTGAACAAAAGAGGGGCATGGTCACACCCATGCATTGGGAAGATTATTTTAGCAGCTGCATAGAAGATGTGGTAGAGAAGAGTGAAACTAAAAGCAGGAAGGTTTAAGTAGAAGGCTATCAAAATGGTGCAGATATGAAGCTCTGAAATAGGATGGTGGAAGCATGGTTAGAAAAGGGGGATTCAATGTTGGAATTACTGTGGAGGTAAAATTGACAAAACTTGGCAACCATTTGGATGTGGGCAGTGAAGAAGAAAGGGTCATGGATTACTCTAAAGATGCAAGCCTTGGTGACTGGAAGGATGATTTTATTCTCAATAGGAATGGAAAAGTTTAAAGACTAATAATAATACACACGTACATATATATTATATATATATATATTGTATATATGTATGCATGTATGTGTGTATATATTTTGTGAACACTAGCTTTCTGTCCTCGGCATATCCATACTTTTCCATCTCAGGACTGAAGGATGCTGTCTAAGGGGGAAGGAACAGAATAGTGACATAACTAAGTGAGTTCAGTAGGGTGTTTCTTATAAGAGTAGTAAATTTGCAAATAAAAACACGACTGTTGAGATGCACAGATGATTTGCTTTCACTGGTAAAAGGTCCATCAATATCTACTGTTATTGTTAGGACACTGGGCACCAGCATATATTGTACTAATGCATCTGTTCATATTCCTAATGTGGAAAGTATTGTTCCTGTTAACAGGCCAAGTATACTGTTTCAACTTGAAATATTTATGCCACCAAGAGGGATATAGGCAACAAAACCCAGGCCCTGGCGCCTGTGCTGGTTTGGAATGGTTAAACCAGACTTCTTTATAGCATTTGAGAGACAGACATTGTTATATGTAAAGTAGTCTTAGGGATGTTGCATAGCTGAAAATCATAAAACACCCTTATTTCTGAAGAACCAAAATTGCAGGTGACTCCAAAGGACATTATAAAGACCCATGGTGGATGGCAGCTGGCTATCAGGTATTTGATCATGTCCTTGAGAACTGTTTTTAAGACATTAAGATGGATATATATTTGTGTGTATATATATAATACACATATGCACACATACACATACATGAAGTGTATATGTCTGTATGTATAGGTGTGTATATATACATTTATACACACACATACATGTATTTATATATGCATTGCAGGTTGAAATGTGAATTTGTATAGTCATTCTGAAAAAACAATTTTAAATTTTGTTGTAAAAGTGAGCAAACTCATTTGACCTAGCAACAGTGCTCCTAAGCATATACTGAATGAGATTAAAGAAAGAAGAAAAGAGACTTTATGTACAGAAGCACTTTTTGTTGAAACACAGAACTGGAAATCAAGTTGATATCCATCATTTCAGGAATGGCTAAATAATTCTGGAATATGAATTTAATATGTTATTATTGTGCCATAAGAAATGATGAAAAGGATGGATTCAGAGGTACTTGAGGAGACTTCTTTAACTATAAACCCATGTAGAGTGAAGTGAGAAGAACGAGGAGAATCATTTATATAACATCATGAAGAAAAGAATCATTAAAGATGGACTGGTAATATTAGGAGAATGAGAGATGGACAGATCGTTGGTAGTTATAAGATATTAAAAGAATACAAGGAAGACTTCAGAATGATGAGGGAATATTTTATTGATGCTTTATGGAAAGATATGTACACACCTTTTGCAGCTTGAGAAGGGCAAGTTAGCTCAACTGGTGAGAACATGGTGTTGACAGCACCAAGATTGTGAAGTCTGTATGTAACCCTGCATAGTCCACTCATATATAAAGAGAAGGGCTCTGGCTAGAAATCAGAAAGATCTGGGGCTAAATTCTGCCTTAGACCCTTAATGACAATGTGACCCTGGACAAGTCACTTAAATTCTCCATAATTCCTTATTTTCCTCATTTGTAAAATGAGATGATTGGACTCTAAGTTCCCTTGTATTTCTAAAATCTGATGTTGTGTTGAAGGCTGCACTGGTAAAGGAGTAGTTACATGAGTAAAAACGTAAATGCATCAAAGTCCCTAAATGCGATATTATATTCATGTTTTTATTATCATTATTGTGACTATCATAACTTGTCATGATTATTTATTGAGGGATGAAATATGAGTAAATGATCATGACTGGAAGAAAACTTGTTAAAATACAAAGTTGTAGATTGGGATATGGCAATAATGCTGCTACCTGGATCAGCTTATGCTCCAGTGACACAAAAGAACAATCTTTTGTGTTTTTTCCATGTATCAGACTTCTGGGGAATGTTGGACCTTAGTTATTCAGGAAAAATTTTCAGGCATCAGTTCCTGGAAAGTATCCGGTAAAGAAAGGAATTATGTATTTATACAAAATTTATTTCAGGGAAGATGGACTTCATTGTGACAAGATGTGAATCAATAGCTTGGACAATGGCAAACTGTAACCCAGGGGACCATGAATGATACATTGAGGAGAAATTTCTGTAAGGAACAGAGAAAGTCAGGCAAACAGTTTCATTTTCCACAGGATAACAGTAGCTTCCTAAAGATAGTGAATCTAATTCTTGTTCCACAATAGCCTATAAAATACTTGAATAAATCTATCCTACCCTCTCCCCTCAAGTATTCCTGTCACCATGTTAAATATTCCAAATCCCATTGACTGGTCCTTCTAAGGCTAGGTATTTTCTTCCTTGATTGTCACAGTCACTCTCTCCAACTTGTCATTAACTATCCTAAAATATGATGCCCACATGCCATTATTGTAAATTACAGCAGGACTATCACTTCCCTTGTCCTAGATACTACAGTTTTATTGATGAAAACTTTGTTCACATACTACAAAAGTGTTTCGTAAATCCCTAGTTAATAGATGAATGAATGATATGTGGGAAAAAACTTGAGAAATCATTTTTCACGTCAACTGTGTGTAGGTAGTTCATTGGGGAAACAGTGAGGATAGAGTTATCTGCTCTTTTTCTGGATATCTAAAAAGAGAGACTTTATAGTCTTCTCTGGTAGTCCATTCCAGAAATATATTAATCCCTAAAAGCCAGAAGTGTTTCTTTATGTCTAAATAAGATGTAAAGATGAGCAGTGACAAGAAACACTATTTTTCAAGGAGTCTAATTCCAGTTTTGGTCAACTCTATCATGAGGATTTTTTTCATTATATTGAGCCAACATCCAACTCCATTTACTATCTAACTATTGATTCTAGTACTGCCCTTAGTATAGAACTTGTGGAGGAAGGTGCAAAGAAGGAAGGGGAAACAAAAGAAATCTAATCCCCCTTCCACATAAAAACCTTTCAAATACTTGAAGCCTACTATTATGCCATTACTAATTCTTCAAACCCAACACTCCCAGTTGCTTTATCTGACCCTCATTGGACATGACTTCAAATCCTCTGTAAAAATGAGAGGTACTATGATTATTCCCTTAATACTAAAAAGATCTTCAATTTCATCTGTGGTAGGCATTTCGTTCTCTGACTGCCATCCAATGCTCTCATTACATGGTCTCCAGTAGTTGTGGCCAAAAGATTCATACTATTGCAACCAATCTGGTGATGAGCCTCTTAATATTTAACGAGACTCTGCTTGGATACCAGATATATACAGTCAGTCTTTAGTTTTATAATTAAAGCCTTCAAGTCTGGCTGGTTCCTGCAGAGTTTCTATACTTCTAGCATCTTTTCAAGGACCTAGTGCCAGACTAAGGCATCCTAGGAAGACTTTAGTGAAAAATTATTGTTATTGTTATTTCCTTTTATTGAATATTTCATGGATATAAAGAACAACTGTAAGAATCTCTTTGTAATGACCCTGCATATACTTGCACAAGTTAATTTTTTCTTACATTCTTATAGCTAGTACCATTTGGACATAATTTACATGTATTTGCATGCTAATATACACATTTATGTAGATATATTCCTGAATTCACTAGGGAAATAAAGATCCCCTACAGAAGGTCTGAAATGATGTCTTGTTTGGAGAACTTTATCTTACCACCTAGGAAGAATTCATTGGGCAGAATTTCCAAACTAAATACCAAGCTGTTTATTTCCAGTATAGCTTTCTTGACTACAAATCACATTTTCTCATCTGTCTCCTGCCAACAAAATAGTGTTGTAAGACAGTACTCACGAATAACTTTCCCCAACAAGGAGGTTTTGAGGAATGACATACGGTTTCACAGATATGCCGGGCCTCTCAGAAACCAAGGGCTGTCTGAGTGCCAGAAATCATTGTTAGGGTTTCACATGCATTGGAGAGAAGTTGAACCATTACACGTGTGACATTTTTATTTTTCTATGCAAATGGATATAGGCCAAGGCAAGAGCTTATGTGTTTGTCACATGCCTATGCATCAATATTTGTTCAGGTCTTAGAATTAGTGAATTTAGAACAGAAAGGGAACCTAACAACCATTTAAGGAAACAGCATGATGCAGTGAAAGGAATACTAGCTTAAGACTCAGAGGGTTTGGGTTCAAATCCCACTTCTGCTATTTAATATTAAGGTGACCTTGGGGAAGAAACAACCTCTTTGGGGAGCCCTATTTTAAGTTGAGGGGTTGGAATTAATAACTTCTAAGGGTTCTATTGGGCAGCTAGGTGGCACAGTGGATAGAGTGTTAGACCTGGAACCAGGAAGACCTGAGTTCAAATCTGGCCTCAGACACTTGCTAACTATGTTACTCTGGGAAAGTCACTTAACCCTGTTTGCCTTAGTTTTCTCATTTGTAAAATGAACTGGAGAAGGAAATGGCAAACTACTCCAGCATCTTTGCCACAATGACCCAAATGGGGTAATAAAGAGTAGGACATGATTAAAAAAATGATAACAAATAATAACAAAATCACCTGTTCCAGCCCCTACATTAAAAGGAGAACCTCTGCCCTACAACAGCACAGGTGAGAAGTAGTCATCCAGTGCTCAAGAAATGATGAGGGATCCACTGTCTCTCACTGTCTTCAGTTTTGGGCTACTTTTATTTATTAGGCATGTGTTGTTCCCCTTTTGTGGAGGCTGGATCTGCATATTTACATCTTCGCTTATTGCCACTTACTCTGCTATGTGTGGCCAAGCAAAATAAATCTATTTCTTTTTTTGTCTGCTAGTCTTTTAAATATTAAAGACAGCTATTATCCCCCCACCCTCTTGGGCTTCCTCTTCTCTAATCTAAACACCTCCATTTGCTTCAACTGATTCTCACATGGTAATAATTTGTGACCTTTCACCATCCGCATTGCCCTCTTCTTTACACTTTCCAGACTATCCATATGCCTCCTATGAAGTGGAACCCCCAAAGAAATAAAGCATTCTACATATGGTCTGAACAGTAGAACCATGCAGGACTGTATTCTCCCTTGTCTTCATCTATTGATGCAGCTTAAGGTCCTGTTAGTTTTCTTATTTTTAACTTCTATATCATGGTATTGACATATGTTGAGTTTTCAGACAAGTAAACCCTAAGATCCTTTTTAGATGAATGGTTGTCTATCCATGTGTCTCCTACTTTTTCTTACCAGGCTGATTTTTTTGAAAGCCCAAGTAAGATAATTTGCATTTATTTCTATTAAGTTTGTGTGTAGAATTGTTTTTATTGTGTTCAGAGGCTATATGAAATAAGATTTCATAGGTTTCTTGCTCATCTTGTTCTGTATTGTTATACTAAGGATAAAGACTGGTAAAAAAAACAATTGCCACCAAGAATTATGTAGCTTACTTATCAATATCCATTTTTCAGAGTATGATGAAATTAAGAAATTCTACAAAGAACTCATCAAGATCCTATATCTGAATTTAGTTTAATATTCAGTGATTTCAGTGCAAAAGTAGACATACAAGAAGAAAGCAATTTTTGGGGGGGAAGGGTGATATATGGTTTAGATTACTACGAAATGTAATCTTATTCAATCTGAACTTAATGTAGATAGGTTGCACATATACCAAATATCCTGATTTGGTCAACCAATGCACTGTATGTCCCCGCAAAAGTTGTGTCATCTCCAAATGTGGAAAGTATTGCATTTATGCCTTTTTCACGATCATTGACAAGAATGTTTAATACTGGGCCAGCCTTAGATCCTTGGGACATTCCACCAAGGACTTCATCATTGTTTGCATTTATATAGCACTTTAAGGTGCTATATACAACCAGTAAGTTAGATGCAATGATTATGTCCATTAATATTGAGGAGGAGGCTGAAAGTGAAAGAAATTAAGAGACTTATCAAGGGTAGGTCAGTGCCTGAGGCAGTTTTTGACCTCAGGTCTTCCTTTCCACCTAGCTGACTCCCAAGAAAACAGTGACTATTCATTGAGTCTGTCCCTTTAATCAGCTCCAGATTCACTTAATTATAAATCATCTATTTAATATTTGTTCCTCTTTTTCACAGAAGTACTGTGAGAAATTTTGTCACATGCTCTGTTAAAATGAAACTCTACAACCACCAGTTTAGTAAGGTGTAAGCACAGGGACTGAACCTGCAATTTCATTGCTGAAGCACCATATGGTAATAAGTATTGTGAGGTTACATGTTTGAAACAGAAAGGTGCTAGGAAGGCCTACAGCTGGATCAATGCACAGGATATCTCTACTCCACAGAATACAGTTGATGATTCTTCTTTTCCATAATGGTGTCAGTCTGTGTTTTTGATTAGATCTATCAACTGAGATCTTGTCCAAGAGAGGTAGTGTATTCTGATGATCTCTGAATTGTTTGTTAGATCTAATTGTTTTTCTTAATTCTCTTTCTCCTTGACTTATTTGTAGCATTTTGACCTGTCAAGCACAGCACTCCTTCCTCTTAGATATTTCCTTTTTCCTGGGATTTCATAACCCTGATTTCTCTTTGTTCTTCTTACTTGTGCATTATACATTTTTCTCAGTCTCCTTTAAGGGATCATCTTCCATGTCCCACCCCTTATGTACGGATGTTGTCTATTTCTGCCCTGGGCCCCCTTCCCTTCATTATATGCACTCTCTGCATTAATACCTGCCATGGGCTTAATTGTCCTCTCTATGTAGAATGATCAATCAGCAAACATTTTGAAAACATCGATTATATTCTAGGAACTGTACTAGATACTGGAGATAAAAAAAAACAGAAACAAAACAGTCCCCACCACAATGTACTTACATTCTGTCAGGGCATATGATATATAAACATATACATGCATAATCATATATAGTACACACATATGTATATGCATATATATATATGTGATATACAAAATAAATATGAGATAAAGTGGGGAGAACAGTAGTCGTGGGAAAATCAGGAAAGGTTTCAGATAGATTGTGGTATTGAAGTTGAGTTTTGATAGAAACAAGAGATTCTGAGAGTCTAAGGTAAGGAGGAAGAATCATCCAAGTAATTAAACCATAGAGATTGGAGACAGTAGCATGTGTACAAAGGTAGATGAAGCAAATATAGCAGGGTGGGCAAGAAAGGGGAAGATTGAGGAAGGAATACCAAATTAGGAAGCTACTGCAATAGTTTAAGTGAGAAGTATTGAGGACTTGAAGCAATTTGAATAGAAAAATAGAGCATATGAGAGGTTGTTTAGGTAGAAGTTATAAGGCTTGTTAGCTGTTTGGAAATGTAGGATAAAGGAGAGTGGGAAGTTGAGGATAATTCTGAGGTTGCAAATCTGGGTGACTGGGAATATAATAGTACTCCTGACAAGATTAAGGAAATTTAAAAGAAAGGTAGGTTTTGGAGGGGAAGATAGCCAGTTTTGTCTTAGATATGTTGAGTTTGAGATACTTAAAGAAATCCAGTTTGAAATTACCCATAAGCATTTGGAAGTTTACATCTCAAGCTTAAGAGAAAGATTGGGGCTGTGTGTGTGTATATATATGTGTATATGTAGCATATACATAAACATGTATATATATGTGTGTGTGTGTGTGTGTGTGTGTGTGCGTATGTGTGTGTGTGTGTATGTGTATACAATGCCTTAGAAACTGATAAAATCACCAGGAAAGTGAGTATACAGAGAAAAGAATAGAGTACCATGACAGAGCCATGATGTATATTAATATGGATGGTGAAACGGGAGAAAGTTAAGAAGGATCAGAAAGGTAGGAGGTAGGAGGTAGGATGTGGGAGGTAAATCAAGAAATAGTGTCACAAAAAGCCAGAGAAGAGATAAGGAGATGGCGTTTAGTATAGAGTGGTCAAAGCTGTCAAATACTGAGCAATGGTCATAAAGGAAGAGGGCTGAGAAAATGCCATCAGATTTGGCATTTAAGAAACCATTGGTAATTCAACCATTCTGGAGAGTAATTTGGAACTGTGCCCATAGGTCTATAAAATTGTGCATAGCCTTTGATCCATCAATACCACTTCTAGGTCTGTATCCCAAAGAGTTTATAAAAAAAAGGAAAAGAAGCCATATGTACAAAAATATTTGTAGCATCTCTTTTTGTGGTGGCAAAGAATTTGAAACTGAGGGAATGCCCATCAGTTGGGGAATGACTAAACAAGTTGTGGTATATGAATATAATGGAATACTATTTTGCTATAAGAAATGATGAGCAGATGAATTTCAGAAGAACCTGGAAAGACTTGGATGAGCTGATGCTGAATGAAATGAGCAGAACCAAGAGAACATTGTCTATGGTAACACAACATTGTATGATGATCAACTACGTTAGACTTAGCTCTTGGCAGCAATACAATGACCTATGACAATTAAAGACTTTGGATGGAAAATGCTATTCACATACAGAAAAAGAATGGATGGAGTATGAATGCAGATTGAAGATGATCATTTTCACTTTTTTATTTCTTGTGATTTTTCCCCTTTTGCTCTGATTCTTTCACAAAATGACTAATGTGGAAATATGTTTAATATGATTGTATATGCATAACCTATATCATATTACTCGCTATCTAAGGGAGGTGGGAGGGGAAGGAGGGAGGGAGAAAAATTTGGAACCCAAAATCTTATAAAAACAAATGTTGAAGACCATCTTTACATTTAATTGGAAAAAATACTATTGAGTTGAGGAAAAAAACCAAAAGATTAATTGAAGATCAAAAAAAAGAAAACATTGACAACTTAAAGGGGAACAATTTTGGGGAGGTTAGAAACCATATTGTAAAGGGTTGAGAACTGAATAAATCAATTGGGGAATGGCTAAACAAGCTGTGGTATATGATTGTAATTGAACATTGTGTTATAAGAAATGATGAGCAGGATTGTTTTAGAAAAAATTGGGAAGGAAATGAACCGATGCTTGGTGAAGTGAACAGAACCAGGAGAATGTTGTACACAGGGACGGCAATATTGTTTGATGAAGAACTGTCAATGACTTAGTTATTTTCAGCAATACAATGATCCCAAAAAATCCCAAAGGACTAAGGATAAAGCAGACTATTCACCTGCAGAGAAAGAACTGATATTGATTGAATACAGACTAAAACATGCTCCTTTCACTTTCTGTCTTTCACTTTTCTTCTTTTACTAAAGTCTTCTTGTGTAAAATAACTAATAGGGAAATCTTTTACATAATTGTACATGTATAACCTATATCTGATTTTTTTACCATCTCAATGAGCAGGTAGGAAAAGGATGGAGAGATGGAATTGGATACTCAAAACTTTACATAAAAATATTTTGTAAAAGAATTGAATAAGAGAAGGTAAAACTGGAATCAACAAGAGTAGAGAGATTTTTCTAGGAGTTTGGATATGAAACGCTTCAGAGTAGGGTCTACTGAGGTTTTTATTTTATTTTATTTCTTAGGATGAGCCCGTTGATCATTTTATAGGTTTCAAATAAAACACTAATAGGTAGAAAGAAGATTAGAAAAAGAGAGTGAATTATATAGTCATAGGGAAATCTGCTGGAGAAGATAACCGAGGACAGAATCAAGAGTATATATAGGAGGGCTGACCTTGCCAAGTTGAAGAACCACTTCTTTATTGAAGAATTGAGTAGAGAATGGTGATAATATAAAAGGATTTTGAAATGTGAAGTAGGTAAGAAGAGGTAACTCAAGATGAATTATTTTTATTTTTATTTTTTAGTAATTAGTGAGGGTATACTCTGGTAAGAAAGTGAGAGGGAAGGGGGTAGAATAGGAGAGTTTAAGAAAAAAGAGAAGATTTAGGACACTTTGTGTAGAGTACAATAGAGAATCAATTAGGGGGCAATAAAAGAATTATCTTATTTCACTTTGTTGAGATTAGGTAATATAAATTGGCAGGGTAGCTAGATGGCACAGTAGATAGAATATGGGGCCTAGAGTCAGGAAGATCTGAGTTCAAATTTGGCCTCAGACACTTACTAGCTATGTGACCCTGGGCAAGTCATGTTACCCTACTTGTCTCAGTTTTCCTTATCTGTAAAATGAACTGGAGAAGAAAATGGCAAACCATTTCAGTATCTTTGCAAAGAAAATCCCAAATAGGGTCACAGAGAGTCAGATACGACTGCAACAACTAAACCTCCACCACAACAAACAAATTTGTGATAGTTCCATTTAAGCATCACAACTACATATGCAGATATCTTCTCTTACCCGAGATCCAGCCCCATATCTTCAGTTATCTTTTCCACCTGGATGGCCTATAGACATCTCAAAACCAGCATGTCCAAAATATACTTGTATTGTCCACTAAGCTAAACCGTTGTTTAAATGTCATATTATCTGTGGAATTTACCATCATCAATACAGTCATCCACATTTATAACCTAGGGGTCATCCTTGACTCTTCACTCTCACCTCCCAAGTTCAATGAATTATTGAGTCTTGTTGATTTTATCTCCATGATATATATTGAATCTGTTGCCTTCTTTTCACTCATATGTCTACCACCCAAATTCAAGGCCTCATTATATCTAGACTGGGACATTATTTCAATTATATTCTAAATTACCTTGCACTGTGAGTCTTTGTCATCTCCAATTCATTCTCCATGAAGCTACCAAACTAATACTCCTAAAGCATGGATTTGACTATGTCATTCCCTTAATCAAGAATATTCATTTTGCCAATTGCATGGAGAATGGATTGGATAGGAACAAGACTATTTCACTGATGTTTTAGCAAGGACAATGAGAGCATTGCATGGAAATACTACTTCCTCATGGGATTGAAGTCACCCTGGGTTCTTTAAGCCAACAGGACACAAGTCTTGGTAAATCTGACCAAGTGGGAAAGGTTTTGAGTACATACTCACTAATGAATTTATTATAAGACCAACTTAAGTTAAATTTGAAGAATCTCATCATAAGATGGGATTTTGGCCATGGGAATTCTCACATATAAAGCTTGCAATCTACGTTGGTCAAAAGAGTGCCTATATTGTGAAAATTAGCAATAATTGAGAACAGAAGCGCTCAGAGACCTACCTCACAATATTGTAAAAGCATTACAATAATTACAGTATTGTCACAATATTGTTATTATAGTTACTATAGCAATGATATACTTATAGTGACAAAATTTATAAAACATATGGCACTGTATAATTGTGACATGCTACTAGAACAATAATTAGTAAAAGTAATATTATCATTGCTACTACTGAGAGTCACTATGGGATAGTGGATGAGGGCATGGTCTCAAGTCTTGCCTTCATATTTCTTGTTTGACATTGGGTAAATTACTTAACATCAAGAGTACTGAGCTCTAGAAAACTTTTTAAGACTGAGAGTTACAGCAAGAATGCCATTTGGAATTCATAGTTGGAGTCCCTTACTAGGAGCTTTCTACATTTAAATATATATATACACACACACACACACACACTTGTATATACATACACATATATAAATACATAATATATATGTTATATAGAAAGAGTATATAAATATAGAATATATAATATGCATACATATTTGTCATATGATAATATGTTCAATTAACAAAAAAGTGTTAAGAGTAATACAGGGAGTGGTGGAGTAGCAGAAATGGGGTCAGCTCTTTCAACCAGTATAGTCTGACCTCCTACTTATTTCACACATACGTAATATGTCAGGGAAACTCCTGGGATGAGGAGTTTCCATATCAAAGAAAAAAATTGCAAAATGAGGTGGCTTTCATTCTTTTAATTTAATTTGTTGTGTGTATGTATGTTGTGATCAGTTTGAAATGTATATGGTTCCCAGAAGTACTTTCTTTTTTTTTTTTTGCTTTTTGGAGGGCAGTTGGGGTTAAGTGACTTGCCCAAGGTCACACGGCTAGTTTTTTTTGTGTGTGTGTGTGTGTGTGTGTGTGTGTGTGTGTTAAGTGTCTGAGGCCAGACTTGAACTCAGGTACTCCTGACTCCAGGGCCGGTGCTCTATTCACTGCGCCACCTAGCCACCCCCAGAAGTACTTCTGAAAACAAAGCTTACCACCATTGCCACCATTGCAGAATCTATTATGACAAAATTGAATTCCCTCATGAACTTACTTCATTTGATTGTTTTGCTCATACTCTCAGTGCAATTCCCTTTTGCTTACTCATTTGCACTCTCCATCTCTGTCCTGGATCAGCTCAAGTCCCAGTCAAAACCATAGTCAGAATCTGGTAAATAGATGCAAATTTCTCTGTCCGTGGTTCTGCTACTCTGTTTTCTCCAAAGTCCATCCACAGGACTCTTAATACCCTTACTCTAGTTCACCTCCAGTCAACAAGGACCAAACCAGGGGTAGAGTTGAGAGAATTTTTATAGTTCAATGTTTTTTTCTAAATTATTTCATTTTGTTTCCTTGTTTTCCGAACTTGGGGAGTCCCTCTCTACCCTTTGGCCATTCTATAAGGAGCCACATAATATAACTTAAATTACCACAAATATATTAAAAATTAGTAGCTCCATCCTAAAGAGAATGGAAAGTTTAAGAAGAGTACAATAAAAGAAGAATTTTAAATGGGAGAGCTATCTTTAAAGCGAGCACCTAATTGGCAAATAGGCAACTTTCAGTTAGGTAGCTAACAAGCTAAACACTTTTGATAACACAAAATTAACGCCGTGACACAAGGAAAGCCTGTTTTATTTGGTATTTTATGTGCTATGTGACAATTTAATTAAACTTTGAAGGAATCCAAGCAAATAATTCCCCCAGGAAATAAACCAAGAATGATATCCTGTCCTGTCTCCTAAGGACAGAGGCAAGCAAGAGGGAACATTTAACTCTTGCATTTTACAATGCTATAAACTCAACTTTTGCCTCAAAATTAATGAGCAAGATTGAATTATACCAGCAATGTCCTCTCACCTCTGGGAATTGAAAGACATCAATGTGGGCTCTTGAAATGAAGTAAGGCAGTGACTTTTCACAACTATCAAGCCTCCCACTATAACATCACTTAAATCAAAATGTTCCCATGCATACACACCTTCTGTAACAGTTTTTTATTCATTTTTTGTGTGTGTTATGGGAATTTTTGTCAATTTGGTAAAGCCTATGGGCCCTTTCTCAGGATAATATTTTTAAATGCATACAATAAAATACACAGGATTATAACATAAATTACATTAAAACACAGTTGTGTCTATCTATCTATCTATCTATCTATCTATCTATCTATCTATCTGTCTGTCTGTCTGTCTGTCTGTCTGACTTCTCTCTATCTAATACTCATTAACTCTAATTTAGGAACTCTTAGTCTACAGTTATCCAGGACAGGTCTTTGTGATCTCATGTAAGTCCTTCTCCCAAAGGAAGTATGTTAAAGTAGAGCCCTGGATTGGGAATCAGAAAATTTTGGATATGAGTCCTGGTTCTTCCAGTAGACTATGACCCCAGTGTCTGGTGACTTAAATATTTTAATCTTCACTTTTTTTGTTTATTTGCACTTAATAGTATTTTTTCAAATGCATGTAAAGATACATTTCAGAATTCATTTTTTTTTAAGATTTTGAGTTCCAAATTTATCTCCCTCACTACCTTCCCATCTCCCCAAGACAGTGAACAATCTGATGTAGGTTGTACATATACAGTCATGTTAAAGATATTTCCACGTTAGTCATGTTGTCAAAGAAGAATCAGAACAAAAGGGAAAAATCATGTGAAAGAAAAAACAAACAAAACCAACCCAAAAAGTTCAAACAGTATGCTATGATCTCAATTCATATTCCATTAGTTCTTTCTATGTATGTGGATAGCATTTTTTTATCAAGAGTCTTTTGAAATTGTCTTGGATCATTGTATCACCGAGGAAAGTTAAGTCTATCATAGCTGATCATCACTTATATTACTGTTGCTGCAGACAATGTTCTCCTAGTTTTGCTCACTTCCTTCAGGTTTTTCTGAAATCCACCTGCTCATTATTTCTTGGAGCACAAGTATTCCATTATATTTATATGCCACAAATTGTTCAGCCATTCCCCAGTTGATGGGCATCCCCAGAGTTTTCAGTTCTTTGCCACCACAAAAAGAGCTGCTATAAATATTTTTGTATATGTGGATCCTTTTCCCTTTACCTCTTCAGGATACAGACCAAATGTTAGTATGGCTAGTTGCTTTGTGGTATGTGCAGTTTTATGTCGTTTTAGGCATGGTTCCAAATTGCTCTGCAGAATGGTTGAATTAGTTCATAACTCCAACAACAATGCATTAGTGTTCCAATTTTCCCGCATTTTCTCTAACATTTATCATTTTTCTTTTTCTGTCACATTAACCAATACTATAGGTGAGAGGTAGTATCTCAGAATAGTTTTAATTTGCATTTTTCTAATCAATAGTGATTTATAGCATTTTTATATGACTGTAGATAGCTTTAATTTTTTCCACTGAAAACTGCCTATTCATATACTTAGAATATTTATCAATTGGGGCACTACTTGTATTCTTATAAAGTTGATTAAGTTTTCTATATATCTGAGAAATAAGACCTTTATCAGAAACATTGACTATAAAAATTATTTCCCAGCTTTCTGCTTTCGTTCTAATCTTGGCTGCATTGGTTGTATTTTTCTTAAAACTTTTTTTTAAATTTGATATAATGAAAATCATCCATTTTGCATTCTACAATATTCTGTCTTGTTTGGTCATAAATTCTTTTCATCTGCATAGATCTGACAGGTAAACCATTCCTTGCTCTCATAATTTGCTTATAGCATCACGCTTTATGTCTAAATCATGTGCCTATTTGGGCCTTATTTTCATTTGGGTGTGAGATATTGGTTTTGGCCTAGTTTCTACCACACTATTTTCCAATTTTCCCAGCAGTTTTTATCAAATAATGAGTTCTTATACCAGAAGCTGAAGCCTTTGGGCTTACAAACAGTAGATTACTACAGTTATTAATGCTGTATATTGTTTACCTAACCTATTCCACTCATCCACCACTCTTTTCCTTAGCCAGTATGAAATATTTTTGATGATTGCTACCTTATAATATGGTTTTAGATGTAATATGGCTAGTCGCCTTCTTTTGCTTTTTTTTCATTAATTCCTTTGATATTCTTGACTTTTTGTTTTTCCAAATGAAATTTATTATTTTTGTAGTTCCATAAAATATATTTGGTAGTTTGATTGGTATGGGACTGAACAAGTAAATTAATTTAGGCAGAATTTTTATTTATATTATATTACCTCATCCTATCCATGAGCAATTGACATTTTCCCTAGTTATTTAGATCTGACTTTATTTGTGAGAAAAGTATTTGTAATTGTGTTCATATAGTTTCTGGGTTTGTCTGGACAGGTAGACTCTCAAGAATGTTATATTGTTTACAGTTATTTTAAGTGGAGTTTCTCTTTCTACCTCTTGCTATTAGGCTTTGTTGGTAATATATAGAAATGCTGATGATTTATGTGGATTTATTTCATATCCTGCAATTTTGCTAAAGTAGTTAATTGTTTCAAGTAGTTTTTTTTAGTTATTTCTCTAAGCTTCTGTAAATATACCATCATCATATCATCTGCAAAGAGTATCAGTCATATTTTCATGGCCTATTCTAATTCCTTCAATTTCTCTTTCTTCTCATTGGTAAAACTAACATTTCTAGTACAATATTGAATAATAGTGGTGATAATAGGCATCCTTGTTTCACTCCTGACTTATTGGGAATGTTGCTGGCTTATGCCCATTACACATAATGTTTGCTGATGGTTTTAGATATATGCTGCTTTTCATTTTAAGGAAAACTCCATTTATTCCTAAGCTCTCTGTTGTTTTTAATAGGAATGGGTGTTGTATTTTATCAAAAGCTTTTTCTGCATTTATTGAAATAATCATATAATTTCTGTTTGTTTTGTTATTCATATGGCCAACTATGCTGAAAGTTTTCCTACTATTGAACCAGCTCTACGTTTCTGCTCATAATGTATTATCCTGTAATAAATTGCTGTAAAGTCTTTGTTGATATTTTATTTAAATTTTTTGCATCAATATTCATTAGGGAAATTGGTCTATAATTTTCTTTCTCTGTTTTGGTTCTTCCTGGTTTAGATGTCAGCACCTTATTTGTGTCATAAAAGGAATTTGAAAGGACTTCACCTATTTTTGCAAACAGTTTATATGGTATTTTAATTAATTGTTCTATAAATGTTTGATAGAATTCGCCTGTAAATCCATTGGGCCCTGGAGATTTTTAATTAGGGAGTACATTAATGAATTCTTTAATTTCTGTTTCTAAAATGGGGTTATTTAAGTATTTTATTTCCTCTTTTGTAAATCCAGGCAATTTCTTTTTAAAATATTTGTCCATTGTACTTAAATTGTCAGATTTATTGGCATACACTTGGGCAAAATAGCTACTAATTATTGCTTTAATTTCCTCTTCATTGGTAGTAAATTCACTTAAAAAATTTTTTTTGATACTGGTAATTTGCTTTTCTTCTTTCTTTTTTTAATTGAACTAACCACAGATTTATCTACTTTATTTTTTTTCATAAACCCAGCTTTTAGTTTTATTAGTTCAATAGCTTTCTTCCTTTCAATTTTATTAACCTCTCCTTTGATTTTCAGAATTCCTAATTTGATCTTTTGTTTAGCTGGTTTAATTGAATCACCAGTCTTTCTCTAATTTCATTCATGTGAGCAGTTAGAGATGTAAAATTCCCCATAACAGATGCTTTGGTTGCATTCAATAAATTTTGGTTTATTATCTCCTTATTGTTATTCTCTTTGCTGAAGTTATTGATTGTTTCTGTGATTTGCTGTTTGACCCCTTTCATTCTTTAGGATTATTTAGTTTCCAATTTTTATTCTGTATTTATATGACCTTTTATTACAATCCATTTTTCATCGCATCATGATATAAAAAGGATGTATTTAATATTTTTGTCTTTATACATTTCATTGTGAGTTTTTTATGCCCTAATACATGTTCAGTTTTTTTGTAGGTGCCATGTACTGTGGAGAAAAAGATATATTCCTTTCTTATCACCATTCAGTTTTCTTCAGACATCTATCATATCTAACTTTTCTAAAATTCTATTCTATCCTCTGGACTTCTTCCTTGTTTATTTTGTAGTTAGATTTATTTTGTTCTGAGAGGGGGAAGTTGAAGTCCTCCACTAGTATAGTTTTGCTGTCTATTTCTCCCTGTATGTCAGTTAACTTCTTTAAGAGTTTGGATCCTATACTACTTGGTGCACATGTGTTTAGTATTGATATTACTTCATTGTCTGTGTTACCTACCATTTAGTAAGATGTAGTTTCCTTCTTTATCTCTTTTAATTAGATCTATTTTTCCTTTTGCTTTGTCTGAGATAATGATTGCTTCCCCTGCTTTTTTACTTCTGCTAAAGCATAATATATTCTGCCCCAGCCTTTTACCTTTACTTTGTGTGGACTTCTCTGCTTTGGATATGTTTCTTATAAACAACATATTTTAGGACTCTAGTTTTTAATCCACTCTGCTATTCACTTCCATTTTATGGGAGAATTCATCTCATTCACAGTCACAGTTGTGATTACTCACTGTGTATTTCTCTCCAGTCTACTTTTACTCCTTTTTATACTTTTCTCTCTCCTTTTACCCTGTCCTTCCTCATCAGTCTTTTACTTCCGACCACCACATCCTCAGTCTTCCCTCCTTTCTATCAACCCCTCCTTTTCTTTCCCCTTTTCACTTCTACTTCTGCCATCCTTTCTGTCCATCCCTCCCCTTCTCACCCACTTTCCTTTCTTTATGTTTTCCACTCCTCCTTCCGTATAGGGTAAGACAAATTTCTATATGCAGCTGAGTGTGTATGTTATTCCCTCTTTGAGTCAAATTCAGTGAGAATAAGATTCAAACAATGCTCACCCCCTCCCTTCTTTCCCTCTACTGTAATAAATATTTTGTACTTCTTCGTGTAATATGATTTATCCTATTCTGGCTTCCCTTTTCCTCTTCTCCCAGTACAATACTTTTTTCACCCCTTAATTTTTTTTATATTATCACATTAAAGTCAACTTATTCCTATACTCTCTTTCTATTTATACTCCTCCTCACTCCCCTAGTAGAGATGCAGTTCTCAGTTTTGCTGGGTGCTTGATTCTTGGTTTCAATCCAAGCTCCTTTGCTTTCTGGAATATCATATTCCAAATCTTCCAATCCTTTAATGTAGAAGCTGCTAAATCCTGCATTATCCTGACTATGGCTTCTTGATATTTGTATTGTGTCTTTCTGGCTGCTTGCAGTATTTTTTCCTTGATCCAATAATTCTGGAATTTGGCTACAATGTTCTTTGAAGTTTTCATTTTGGGATCTCTTTCAGGAGGTTAAGTGAATGCTTTCAATTTCAAGTTTACCCTCTGGTTCTAGGATTTCAGTGCAGTTTTCCTTGATAATTTCTTGAAAGATGCTGTCCAGGTTCTTTTTTGATGATGATCTTCAAGTAGTCCAATAATTGTAAATTCTCTCTCCTGTATCTATTTTCCAGGTCAATTGTTTTTCCAATGAGGAATTTTACATTTTCTCCTATTTTTTCATTCTTTTGGTTTTGCTTGACTGATTCTTGATGTCTCATAGAGTCATTGGTTTCCACTTGCCCCATTCTACTTTTTAAGGAATTATTTTCTTCAGTTAGCTCTTATAACTTCTTTTTCATTTGGCAAATTCTACTTTTTTTCAGTGGATTTTTCCCCCATTTGGTCAATTGTCTTTTTAAAAAGTTGTTTTCTTTAGTCATTTTTTGTGCTTCCTTTTCCAGGCTATTAACTCTTATTTTCATTATTCTCCTGCATCACTGTCATTTCTGTCCCCAATTTTTCTTCTCTCTCTCTTACTTGATTTTTAAAATCCTTTTTGAGTTCTTCCAAGAAGATTTTTTTAGGCTTGAGACAATTTCCCTTTGAAGCTTCACATGTAGGCATTTTGAAATTGTTGTCCTCTTCTGATTTTGTGTTTTGATCGTCACTGTTGCCATGGTAGTTCTGTATGGTCAGGGCTCTTTTCTGTTTATTACAAATTTTTCAGCCAGTTTCTTGACTTTTAAAGCTGATACCTGAGCTTGGGGCACAAGTGGCACAATGTAATGGTAATCAATTTATTTGATCAGATACTTAGGGCTAAGTATAGAACTCTGTCCATTGGTGAAAAGGTGTGAATTCCCCTGTGACTTGGAAGAATGCTATTGGCTGAGACACTCCCCTGTTTACTTGGGAGAAGGCCAGT
>CM053594.1:78380597-78404745 GCA_028646575.1 Pseudocheirus occidentalis
AGATTCCAAATTTTTAAGATGAAAACTTCTGAGCAAATAATGTCTAAGATCCCTGCATGAAACTCTATTAATTACTCAAAATTTTGTGTTTTAGAAATTAGGAATCTGGTCCAGATGGGTAGAGAGACCTGACCAAGATTGAGCGCACATGAGCAGGCACACAATCAGCATTAGAGCAGGTAGTATATTCCCAAACAGAATAAAGAATAAAGTAATAAAGACTAGTAGCATGATTAAAATAGAATCCAGTCATTTTTCAATAATATTGAGAGGGCTTATAAGGCAACAGTTTCTTTGCAAGGTTTTTAGCCATTGACATTTCAACTCTGCTGAGAGTAATCAAATCAAACTTCAAGTAGAAACATCTTCTGGGGCATTTCTCTCTGTTTTCAATGCCTTCTGGATTGCAAGTCCAACCCCAATATTGCTGCTTCAACCTCAGTAGCTCTGGTAGGTAGGCACTGACTTTTATCACCTTCTTTGGCAGTCCTTCTAGGACCTTTCAATGTCTATAGGAAAAGGAATATGAAAGAAGAAAGAAGGCAGAGACGACTCCCTGGTATAAGCCTAAATAATTGAGTCAAAGCTTCTCATGAAGAGTGATTGTGTAGGGAGATTCATCACCATCATTATGGTGGGGAAGGACCACTTTGTAGACCATTCTTTGTAGAATCACACCTTCTCTTCTGGATAATTGCTTTCAAGTGCTCCAACAAAAAGTTTTCCTTTCTGTGTTCTGCTGAAAGACCTCACATAACCAGCTTTACTGATTATGGGTGGGGGTAGTCCACCCAGTGATGAACCACACATAGTCACAAGCAGGTAGAGGATAATTACACTTATTCAAGTTTCCACATTGTCCTTAGGGACCAGTCAGGGAAAATGTGTGAATTTTTGGAGGGTAACAAGGAGGAAGTTTATGAAATTGACTAGAATGTCCTAAGGCATTCTCTAGGTTCCCTCTCAATTCTATACCCTATATTCTAACATCTCTTTTGTTGCTTACATGCCATGTCCTATGTTTTAAAAAACTTGGATGCTAAAGATGTAAAGTACTCTGACATCCTGTGCTCTCTATTCTAATATTTTCTGTCCTAAGGTCCTTCACAGCCCTCACATTCTATTTTCTAGCATGCTGTGTTCTAGGGTCATTTTTGTCTTTGACATTCTGTGATCCTTTAATTCTAGGGTAGCCGCTCAGGAGAGGGGTGATGGAATCTGTGTGCATAGTTCAGGAGGCAGCTGTGACTTTCTGAATAGCCTGGAATTTGGCTATGGAAATTCACAGCAGGGAAAGCTAGACTAATAGATGAATGAATTGACAATGTGTGAATAAGTTATTCTGCTAAGCGGACATTGGAGTGCTGGCAGATGTGGACTATGTCCCTTATTCTCTGCATAAATAGTCTGGCTTGGAATAAGAGATGCCCTGGAAAAGCACAGCTTCCAGACTCTGTTTTCTATTTGAGAGGAGAAATAATTGACTATTTTTAAAGTCAATGATAAAGTCACAATTGTTTGTCATTGATTCATAGAATGCAAAGACTAAAAGAGACACTGGAGACCCTGTAGGGAAGTTTGGTGCAGCAGAAAGAACATTGGTTCTTCAGCCAGAGGACCTGGGTTCAAATTTTGCCCCTAATTCTTGCTAGCTGTGTGGTTTTGGAAAAGTCACTTAACCTATATAGGCTTTACTTTCCTCACATATAAAATGAAGGATTTGGACCAGATGGCCTCCCATATCCCTTTCAGCTTCTTTCATTTTATAGGTGAGAGAACTAAGACCCAGAAGAGAGGAAATTTCTTGCCTAAGGTAACATTCTTATTGTTAGAGTTGGATATGAGATATAGATCTATTGAAAACACCATGTTGTTGCTTACTCTGCTGTATCAACAAGCACCCCAGCATACCCAGGATGGCTGCTAGCACAGGTACTTATATCTGTTTTTCTAATGGAAAGCAACTCAAAATGTGTTAACAATCTTACTTTAATCAAACATATATCATTCACCTAGTTCAGGGGAAAAATTCAGCACTCTGAACTTCAGAAAATACAAACAGAAGTTACAAGCAGACAAAAAAAATACAGACAGAGAAACATAGCAGTAGACAGGGCTTCCAGCTGTCTGACCATGACATCCATACATAAGTAGTTACCAGAGAGGGAAGCACCAATATCTGGGTTTTCAAAGCTGGCGGGAGTGGGGGGTGGCGCGTGGCGCTCAATGGCTTATCAGAGTCTCATCTGGCCAAATCATACAACTCTTCCCAAAATGAACCCCAAAGCAAAACCTCACATCACAGTAAATATAGCCTTCTCCTGGGTCAGAGAATGTCAAAACTCTCTGGACACACTGCCCAATCGCAAAGTAACAAGGTGTGGGCATTCCTGAAGAACAAACCTCCTGCCACAAGCTCCATGTGACCACATTCAGCCTATTAGGGGGCACAGTATATTTTCAAATCAGGGAAGGTTCTCAGAATCACTTAAGCCTATCAGAGGTCCTAGGGGCAGGAAAGATCTTCAGATTCCCATTACCATTACTTCTGCCTACTTAGTGAGTTAGATATTGAGCAAACTCCCTGAAAGCAAGTGCAGTTCTTTAAATTTCAGCTTACTTAGATCCCTATATGTCCCTTATACCTCCACCTGAGAGTGGGAATATTTTGTCTTAGAAATTTTAAGGAAGCCAATGTCACTGCAGAGAGCGTGGTGGGTGGGTGGGGGGGTTGGTGTGAGAGTGGAAAGTATAAAAATAGTGGAAAGGCAGGGGAGGGCAGGCTATGAACACCAACTAGCAATAGTTCAAGTGTGAAGTGATGAGAGCTTGCACGAGAACGGGGGCAGCGTCAGAGGAGACAAAGGGGACATATTTTAGAAGTGCTGAAAAGGTGAAATCAACAGGTTTTGGCAAGAGAATGTCTATGGGCCTTGAAAAATAGTGAAATCACACATAGCTTTTGAACCTGGGAGGATTGGGGGTGCCTTTAGAGAAGTTTAGAGAGGGGCAGAGTTTAAGGAAGGGGTGTAACCTTGACAAAGGCTAAGTGTCCTGATCTATAGGATAAAGTTTAGAGAAGTGGGTAAAAATGGAATAGATATAGAAACAGAAAATGTGGAATGTAGGCTGATAAACAGTGTAATAAGCACACAGTGTCCAAGGCTTCAAGACATAAGAGGCTGATGAAGCCAAATGGTGAAGTTAGAAATTCAAGGTGTAATGTACAACCTTTAATTGTAGCTGTAGAACATGGAGATGCATAGGAGAGCATAGGCAATGCAAAATAGGGAATTGTTGTTTAAAATTAGAACTTCTTAATAGACTACCACCTTCTCTACTGCTTAACTAAATGCTCTAATACCTTCCTTTGGTGACGCAAGAAATCTCATGTAAGGTTGTTTCACATTGAGGGTATAGTTCTTTAGATCTAATGAATTTCCCATTAGTTCTTTAGATCTAATGAATTCCTTATTCTCATGTGTGCTGCTATGGTTACCAATCTGAATGGGTTGCCTTGGGGAAATATGGAACTAGAAAGATGTGCTCATCAATGCATTAGGTACCCTTATTAAAAGGACCATGAACAGCAGTTGATGCAAAGATTTTGCTTAGTTTTTCAAAATATCCTTAACTTCTCATCCTCTTTGTTTGTGCACATATCCTTGCTGTTTTCATAGTAATTCCTTTCTTTTGCGTTTTTGTTTTTGTTTTGTTTTGCTGTCTTCCTCTTTGATAGGATCTCACTGAATCCAGTCCTTGTACGAGGGAATAGTATGTATCTTGTGTAAAAATATCACATAATCACTGGACATTTTGATTTGGTGATAAAAGGCAATGACAAGAGAGAGAAGGATGGGATGCTCTGATGACCTGAATTCCCTAAAACCTTCCCCTATTTTTCAGTAGTGCCTTGGTCCTTTTTTTCTATTGTTGCTATATAATCTATTGAAGTTGCAGTATAGGGTAGATCTCCTGAGTATCAAATAGCCCTGAATGGTGGTTTTCTCCCAGACTCTTCCCCAATCAGGAAAAAAGAATAGAATATCTTGAAAAATGGAATTATAGATATGGCTAATAAAACATGGGGTCAAAAAGAGAAAGATTGGCAATCTAATTACTGCCCTTTGGAGCAGCCCTGTCTGCAGAAGAATTTGAATGCTTACAACTCCAATGGGCTGGCTACATTGTTCAAATGGAAAATGTTCACTTGCCAAAAAGAATAGCAAGAACTTACATGGTAGTCAGAAAAAGCAATACAATGACACTCTCAAAATCTCTCTTAAGAACTTTGGAAATGATTACATGGCATGCTAGACACTGGCGCAGGAATGCCCAGCATGACACGCCCACATTAGAGAAAGTGCTGTGTTCTATGAGCAAAGCAGAATTGAAGCAGCTCAAAAGAAACACGAGATGTACAGATTTAGAGAATTCAACCCAAATGTTCACACAGACTATTTGTGCCCAGTCCTGTGGTAGAATATTCTGAGATCATATTGGTCTGAGCAGCTACAGTTGGACTCACTTGATGTGATGTCATTTTGGTCCTCTTTGAGAATAAAGGACAACTACCCATCAACCAACCAGCTAATAAGAGAAGAAAAGAGGGGGGAAAATCCTGCTGCTGCTTCTTCTTCCACCAATTCCTTTGATCCTTTTGCTGTTGAGTTGTTTTAATTGTGTCCAAGTCTCCATGACCCCATTTGGGGTTTTCTTAACAGAGATACTAAAGTGGTTTGCCATTTCTTTCTAGATCTTAGGAAATTCAAGAAGTGTTAGTGGTGAGACCAAGCTCACCAAACCCAGTGTGTCTTACCGTCGCCCTGAATGTGATAGAAGACCTTATGCCCAGATAATAGTACATTGCATAGAAAGTGGGCTTCAAAATTTTAAGGAATATGGGTGATCATCATACTTGGGGTCCCCACTAAGCTCAGACATGGAACTTACATGGAGGTGGGAGTTTGGGGGAAACTACACATAATGGGCAAAGGTCACTTCCTGAATAGAAATATAAGCGTGATTGCTCAGCCTGAATGCATAGTAGAGATGGAATTGTGGGATGGATTTATTTAATCAGTGATAAAGTATTACCCACTGTCCTCAACTGTCCAGGCTGTTAAGTTTCTCAGGGCCTTTTCTTCCTGCTCTTCCATTGGTATCCACATTTCCTGAGAGACTTTTACTATCCAAGTCCAGAAAGTCAGTGATATAGGCCTTATTTTGAATGCCTCCAGTTTCTATTTGTGCTAAGAAAGTGCCAGTGACATCCCTAAGTCTGACTGACACGTCATCTATAGCCTCACCAACTAACCACAGACTCTTAATGGATTCTTCAACTTCATTTCTCAGCAAAGAACATAACACCTTAGGTGTTATACCTCCAGTATAATATTAGGCAAAATCTCACAATTCCATCTGGGTCTTTCATTTGATCTGTTGCCCTCAGGCAATGAGTCTATTTGAGCTTTGGAATGAACATCACAAATACCACCTTCATTTTTTGGCCTTCACCTGAATCAATTAGAGCGAGTTCCTTGAAAACATGATGTTCACCTTCAATCACTTCCATTTCACTAAACAGAATGACTCCTCTGGCCCACTCCTTTTTCAAGCTGGCCATAGAGATAAAAGGGCAGATGGCGAGCATATATACTGTAACTGAATTCTAACCTTGGGAATTATTTTTTTTTAATTCTACACTTGGTTTGTTAAAAGTTGCCACAATACTGAAAGCCATAAATATAGACATGTTGCCCCCCGGAGCAAGTTGGAGCAGCTAGTAAATGCCAGAGTGAGGACTTAATTCCAGATTTTCTGACTGCCTTACCATACCATGATGATATTATTTTTGTACTGGGAGTCTGGTGTGGGTTATTATTAATACTACCATTCTCTGTAGCTCCTCTCTCCTCTGAATTTCTTATTCCTTTCTCATTTCCCTTTGGGTCCCTAATCATCTAGCAGAATATTTGAGCAAGTACACTCTAACCCTGCTGCCCCACCCACCCGTCTGCTATGGTGGGCCTGTTTTCATTCCATCATTTCTATTATCTCCTGCCTTGAATTTATTTACCTTCATCCAATGCTTTGAATCCCACTGAATAAAAACCCTTGTGTCAAATAAGGTTGCCCAGGAGAAACTAAAGAAAACATTCCAGCCAACGTTGCAGTTATCTATCTAGGGAGCACAGAAAGATGAGAAGGCTGACAAAGAAAACATCTTTATTTTCATCAGCATCCAGGCGGGGGGAAAATAGTGTGGGACCTATCTGTAATAATTTTCAATTTGAAAAAGGTGGTGACCTGTATCTGGCTAATATGATGAGAAAATTTGATTTGTACAGAATCTGGAGACGGAAACAGCCTTAAAAACATGAAACCAAAGGGAGATATGCTGCAGAATTAAAAGAGAGAGTATTTTTCAGTGGACAAGGACTGAATGAGACAAGGGAATGGAGGAGCTTCAACAATATTGTTGGGGATTGGATATCACTACTTTTCATGGGAAAGCCTTCACCTCTAAAACCAAACACAATTCCTAGCATTATGGGAAATCTGGCAACAGAGACAGGGAAGTCTCATAGTACAAATGAGCTGGAAATAATGCTGAATATGGAAACAGATGACCTGAGTACAAATTTTGTTTTAATTATACATATACATATATATGTGTGTGTATGTATATATATACATATACATACATACATGCATGCATGCATATGTATATATATGGCACAATAATATTTTTAAAGTACCTATTATGTGCCAGGTACTAGGCTAAGCTCTGAGGATACAAAGAATAAAGACAATCCTTGCCTTCAAACTAATGAGGGAAGACAAAGCAGAAAAAGGAACTGTAAAGGCAAGGGGAATGCCATGATGAAGATGATGATGATGGAATTGAAATCAGAGTAGCTGGTAGTAAATGCAAATGTGAAACTAGGTCATTCACTCTACCATTTTGGGTTTCAGTTTTCTTCTGTAAGTATTAATTAATTCTGTAAGTAAGTTTCTTCCTGCTTTAAATTTCTACTCCTATCATTGAATGTCTAGATTCATTTCATTTCACACACATCTGTGTATATATATGTGTGTTTACATATACACATATGCATATATACATACACATACATACATACATGAACCTGTTAAGTGCCAGCCATTGTGTTAGGAGCTAGAGACAGAAAGACTAAAATGAAAAGTAAGTCCCTGGCCTCAAGGAAGTTACATACCAAGGTCTCCACCAGCAGTGTGGTATTATGAAAAAAAGACTGGCTCTGGGATCAGGAGTTTGTTGTTATTTAGTTATGTATGTTCTTTGTGACCTAAATTGGATTTTTCTTGGCAAACATACTGAAGTGACTTGTCATTTCCTTCTCCATATCATTTTACAGATGACAAAACTGAGGCAAATGGGATTAAGTGACTTGCCCAGGGTCACATAGGTCTTAAGTGTCTGAGGTCAGATTTGAACCCCAGGTCTTCCTGACTCCAGGCCTGGTACTTATCCACTGGATCAGCTAGCTATCTGCTGAGATCAGAAGAGATAGGTTCAAATATTGCCTTTGATGGTCATAACTTTAGGCAAGTAATCATGCCTCTTAGGGCTCAGTTTCCTCCCTGTAAAATAAAAGGTTTTGATTGAATCTCTTCTGATGTAGCTTCTAGTAGTAAATGGTTAGACCTTCTGGTTCTGATTCTGCTTCCATTTAAGACGGTGCCTCTGTACCTTACCTATAAAATGGGGATAATAGTACTTTCAAGGCCTTTCTTTCTCCTTGTCATGAATGAATAAAAAAACCCGCCTCCTCTGTACCTGGCATTGTGCTAAGCACAGGGTATACGATAGTGAGGCGATCTGTGCCCTCGATGAACTTGCATCGTGATGGGAGGTCTTATCACATATCAGGAAGTGTTGACCAGTAACCAAAGGGAAGTGTTTTCTACTGGGAAGTCTCAAGATTGGACAACAAAGGAGAAGTTATTTTGCTATGTCCTCTTTAGAAGTTACAGTTATGTTTAGTTGGATTAATAGATCCCAGGGGAAGAAATAGGTAAAAGAAAGTGGTCAGTAGGATTCCTGATCAAAGTTTGTCTGTACCACATCCTTGACCCTCCTACTCTCCCTTAAAGAACATCCTCTGGTGCCTCTGCCTCCACTTGCCAAACCTGGGACTTCTCAGTCAACTCAGTCAACATCCAGTTTCAACTATAATCTGCCAAGACCTGGGCCACGTCTGGTCAGGGGGCCAAAGAGAAAAGTAGATAACCTCCACGCTGCATTTACCCTCTTTCAACAAGATGTCACTCCCAAATTAAGCTAATTACTTAGGATCTCATCACCATGCTGCTGACTCAGGCCTTGGAGGACTCTCCCTCAGTCTTCTATCTCTTCTGATTGGCACGCTGGACAGTGAAGTATCAAACTCTACCCAGTGCCTTCCTTCAGAGAAGGCAGAAAGTGGACATTTCAGCCCATTTCCCTCTCCATCTGCTGCTCTTTTCTGGTTTCACCTCCAGGCAAAAGAGGTCATTTCAAGGTGCTCCTTAGCCAGTTAGCCCCTGGTCTCTCTCTCCTCCTGCCTCATTTTATACAGTCTCCCTTCATTAGATCATAAGCTCCTTGAGGTCAAGGACTCTTTTTTTCTTAAGAAAATTGCATCCCCACTGTTTGGCACAGTGCTTAACAGTGATGAGCACCTAATAAATGTTTATTGAATTGGATTAGCTTTATCCCTGTGTAAGGGGCAGTAAAGGAAAAGGACAGGAGTGACCACTATTTCAATTAAAGCTGAAAAGGTCCCAAGCAAAAACTTATAGTTGGAAATTGCATTTGGAAATCCTTGAGGTACATTTGAAGGTGAGGCACTTTTTTATAGGCTCTCATTTTTGTGATTTGACAGGTTGCCTACCCCCAAATCTCTTCCTTACCAGTCTGCTCCAAAGTGTCAGAATCTCCCATTAGAAATGCATGCTTCTGAAGTGAGGGAAAGGGGATATGGGTTCTTTCTTAAGAGATATGCACACACTGTTCGTGATTTGGATTTTAATCAAATACCCTTGTTCTTCCATAGCATTGGGAATTGTACTATGTGAAAAAGGGAAGTAACAGCCTCTTTCAGCCCCAATATCTCTGTCCCTAGTGGAGATGGTAATACTTACATGACCTATTTTACAGGGTTATTTTGGAAAAGAATTGGTGGAAAGAGCACTGAACCTGGAGTCACAAAGACCCGAGGAAAAATTTGACCTCAGACACATACTAGTTGTGTGACTCTGGGAAAGTCTCTTAACTTCTCTCTGCCTCAGTTTCCTTCCTCATAAAATGGAGATATTAATAATATCTACCTGCCAAGGTTGCTGTGGGGATAAAATAATATAATATTGCAAATTGCTACGCAAATGATAGCTGTTGTTAGCATTATTATTGATATGTGCTGCCAGGTGGCACGGATGATAGATCACTGGTCTTGTAGTCAGGAAGAAGGGAGTTTAAAAATAAATCACTCTCTGTGTCTCAGTTTACCCATCTATAAAATGGGGAAAATAATCACACTTACATAACAGGATTGTTGTAAGGACAAAATGAAATAACACATGCAAATAACTTTACAAATCTTAAAAGCTCTCTGCAAATGTCAGGTTATTATTATTAGGTAGCTACAATTAGGACATAAGATGTGTTCTAATTTACATGGCAGACAATCTTCACAGGAAGAGGTAATCTAGTTATAATATATTTGACTAAATTAGGCATTATATGTTTTTTTCTCGCTGATTTTGGTAATAATCAGTATTACCTGGAGCCCAAGGGTTAACTTCTCCTCAGACAAAATAGACTGAAATGTAAACTCAGATCCCACCTTCTCCATGAAGCCTTAATCACCTCAGCTGTCTCTTCTTTCTGACCTTCCACAGTATTTGTTATTTGTTAGATATAGAGAAGCAGCTGGGCCTAATGGTCAGAGAGGGCGTCCTTGGAGTCAGAAAGAGATGGCTTTAAGAGTTGGCTTTCAGTCCTGTTTCTGATACACACAGCTGCGTGGCCCCAAGCAAGAGACAGGACCTGGCAATGTCCCAAGAAACTCCCTAAGGTCAGAAGTTAATATCAGTTAGGGAAGTTATCATACTTGGAGCTGTTTACAATGATGAAATCACAAGTCCTGACCTGTGTAGAACAAAATGAAGCAAAAATCACTTTTACGTGTGTCCCTTAGTACTGTAGAATGGTATAACCTGTGGGAGACTGCTTCTCCTTACCCCCTTGTAGGTGGCTACCTCTCTGGGCTTCTGGTTCCCAGAATGTCCTCTATCGTCTGATGGCCACAGGATCACTGATTAAGGCACTCACTCTGATCCACATGGATATGGGTCTGAGCTTCTCCCCAGTCCTGACTTCCCAGGTTCTGACCAAAGACATCTCCTGCACTTGTCCAATATCATGCAAAGGGGATAACATGAAGACCATGTACTTGCAGTGTAAGGTATATGAAACCTTAAACTAAGTGGCAGAGGAAGGTGGGAGACTGTGGGCCCTTTCACCTAATAATGCAGGAGCCTTACCATCCCTCTAGTTCAGAGGTGTGGAAGCTGATTTTTCAAGGTCACATGTGGCCTTCTAGGTCCTTGGGTGTGGCCTTTGGACCGAGTCCAAATTTTGTAGAACAAATCCTGTTATTGGGGGGATTTGTTCTGTGAAGTTTGGATTCAGTCAAAGGGCTACATTTGAAGACCTAGAAGGCCACATGTGGCCTCAAGGCTGCAGGTTCCCCTGCAGCACTTCTCAACCTGTGGGTCATGTTCAATTTGTAAAAATGAAAATATATTCTGCATATCAGATAGATTCACAACAGTAGCAAAATTATAGTTACAAAGTAGCACTAAAAATATTTTTATGGTTGGGAATCACCACAACATGAGGAATTGTATTAAAGGGTCACAGCATTAGGAAGGTTGAGAACCACTGCACCTAGGCTCTAGTTCATTCTTTTGTCTTGGGTCATTCTCTCCTGTACCATTCCCATATGAGATATAAGAAACTGAAGCAAGACTTGAAGTGTCCATTGATTGTCTTCTTCTCTCATGTCAGCTGTAGCATTAGTACTACATACATTCTGACAGCAGACCCCAGCTCATCACTGTGGAATGAAGTGCTCAGGGAGAGGTGAATCCTCAAAGAGCACCACTAAAGTCACTGGGGAATGTCTGACCTTGATTCATGGAGACCCAGATCAAGGGTAGATCTTGAGAGTTCCAACTGCTCAGGGAGATTGGTAAGAAACAAGAGTTTCCTAGGGGAAAGGGGAACATTAGAAGTAGAGAGGATCTTCAAGGAGTGGGCAATTGATCCATCTTTTATCAGTGTTCATGGACCACTGGGGTCAACATCTGCTAGTGATCACTTCTGTTAATATTCTCAGAAGCCTTGTGTGGACACATTTTTCATAACTCTATAGCAATGATTCCTTTATCTCCAGTTATTTCTAGGGGCATGTGATGAAACTCTAAAAATAGAATTTTGGTTTACCTTAGTTTTGAGAGATAAACGATATGTTTTCATATCCTAATAGATGAAATCAAAATATTATCACATAATCAGCACTTGTCTGCAGATGCCCATGAATTATAATATCAGGGTCACCGGAAGGTCTCCTTATTTAATGAAATATCTTCACAAATATTACATAATGTTTCTTTAAAAATTTTAATACATTTTTATTTAAACCTTTGAGTTCCACATTCTATCCTTCCCTCTCTTCCTCTCCTCCCCTCTCCCGGAGAGAGCAAGCAATCAGATATAGATTATATACGTGCAATCACATCAAACATTTCCATACTGTTATTTTGCACAAGAATATTTAAATGAAAGAAAAAAATGAAAGAAAGTGAAAAATAGCATACTTCAGTCCGTATTCAATCATAACAGTTCTTTCTTTGGAGGCAGATAGTATGTTTCATCATTAGACTTTTGGGAATGTCTTAGATCATTGTATTGCTGAGAATAGCTGAGTTGTTCACAGTTATTCATCGAACAATATTGTCATCACTGTGTCCAACGTTCTTCTGGTCCTGTCCATTTCACTATGCATCAGTTCATGCAAATCTTTCCAGGTTTTCCTGAAATCATAATGTTTATCATTTCTTATAGCACAATAATATCCCATTACAATCATATATCACAGCTTGGTTAGCCATTCCCCAATTAATGGGCATCCCTTTAATTTCTAGTTCTTAGCCACCACAAAAAGAGCTGCTATAAATATTTGTCTACAAATGGCCCCTTCAACCCCCCCCCCTTTTTTGGATATCTTTGGAATATAGACAGAGCAGTGGTATTGCTAGATCAAAGCATATACACAGTTTTATAGCCGTTTTGCCATAGTTCCAAATTGCTGCCAAGAATGGTTGGATCAGTTCACAACTTCACCAACAGTGCATAAATGTGCCCCAGTTTTCCCATATCTTCTCCAACATATAATATGTTCCTTTTTGTCATATTAACTATTCTGATAGGTGTGAAGAAATACCTCAGAGTTGTTTTAATTTGCATTTCTCTGATCAATAATGATTTAGAGCATTTTTATATGGCAAGTGATAGCTTTGATTTCTTTTTTCTTTTTACTTTTTGGAGGGGGGAAGGCAGGGCAATTTGGGTTGTGTCACACAGCTAGTAAGTGTTAAGTCTGAGTCCAGATTTAAATTCAGGTTCTACTGACTTCAGGGCCGTTGCTCTGTTCACTGCACCACCTAGCTGCTGCTAGCTTTGACTTTTTTGTCTGAAAACTATCTATTCATATCCTTTGACCATTTATCAATTGGAGAATAACTTGTATTTTTGTAAGTTTGACTTAGTTCTCTAAATATTTGAGAAATTAGGCCTTTTTTGAGGGGTGGAGCCAAAATGGTAGAATAAAAACAGGAACTTGCTTGAGCTTGCCCTCAAACCCATCCAAATACCTATAAAAATGACTAAAAAAAATTCTAGAGCTGTAGAACCCACAAAATGACAGAGTAAAACACATCTCTAGCCCAACAGCCTGGAAGACCAACAGGAATGGTTATATCAAACTGGGCCAGAAATGGAACACAGTCCAACATGGGTTATGCTGGGCATAACAAGGCTAGAGCAAGTCTCAGGGGACTAAATTACTGGCAGCTGTGGCAGTTTCCAGACTTATTAACTCACAAATGCCGAGAAAAGTGTGGAAGGTCAGTGGTGGAACTCTGTGGGACCTAGGCAAAGGAGGAATGTATGGTCCAGCCCCAGCACCAGGCAGAGGTGGCTGCAGCAGTGGCTGTTTCTGGTGCTCTGTTCCCACAGGTGGTGGAGGATCCAGTAGATGATATAAAACCCCAGAAGCCTGGGACAATACACCCACACACATATCCACACCCACACCCACATCTACTGGAAGCAGAGTTGTGCCTTATTAGAGAGTTAGAAAATCAAATATTTGACTAGTAGGATGAATAAACAGCATAAAAAAGTCAGACTATAGAATTTTACTTTGATGACAAAGAAGAACAAAATACAGAACCAAAATAAGACAACAAAATCAAAGCTCCTACACCAAAACCTCCAAGAAAATTATGAATTGGTTGCAGGCCCTGGAAGAACTCAAAAAGGGTTTTGAAAATCAAATAACAGAATTACAGGAAAAATTGGGAAGAGAAATAAGATGTGATACAAGAAAAATATGAATAACAAGTTAACAGTTTGCTAAAGGAGACCCCCCAAAAATGGCTGAAGAAAATAACACCTTAAAAATAGATTAACCCAAATGGCAAAAGAGGTCCAAAAAGCCAATGAGGAGAAGAATGCCTTAAAAACCAGAACTAGCCAAATGTTAAAGGAGGTCCAAAAGCTCACTGGAGAAAATAATTCCTTCAAAATTAGAATGGAACAAATGGAAGCTAATAATCTTATGAAAAATCAAGAAATTATAAAGCAAAATCAAAAGAATGAAGAAAATAGAAGACACTGTAACATATCTCATTGGAAAAACCACTGACTTGGAAAACTGATCCAGGAGAGATTATCTAAAAATTATTTGACTACCTGAAAGCCATGATCAAAAAAAGAGCCTTTTCTTTCAAGAAGTTCTACAGAAAAAATACCTAACATTCTAGAACCAGTGGAAGAAATAGAAATTAAAAGACTCAACTGATTGTGTTTTGAAAGAGATCCTAAAAGGTAAACTCTGAGGAATATTGTAGCAAAATTCCAGTGTTCCTAGGTCAAGGAGAAAACATTGCAAGCAGTCAGAAAGAAACAATTATGGAAATATAACCAGGATAACACAAGATCTAGTAGCTTCTAGAGTAAGCTATCAAAGGGCTTGGAATATGATATTGCAGAGATCAGAGGAGCTATAATTAAAACCAGGAATCATCTATACAGCAAAACTTAGTATAATACTTCAGGGGAAAATATGGATATTCAATGAAATAGAGGACTTGTAAGCATTCTTGATGAAAAGAACAGAGCTGAATAGAAAATTTGACTTTCAAATACAAGGCTCAAGAGAAGCATGAAAAGGTAAACAGGAAAGAGAAATCATAAGGGACTTAGTAAAGTTGAACTGTTTATATTCCTACATGGAAAGATGATATTTGTAATTCGCGAGACCAGTAATAAGGTAGTAGGAGATAGGTAGGCAGATAGATAAATGTGTAAGTATTTATAGATAAATAGATAGGTAGATAGATAAATACATCTCTTTTAGATAATAATGCAATAAAAATTTACATTCAGTAATGGATAATGAAAAAAGATTAAAATAATTGGAAATTATATAATCTAATCTTTTTTTAAAAGTGGATCAAACAACAAATAATCCAAACAATTGATGATGATTCCATTAAAAGAAAATGACAACACAAGATAGCATACCAAAATTTGGCTGCTTTCAATATTTTCTCCTTGATCTGTGAAATCTAGAATTTGGCTGTGATGTTCCTGAGAGTTTTCATTTTGGGATCTCTTTTAGGCAGTGATTTGTCTTTCAATTTCTATTTTGCCCTCTGCTTCATATATAGCAGGGCAATTTTCTTTGGTAATATCTTGAAAGATGTGGTCCAGGCTTTCTTTTTTTATCATGGCTTTCAGATAGTCTAAAAATGATTATATTATCTCACCTGGATCTATTTTCTATGTCAGTCATTTTTCCAATGTGAAATTTCACATTTTCTTCCATTTTTTTCTTTTTAAAATTCCCTTAATCATAAATATCCTAATGACTCAGAGTTATTAAGTTCTTGTTCAATTCTAATTTTTAAGCAATTATTTTCTTCAGTGAGCTATTTTTGTCTTTTATTTTCCATTTGACCAATTCAATATTTTAGGAAGTTATTTCTCCAGCTAGTTTTTGTATATATTTTCCCATGTTATCAATTCTTTCCTTTTTTCTAGGATTCTTCTGCATTACTCTTTCCTTTTCCATTTTTTTTCTTTTATTTCTCTGATTAGATTTTTAAGCTCTTCCAGGAATTGTTTTTGGGCCTGAGACCAAATTATATTTGTCTTTGAGGTTTCCCATGTAGCCATTTTGACACTATTGTCGTCTTCTAAGTTTATGCCTTGATTCTTCCTATTACCATAGAAACTTTGTATGATCAAGCTGTTTTTGTTTGCTTTTGTTTTGCTTGTTTTTTCTACCTTTTTTGTGACTTGGTATTTTTAAGTTAAAGTTGTGCTCTGTCCTAAGCTTTTTGTGCTTGGGCTCTACGTCTTGCTGCTAGCTTTCACTGGCCTTCAGTGGTTAGCTGCTTGCTTTCTGGGGAGGGTAGGCTTTTGGCTTGTACTGAGGTGTGGGGCCTCCTTGCTGGCCGCCTCTGGGAGGTGGGGTTTAGTTGTTGGCTAGATCCAGGGATGGGGCCTTGTTATTATGTTTCTATGGAAACAGAGTTTCTCAGTTATTAGGCCTTGCAGGGGTAATTCTGTTGCTGATCTGGGGGGGGGGGGTGGAGGGAGAGGGGTGGTAAGTCTGGGTTGCTGTGGAAACAAGGTCTCTCTGCTGGTAGGCCGTAGGGGTGGGGTCTGCAGGCTAGCCCTGGGGCAGGGCTTCTCTCCTGGTCCACAAAGAGTCAAGGCCTCTCTGGGGGATTATTCTGGGGATAGGGTCTTTGGGGTGGGACCTTGCTGTGATGCACGGACTGCTCACTTGTCTAGGGATCTGCTGGTTTGCAGTAGGGCAGGGTCCTGCTGGTGCATTGCCCCAGGCTTAGAGCCTAGCTGCAGGCTCTCTGCTTCAAGGCTATTTGCTGCTGCTGCTCAGCTGCTGTTGCTCTTGGACCTTGCTCCCCAGAGAGACAGACCTCTCCTGCCAGCCTGGTAAGCAGCTTCCCTGCTCCTGGGCCAGTTCTCAGGTGGTTTTCTAGTTTGGAGGGAAATTTGGGAGGGTTTCAAAGAGTTCCTTCCTCACTCTGGAAGGCCTCCATACTGTTTCAGATATCTGATAGTCTATAAATTTCACATGATAAGTCACTATTTCAGTATATAAGTCATTTTTATTTTAGTGTGAATGAGTTCCCAATTTAAAACAAAAGGATATTACATGGCTGAGTGGGAGTAGGGGTATTAATAGTTGTTGAAAATGGGGGCTGAACAGAGAGCACGGACATTCATTTTCTCTTAATTTGCACCCTAATTTTCCACAAGAGACAATATGGTACATAATTAATTTTTTTGACTTAGAAGACACCAAAGAATGTACCAGAAATCTTGTCTTTTCTCCCACTTTCCTTCTCAGGAGTCTAAGGATCTTTCACACCTTAGTCTTTCTTCATAGGTAAAGAGTGAACTGTCATTGGAAGTATTCAAAAAGAGGTAGAAGACTATAGGGCAGTCGTACATGAGAAAAGGGGTCAAACTGGATGCCCAAAGGGAAACTGGGCACTTTCAACTCAGATTCCATGATTCCACTTTGGATCATGTGTTTTATTTCCTCAGAAACTCTCTCTATTTGTAGCTGACCAAGGTTTCCCTCTCTGCATGTGTTAAGTGTGTGTGCGTGTGTGTGTGTGTGTTGGTGCCTTCCAGTGTCTTTGGGTGGTTTCAGGACAGAGTATCTGACCAGTGTTCTCATGTGACACAAAGGAAGGAAGCCAAGGATGGACCTAAGCTGAATCAGTGACTCTGTTTGTGAGGTTGCAATGAAACTTGGCTCTGCTCTCCAAAACTGACTGAGTACATGATAATGCATTTCTGAGATATGTGTAGAATCCAGCCCTAAAGAAACAAGTAGCCTCCATATGGAAGGAAAGTGAATACTTCCCTCACTGATGCTCAGGGGCATGTGACATCAACATACCTTTTTATGAGTCGGACTATATCCTTCAATGATAGAGATTGCAACTACCAAAATTTAGTAGGCAGTTTTCCTGATTTCCTGTCACCAAAAATAGTCATCACTTGGTAGTTGATGTTCCAGTGAAAAACCTCTCTGGGATTAGCTGAGTTAAGTTGTCAGAGGACAGATGCAGGATCTTTTCAAAGAGGCCATTCCATAGGGCACCTCACTAGTACAGCCTTCAAATACGTTGAAATGAAGCATCTGGGGAAAAATTTTAGCTGAGATATATTTTAAGATGAATGCTTTTTAGAATATATTAGTTCTTATTCCAAATTCTTTCCCCCAGATGAAACTTGGGTCCTGAAACAAGGCTACATACACTCCTCTGGTTCTAAGGGCACCTCTAAAAATGTGGAAGTGATTATCCAATCTAATTGGCTCAATTCCCCACGTACTTCCTCTCCCTTTCACCAAGATCATTATTTCAGAATCAATTAGTCATTCAATCTTAAGCAACTTTTAGAAAGGCAGTAATTTACTAAGGCAACAAAGGAAGAACAGTTGGTTCAAAACAATATTATTCTGAGTCTAGGAGAAAGTTTCCTCAGTCTTAGGAAACATCTCAGAACTCCTGGTATCTGGAACTGTTTTTCTCTACTCTGTGGAATGTTCAAGAAGTTTTCCTCAGATATAGTGGAGCTTCTTTGCTGGGGTCCTTGCAGAACTGTGAATGAATTGCTAATTTGTTTCTGGTTCCCTATGTAGAGACTGCTCTCAGCTATTCTGGGATTTTGCCAATACATCATTGGAAAGATGGAAAGTCTAACATTCTTCTGATTCTCTTGAGACCTCTGACCAAAAAGATGGCAGTTGGGAGAGTGAAGGCCAAGGCCCAGACCTTTCTTCCCCCTCCTCTGCAGGTGGTTCTGTCTTAGGGTATTTAGGTAGAAGACTATACATGTTCCAGTTTCTAGAATTATTCCCTTTTCAACTTACTTGATGATTTATAAATGGCTCCTAACCTGTGGACAAGTTTCCATGGTCTAGCTGAACACTTCTTTCTGTGAAATATCATTCCAGTTCCAAATACTTTTATCCCTCAGTCTAAAGACTATGAGTGAGACTGATTAATTAGGTGTCTTGTTATGTACTTTTAAGTGGGATGGAATAACAAGTTTGAGTGAATGCCAGTCAATCCCCTCTTCTAGCTTCACTGTTCAAGTTTGTCTTCAATCATCACTCATCGTCTTCTACTCTTTGGTACCACAGTAATCCTCATGGAGCAGAAAGGGGCTGTAACTAACACAAGACCCCATGAAAAAGCATTGTCACTTGTAGAAAAGTTGTAGCAAACAGATCAGCATTGCTTCCTACACTTACTGTTCCTCATTTATACTATCTTCTCCTTGGATATGCTTATATCCCTAGTTTCCCCAGGTGTGGACAACTCTTATGAACTTCCTACTCCTTCTTTCCAGGTTTTCCACTCAGTTTTACTGTATGCTCCATCTTGACTCAGGTAGATTTATTTCTTCTTTGGATTATACTTTGTACCCTTCCCTTTCTCCATGCCTATAAAATTCTTTCATTCCGGCCACTTAATCTAGTTGTCATTCAGTTGTTTTAGTCGGGTTCAACTCTTATGATCCCATTTGGGGTTTTCTTGGCAAAGATACTGGAGATGTTTAACATTCCCTTCTTCAACTCATTTTATAGATGAGAAAGCGGAGACAAACAGAGTTAAGTGAATTGCCCAGGGTCACACAACTGGTAAGTGTCTGAGGCCAGATTTGAACTCAGGAAGAGGAGTCTTCCTGATTCCAAGCCCTGTGCTCTATTCACTGTACCAACTAGTCAGCAAAAGATGTTAGACCTATCCCTTCCCTGGTAAGTAGTCATTTGACAGTATTATTTCATAATGCCACCAAATCCAAGGGATTAGGAAAGAAACAGAAAATGGGTTTGTAAGAGCTTTCCAAAGATTAGATCTTCTTCAAATCAAGGTTGGCTCTGGGAATTCAACTAGTAAAGAGAGAGAGAGAAAAGGAATCCTTGGCATAGGAAACAGTGTGAGTTAAGGCATGAGAAGTAAAAAATACAAGAATTATTCAAAGGATTCAGGGTAATCCACTTTGTTTGGAATATAGAGTGTGGAGTGGCAGAAAGGTTTCAAATGATAGTGAAAATGTAGGATGGTCCCAGTTGTGAAAGTCTTTGAATATAAAAAAAGAGTTTGGATATACTCTGAAGGCATTGATTACTCTGTTGTATCTTGCATTCTTTTTCCCTGTCCCTCAAACATTTTTATCCTGGTGAAACCAGGTAATGATGAACATTAAAGATAAATTAAAGAGGAAACAACATCATAAAATGGTAGCCTGAGGCTTATTCATGGAAAGGAAAAGGGATAGCTCCATGTCTTGGCCTTAGGGTCAAAGAATTTAGAAAAAGAAGAGAAGTAACAGATAATTTAGTTTAACCTTATTTGCCAATGAAGAATTTTGCCAAACTAATGTTTATGCCAAACTAAAGAGGTGAAGCATTTTTCCTAATGTTACTGTGCCAGTCACTATCTGAGCAGAAAACAGTACATCTGAGGCCAATGCTGGGCTAAATATACATAGGAAGACTTCAGGGTTTTGTTCAGCTACCTCTATCAGACCCATCTACTTCTCCTACTAGCTACCATCCTGAGTCACTGTCTAAGCTGCAAGGAATACATAGTTTCCCAAAGCAGGGAATCTAAGGCAATCAGTCCAATTACTTATGCTTCATAGACTATGCTATAAAAGAGTTGGTACCAGAAGATTTTTAGTATATTTTGACAGTAGCCCTGAAGCAGGTGTGTTACAAGACAAGCCATAGGAATCAGCACTGACTATTCTCTACCATGTAGAAGAAAGTTGCATGAAGCAGAGAACCAAGGTTTCAAACCCCAGATCTGCTATTTACTAGCTATGTGTTTTGGGGCAAGCCAGTTGACCTCTCTGGTTTCAGACTGCTCATCTGTGCTACTGAGGTGGGGTGAGGGTCAAATTAGATGATCCCTTGGATCTGTTGCAGATCTAATTACCATAAACCCAGTGTAATTTTGAGTAATCACCATTCTGGAAAACTATGATCCAGCTTTCTTCCTTCCCCCACCCCATACCCCACTCTCTTGGGAGCCCAAGAGAGTAGGAGCATTGATAGTTTCCAATACTATTCAAAAAATATCTTTAACACTGACAGTAGATGCAACTCAGGGTTGCTTGTAGTTTAAAAGCATACTTTTCCATTTTTACTTCTTTAACCCAAAGGAGTAATTTAGAAATGGTAGGAATTTCAGCCACCTAGACAGGCTGAGAATTGATACACGGGAGGAGTAGGGTTTTCTCTGACCAGTGGGCACCTGTCTTTCTTGCTCACTTCTTGTCATGCCAGCACCCACCTGTACTTCGGGTGAGCATTAGATAACAGCTGTTTCTTGAAAGCAACGTTTTGGGATGAGAACCATCTGATCACGGCTTCATATGATTATATCCTTAGAGCTGGAAGGGACCAAGTCCAAGTATACATATGTCAGCCAGCCAATCTTTGAATATATCCAGCAGCAGAGAGCTAATGGTCCAGTCTGTTCCATCACTGGGCATCTGAGACATCTTTTTTTTCTTATATTGATTTTATTTAGACGTTACTGTAATTTCCCCTTGTGTCTCTAGTTCTTTCCTCTAAAGCCAATCAGAATAAGTCTGGTCTCTTTGCTATATGACAAGCTCTTCATATGTTGGAAAACAACATTGGTCTTCTCCTCCCCTCTCTTTATGTCTACTCTTCCCCAACTGCAGCAGGATAAATAAAAACTCACTCTGCCTTTCTTCTGAACTAGAAAGAATTTTTGTGTAAAACTTTCTCAATATCATGGAATCTTACTCAGAAGGGACTTCACAGGGGCTATGCTCCAATGCTCACCTAAATGGAAATCCCTTCTGCAACAATGCTGACAGATGGTTACCTAGCCTCTGCCTAAAGACTCACACCTTCTCAAAGTTTCCCATTCCATTTAGGGCAGTTTTATTTGTTAATAAGTTTATTTGGACATCAAACAGAATTAAATTAGTTTCTTGGCAGCTTCTACCTAGTGCTCCTAATTCCTGACTCTCTTCAGAACACACATACACACACATGCACACATGCACACACGCACACCCCTAACAATGATGATAATAATAATAACAATAGCTGCCATTTATAAAGCACTTACTATGTGCCAGGCACTGTTCTAAGTGCTTTGCAATTATTATCTCCTTTGATCCTCACAACAACTCAGGGAGGTAGGTATTATTATTATCCTAATTTTACACATGAGGAAACTGAGGCAAAGGCTAAGTGACTTGCCCAGGTACATACAGCTAATAAGTATCTGAGGCTGGATTTGAACTCAGGTCTTCTGGACTCCAGGCTCAAAGTTGTATCTAGAATTCCACCTGGCTGCTGAAAAATAAGCACACATACAGAGTTATGCTTATGTCTATGTATACTTATATGCATAATACGTGTGTGTATTCATAACACACATATGTGCATATGGATGTATATTTTCCCTCCAGTTCTAAAAAAGTTGATTGAGCTTTTGAAGCCATATGAAACTAGGAAAGCTTCCTCTGTAATACAGAAGCACTTACTGACCGGTGGTACCTGGCTAGCATGAGGCAGTTCTCCATTTTGACATGATTCAATCTTGTGTATTGTTTGACCTATGGGCCTCTGATGGAAGCAGCTGTTCTCCTCCATGAGAAGCATAGAACATAGGGCAAGATGGATTCTCTACAATTTAGGGAACTTCTCTTATAGAGCCCTATAAGCATCTTTATGAAAACCCAAAATTCTTGTTCAGTGATGCTACAGCTCACTCAGTCAGCCTGTGTGACAGAAGACAGGGGAAGACTGAAGGCAGGAAACACACACACACACACACACACACACACACACACCGACAATTGAAACAAGCTCTCTTTTTGTCTAGGCTCTGAAATACTCTTTGTATGGAAGCCAACTGGTATTCCACAATCTTAAAAAGAGGACTGACCAGTTCCAAAGGGATCAGGACTTTACAAAGGTATTTTATTTAAGGAATGAGAAACAAATACGACTGAGGCATAGGAGGAAGCTATTAATAGTCACAAAATTACATAGAGGTGAAAAATAGCAACCCTTCTTCAAAGGAGACTAAATTTAACCTCAGGGAAATACCATCAGTTTGCTGGCAGTTTACCCCTTATTCCCATTCCTCTGGGTTATTCTTACTCTATCCAATAAGGTTATTCAGCTGAAATTTTCTCTTGCCAATGAAACCCTGGAGGTCCATTAAAAATGGGGCACATAACAAATATTCAGTAGATACATGATGCAGTGACTGACTATTCGTGCACTAAGAAGGTGGGGGAAGAATAAGACAACTCAGCTTTGGCACTGACAAGTAGCTATGAGCTATAGACTTGAAGATTCCATTAGTCTTTCTCCCAAACAGAGTCCTCTTGGTGGAAACATGAAAACAGACAGAAGGTAACCTCTTAGGCTAGTATTCAGGGCTGACTCATAACAGTGGTATGTGCAAAGCAGTGCAGAGAAGAAGGAAATGGAACAAGGACTGTTTACTTTGGGTCCATGGTCACCCATAGGGTCTCTGGAAGGATTTTTAGGGGATCTCTGATCTGGAGAAGGAAAAAAAATAGATCTTTATTTCAGTATAATTGATTCACATTGTAATAATATGCAATTTATTTTATGCCTTTAGAAAAATTATTTCGAGAAAAGGTAGGGGCAGCTAGGTGGCACAATGAATAGAGCATCGGCCCTGAAGTCAGGAGGAAATGAGTTCAAATCTGGCCTCAAATACTTGACACACTAGCCATGTGACTTTGGGCAAGTCACACCCCAATTACCCTCCAAAAAGCAAAAAAAGAAAAAAAAAGAAAAAAGAAAAGGTAGAGGCTCCACCAGATTGCTAAAGAGGCACAAGACACAAAATTAGAATTCATGAAATAGAAGGAGAGTCCTTCTTGTTCCTGTGCACTGGGATTATAAAGACCTGGCGTTGAATGGAGTTTCCTTTAGTATTATATTTATATTTCTTTGTAATTAATGTGTCTGTGATGGTGGAGATTTTTGCCTCAAGATTGTCTTGGAAAGGTCTTTTAGTTCTTGGACAGAGAGAAGATCAAAGGGTTTGGGTGACGGCAATTTCTGTATCAAAAAGATTAGTGATAAGCGAAATCCTCAACAATGCCCTTTAATCCTCTTCCTTGTGCTTGTGTCAGCGTTCGAGGGTCCCTGACATAACTGCAGCAAGATCTCTGTTTCATCTCAGTAGTTCATACTAATCTGTTTCTCTGCCTTTTCTTATCATAACATTCCTGGGTGATCTTAACACTATTTGATAAACAATGACAGGTCATCAGTACATACTCAATGTTAAATTAACTTTACCATCTTGAAACAAAAGTTTGATATTCCCAAATGGCCCTGTCTTTTATCTAAGATGGATTTCACAGAAATCTGATATGTAGAAAAATCTATGGCAATATTCCATTATTATTTTATCATCACCACTCTTTGAGAGATCTTGGAAAATATGCAAAATATCATGGGACCGGAAAAGGGCAAATGCTTTCCTGATTTAAGAAAAAGAGAGAGAGAGAGAGAGAGAGAGAGAGAGAGAGAGAGAGAGAGAGAGAGAAAGCGAGCAGACTAAAAACTTGATTAAATTCAAATCAGAAGCTTGAATATGATTCGTGGCCAAATTTTAGAATGTGTAATTAAAGTGATAGTTAATAAACATATGAAAGGAAGTAGTGATTGCAAAAAAA
>CM053594.1:78405245-78420709 GCA_028646575.1 Pseudocheirus occidentalis
TTTTTGATAATATACAAGAATTCCATAGAGATGACTTCACAGATTTTAGCAAATTATTTTATAAATTCTTTAATTCTATTTAAAAAAATTAAAATGGCAGAGATATAATTATAGTTAGATATGAATGAATGGCTAGACCCAAAGACTAAACTGGTAAACTATAGCCATGATGTTTTCTTTGTCTACCTGTTCAATAAATCTATTGATGATTTGAAGTCAGCTTAGAAGTTGATCTTTAGTTGAGTGCTCACGGGCATTGATCTGTGCTTGGTTCTTTGCTATTTAACATTTTTATTTATGAATTTAGATAAAGATATAGTTATTCGATTGCAGATGATAAAAAGCTGTGAAACATAGATGGAAGGAGAGTAAAAATGTAAGAATATATGTACATATATACACATATATACACACATGCATATAGGCAAGCTAGAGCACTGGCTAAATCTAATAAGATGGAATTTAATATGGATAAATATAAAGACCTATTTGGGCTCAAGGAATCAACTTTGTAAGTTCAAGATTTGGGAGGCCTTGCTTGTATAACGGCTTAGCTAAACATAATCTGGGACTTTTGATGGACTTGTCCTGTGTTTTAGTTAACTAGTCAAAAGTGAACTATGGTAACAACAAGAACAACAAAACCAAATGGGTTCTTGGGCAATAAGAAGGAGATAAGATTCCAGGAATGAAGAGGAAATAGTATCATTGAACTACAGCCTACTTAGACCAAATATGGAATATTGAGTTCAGTTCTGGGTCTTACAGTTTAGGAATGTCTTTGATAAGTTGGGGAATACAGTGGTTCTCAACCTTCCTAATGCAACAGTTCCTCATGTTGTGGTAACCCCCAACGATAAAATTATTTTCATTACTACTTTATAACTGTAATTTTGCTATTGTTATGAATTGTAATGTACATATCTGATATGTAGGATGTATTTTCATTGTTACAAATTTAATACAACCCACAGGTTGAGAACTGCTGATCTAGAAGAATATAAGCAATATGGTGAAGGATTTCAAGTTCATGCTACTGGAGGATGGCTGGAGAGAACTGAAAGTTGTTATCATGGAGAAGGGAAGACTCTGGGAAGAACGTGATAAGTGTCTTCATGGCTTCATGTAGAAGGGGGCATTTGATTTTACTCTGGAATGCCAGAACTATAAAGAATTGGTGGAAATTACCAAGAGGGAAGTTTTGGTTTAACATAAGGAAAAACTTCCTAATAAATAGAGCTGTGCCTAGATATTTATGGGCTACTGCAGGTGGCCATGGTTTTCTCCTCATTAATAGTCTTCATAAAAGGCTGCATGAGGAGTTGAGTAAATCAATGACTTGGTCACTGATGTCTATTCTAACTCTGAAATTTTGTATTATTCATTTATTCTGATCAGTTCTACAATCCAATATTTCCCTTGAACCCCATTATTCATCCATTTCTACTTCTCCTTTTCAAGCCCTTTACTCCTTTCTAGGACTATTGTCTCCTTTAAATTTTTTTAATTGTCTTTTTTTATCTCCTAATAGGTCTCCCTGTCTTCAAGTTTTTCCCCCATTTCCATCCACATCACTTCAAGAATCATGTTCCTAATAATAAAAGAGCATATCACTCCACTTCTAAAAACAAAAGGAAATAAATTTTTAAAACCTCAACCTTTTAGTGCCTTTAGTTTCTACTGACTAAAGTTCACGCTCCTTATCCTAGCTTTCAAAACTATCCATTATCTGGCTTTTGCCTATGTTTCATGCCTTATTTAAAAATCCAGACAGTTCTCTCTTTATGTGAGTGGACCATCCACAGACCTCTGTAAAACAGTGATTTTTAAATAATGTAAATTTGAGCCATCAGGAATGGAAGGAGGGAGGCGGGAAGGGACCTGGTTTGTGGTGAGAGGGGGTTGGCACATGGTTTGAGGACACGTGGGGAGGACAGAGAAGTCAGAAGGAAGAAGGACACATGCTAACTGGGACAGATGGGCACAGAATGCCCACAGATGGGAGATAGACATCTGGACATGCAGGTGGGAGGGGGAAGACTGGGGGCAAAGATTTCCTGTTTGAGCACCAGAAATCTCATGCTAGGGCCTAGATCCGAGACAGTGGTGGTGGTCTTTCATGCCTCTATTCTTCTGCTTTTGGTTGGAGGATTTTGTGTTTTTTTGGGTGGGGGCTAGGTGGGAAGTGCAGCTGAGGGGCAAGAGTGAAAAGGGATAGAGACGCAGTACTATATGGTCAATTAATATAGGGTTTTTAATGCAGATTTCTCTCAGAATTCTTTAAGTAAAGTTGAATTTGCTTAATGCAAATTTATGTAAAGCAAGAACTGTCTGCACTCCTATTTGCCCATTCATCTTTTTAGTCAGAGTGGAATGTTCTCTCCTCCACGACCTGACCCTGCCCTCTCCCCTTTCCTTTCCTTCATACAAATTGTCCTATTCACTTGCAATGGATCATTCCACATTTTTTGCCTCCAGAAATTCTTTCTTTCCTCTAATGTCTAACCCAGATGTCACCTCCTTCATGAAAACTTCTCTAACTCCTGGCTACAACTGGTTTATCCTTCCTTGGATTATTCATACGATTTTGTTCAACCTTATCCAATGTACTTCAACTACAATTTTTATCATAGCCATGGGTGTCCCTAATCTATTTTTCCTATTAATTAAAAACTCAACAACAAGTCCAGCAAACATTTATTAAACACTTGTTACATCTAAGGTACTATCCTTCAGGCAAGGTTCTAGTCTTATGTACCTTTGATTGATCTGCAGTGTGTAGGTAGTAGATGGTTAATAGTTGAAAATTCTGACTGAAATGAATGAAATGGGTAGCATTGACTGGTGAGAAGATTAAAAAATAGAATGATAAAATATTAATATATTATTTATGTAATGTTATATGACATTATTAATGGAATTAATCATGTAATGAATATTTTGGAATGATTGTTAGAAAATGGGAAATTTGATCATAAAGGTATTAAACTCCTGATAAATATACATAAATCAAAGCACTTTCTTTGACACTGACATGGAGGGTAAGGCCCCAGCTGTGTAAGCAAAAATAGAAAGGCAGTTCATCCATTTCTTTACGGTAAGAGGAAAATCCTTTGTTATTTATGCCAACAAACATTCCCTACAAAAGTAATATTGGGAATGTCGTTCTTTCTCTCTCTTATAATGGGACTGCGTATCTCCTCCTGCATTGGTCCGTGGAGGGCAAGAAAGATGCTTTTGGATGGGAGATATGCAAAAGCCCTCATTTTTAAAAAATGGAAAAAAGTAGAATATGGAAAATTGTTTAAACTATAGGTGAGAGAAATTGATTTCCATTCCTGGAAAAATGATAGAATGCGTTATTAAAGCTATGGTTTGTGAACATTTAGAAAGATAAGCATTGATCAGTAGAAATGACTATGGGCTCATTAAGCACAAGTCATGCCAGACCAACTTCATTGCCTTTTATTATAGAATTTCAAAATGAGTATATTGAGGGAATCCTAGACATATTGCAACTGGATTTCAACAAAGGATTTGACAAAGTCTACCATGGTATCATGAGCAAAATGGGAGGATGTTGGAGAGGTAAGAATACAGTTAGGAGGATTTGGGAAATGGTTGAATTTGGGTTTGGAATTTAATTGAATGTAGGTTTTAATGGACTATTCCCTCACCAGAATCAATAATATGATAACCTAGAAATGTAGTATTTTCTTAGACTGCACTGAAGGGGGCATACCATGTAAGGCTAAGGATGTGGTGGTTCTGCTGTTCTGTGCCCTGGTCAGGTCATACCTGGAGTTCTGATTAATAGATTTTGGAAAGGACATAAATAAACTAATAAGTATCCAGAGTAGGTCAATTAGGATGGTGAAAGGAATGTTGTAAAGAGTATTCCTGGCAGGTATGGATTGTGGTTGATTGACATTGAGTCAATCAGTCAACAACCATTGATTAAATACATGTCAGCCACTGTACTAAGCTCTGGGGATACAAGGAAAGTAAAAAACAGTCCCTATCCTGAAGGAGCATGCATTTTAATGTGAAAGACAATGTATAAATAATGAGGTATATATCAGATATAAATAGAGGAGATGGACGATATTCTGAGAGGGGAATGAAATATAAGATGGAGAGGCCTAAGAAATGACTTCTGCAGAGTGTAGTAGTTGAGCTGAGTCTTACATCCCTAAAGCCAGGGAAATGATGGGACAGAGCATTCCAGACATGTAGGAAAGCTTGTGCAAAAGTATGGAGAGAGTAGATTAGGTGCTTTGTCTGAGGAACTATAAGTAGGCTTGTCTGCCTAGATCATAGAGTGCATGGAAGGGAGAAAGTCTAAGAAGACTGGAGAGGCAGTTAAGGGGCCAAGTTATGAAGGATTTAAAATGCCAAACAGGTGATTTTATAATTGATTCTCAAAATTTTAGGCAGCCACTACAGTTTATTGTACAGGGTAGTGGAATAGTCAGACCTATGCTTTAGAAAAATCACCTTGGCAACTGAGTGAAGAACAGGTTGGAGCAGAGAAAAGACTTGAAGCAGAGAGAACAATTAGCAGGTTATTGGAATATTCAAGGTGAGAAGTGATGAAGGGTGGTGAGGCTGAAGGAAGGAGAGACACATGAGAGAAATTTTGAAAATAGGAATAACAATATTAGACAAAGAGTTGGCTACATGTAGTGAATGAGAGTGAGTAGTTGCAGATGATACCAAGCCTGGTTGACTAAGAAGATAGTGGGTCTTTAATAATAACAGAAATTTAAGGGGATTATTATGATTTGGGCGGCAGAAGGACAGACAGCGAACCGTATTTCAGACATATTGATTTTGAGATGTCTATAGAACATCCAGTATGAGATGTCTAAGAGGCAGATGGAGATTTGTGGCTGGAGCTAAACAAAGAAACTCGAGCTGGATAAAATCTGGTAATCATCTGCTTAGAAATGATCATTGAGTCAATGAGAACTGAGAAGATATAGAGGGAGATGAGAAAGGGATCCAGGACAGAGCCTTAGGAAACACCTACAGCTTCTATGAAGATCTAGCTGCAGAGACTGAGAAGGAGCAGTTGGACAGATAAGTAGAACCAAGACAACATGATGTCATGAAAACTTATTAGTGAGGAGAGAGTATCCGGAAGGAGAGGCAATCCAAAGCATCAAAGGTTGCAGACAGGACAAGAAGGATGAAGGTTGAGAAAAGGCCATTAGACTTGGCAATTGAAAGATCACTGGGAACTTTGGAGAGAGTAATTGCATTGAGTGATGGGTTCAGAAATAAGATTACAAAAGGTTTAGAAGAGAGTAAGAAGAAAAGATTCGGAGGCAACAATGATAAATTGACAAATTTCCCCAGGAAGGGGAGCAGAGCTAATGGACAAGAGAGAGTAGGATGGCAGCATCAGGTAGGGTCGGTGTGGCCCAGTGTATCACATATGCACACTTGCCTGCTGCCAACCCCTATGGGGGCCTGGAGAGCCCATTTCCAAACAAGTGAAATGGAAGACCTTACCCTGTACTTCAGAGCACAGGCAGGTTTTCTGTTACTATTTCCTTTTTCCTTGTTGTGTGGTGGAGAAAAACCTTTTAACTGAGTGATGAACCGGAACCAGGAGTGCATACAAAAGGGTCCAACTGAGGCTCTCAGATTTTGTGGCCCTAGAAGCTTCCGTATAGGAGGAAAAAATCTGCTGTGGGTCCTAGGTAGTGGAGGGACCCAGGCTCTCTCTCCTCCTGGTGCTGACTCACAGGCAGGAACACATGGGGCCTCTTTCCTTTCCTCTTTGTTTGTTCTTTAGGTAAATGAGTGTTAGAGATGAAGAATAGGTTATAATCTTGTGAGCTTGGAAAGGGGAAAGGAATAAGCATTTATATAGTGCCTACTGAGTGCAGGGCACTATGTTAAGTATTTTGCAGTTATTCTCTCAGCAACCCTGCAAGGGAAGTATTGTTATCATCTCCGTTTTGCAGTTGAAGAAACTGAGGCAGACAGAGGTTGAGTGACTTGTGCGGAATCACAGAGCTGGTAAGTGTTCAAAGGGGAATTTGAATTCAGATCTTCCTGACTCCAGGCCTCGCACTTTATCAGCTGAGCTATCCAGCTGCCTCTTATCTGTAAAGGTTGAAGAAACTACCTGAGTTTCAGCAACTGGACTCAGTAGCAGAACCTGGACCTCTGAGAAGCCAGGATAGTTGTGAAGAGTGACTGGCATGTCCCAGCTCAGCCCTAAATCAACCTAGCCTCAAACACATAGTGTATTTCAAGGAAAGGAGGGGTTTGTTCAGCGACTCTGCCAAGTTCACAAGAAGTAAATTTGGCCGTAGTAATGTTTTGTAATCACTCTAAGTTAGAATACATTGTCTGCCCCAGGACTAAGATCCAGAGTGCCTCCAACATTTATAATTATCCCTTTCTTTTGTCATCTTTGCTAAACTGATAGGTATGAAGTGGCATCTCAGAATCGCATTAATTTGTGTTTCTCTAGTAGCAATTCAGAACTATTTTTTAATATGTATCTGCTGATATCCTTAGACCATTTTGCAATAGGTAAATGGGTCTTTTTTCTAATAAATTTGCATTCATTCTTTACATAGCTTGGAAATGAGATGTTGATCAGAGAATCTTGCTAAGAATATTTCCCTCCCCCAGTTGTTTCCCTTTTAATCTTTGCTTCATCAGATTTGTTTGTGGAAATTTCAAAAAATTTTATGTAATCAAATTTTCCATTTCGTCTTGCAGCCCTTGTTTGGTTGTGAACTTTTATCAGTAGATCCACTTGAAGGCTTTCTTACCTTTCTTGGTTGTGAGTGTCCTCCTAAAAATTACCTTGTATTCTTTTTGTATACATTAAGCATATGCATATTAAGTATATTAAGCGTATTTTTGTATTTTATGTATTAAGTAGATATATTTGTATGTTGTGTGTATGTGCTATCTCCTGTTGGAATCTTTTCCTTTGGAGTGCAGGGGTCATGTTTTTGCCTTTATTTGGGTCCTTGGTGGTTAGCATAGATCCTGGCATATCTGTGCTTAATCAGTATTTATTGATTGACAGATCCATGTCCTGACAGCAGGTTGCAAGGATGTGGCTAATCAATGCCTCAGTTGTCTGTCTTGGCTCTGTAGTGTTGAAAATTGTATTACTGACTGAAATGAATGAAGAGATATTTTGCTCATTAGATTTGTAGATAAGGTGAATCTGTGAGATAAAACTAAACATGTTCAATGGAAAGATTCATTAAGATCTTGAGAAATTGTAGTAATAGGAAGAATCACGTTAGATGAAGCTTGATAAGAAAAATGTAAAGTCCCATTCACAGTTTAAAAAAATTTATTTCACAAGTCTAAGAGAGGGAAAGTTATAGCCATATGGTCATTTGTTTAAAAAAAAGCCATCTCTAAAAATGTTCATGAATGGAAACCCAGTAAAAGTTGGGTAAGAAGGTATTGGGCCTGGATTCAGAATAACTGGGTTTCAATCTTGAACTTGAAACCAATTTTATGAGCCAGGATAAATTAGTTTTTGGATCTTAGTTTACTCATCTGTAAAATGGAGATAACTTTACTTATTTCACAATTAACAGCAAAATGGTTAGTAAAAATTAAAGTATCATATGAATGTATTTACCTCTTCTCATTCTCCTTGTTTTTCTTTTCATTCCCCTCCCCTTCTTCTTCCTCCTGAAAAATAACAAATCATGATGATGTTGAAAATAACTATGTGATGTAGCAGAAAAAAACCCTTATGTAATCTTGAACTAAATTCATTAAAATACAGGACTTAGTATGCCAGACACTATGCTTTGTCCTAGACACAGCAAATCTAGAATATTGGGTTCTATTTTAGATACAAATACAAACAAAAACGTTGGTCAGCTCCTGAGTGTGCTAAGTGCAATCACAATAAGGAGGGGGGAGGTTAGGTGGCACAGTGAATAGAGCACCAACCCAGGAGTCAGGAGGAACTGAATTCAAATCTGATCTCAGACACTTAACACTTACTAGCCATGTAACCTTGGGCAAGTCACTTAACCCCAGTTGCCCTGCCTTCCTTCCTCCAAAAGAGAAAAAAGAATAAGGAGGTTACAGGAAATAAGCTGGTACTAGAATGAGCTAAAGGAAGTCGGGAATATTTGGCCTGGAGAAGAATAGCCTTACTAGTAACAAGATCATTTTTGAATATTTGAAAGGATGTCATATGGAAGAGGGATTATCCTTATTCTGCTTGGCTCTAGAGAACAGGACTAGGACAAATGGGTGAGAATTATTCATGCCAGGTATTCAATAATTATTTTTTGAGTGAATCAGTGAATCAATCCATATGTCAGCTATATACATCAAGGTCTAGCAGTTAAGAGGCTTACAGTGTGTATCAGTATATGGCAATGTTGTCTTTGAAGATTGATACCTTATTACATTCTTACTCTTTTAATTAAGAAGACAACTCTAAAAGAAAGCCATATACTCTGTCTCATCTTCTACCTTACCAAGAAAGAGGATTAAAGGGGGGCATTTTACAGGAGGGCTGATTATACCATGGACAGACATCCATTTGAAGATGGGGCATGGTCTTAGAGGAAAGAGAATGGAATAGGGGAAAGAAAGAAAAGAAAAGAAAGAAAGAAAGAAAGAAAGAAAGAAAGAAAGAAAGAAAGAAAGAAAGAAAGAAAGAAAGAAAGAAAGGAAGAAAGAAAGAAAGAAAGAAAGGAAGAACAAGTGAACAAATCAGTGAATGAATGAAAAAGAATTGATAAAGCATTTATGTAAAAAGGACTGTGTTGAAATCTGAAGGTACAAAAACAAAAACAAAATAGCTTCCATTCTCATGGAACTCACATTCTCATAGGAAACATACACACACGTATAAGGTTTCCAGTATAAGTAAGTGGTCCTTGAGGTAGAGCAGTAAAGCATATGGTAATGCATCATCATGTCATTTTTTTCATTATACAGCCATCTTGTTTTCTGATATTGAACCATGTGACAGTACTAGGGTCTTTAGTGGAGAGAGCTTTCTTTTCTGTGTCTTTAGTTGCGGTGCTGAAGCGGTGGAGGTTATAGTCCTAGCAGAGAAAGTTGCCATGTTACATCCTCCCAAAGATTACTTCTCTGGACCATAGCTTTTGGGACCAGAATGGAAGCGGGCTGGTGGCCTGAGCGTAAGGTTGGGGACCTCTGAAAAAAACACAATAGTTTGATTACTTTGGTTCAAATCTCATGTTTAACATGACCTGTGTAGCTTTGTGAATAATGCTTCAACTTTTTAAGCCTCAGTTTATCAGAAGATTCATCTTCCTGAGTTTAAATCTGGCCTTACTAGCCAGATTTACTACTAGCTGTATGACCCTGGGCAAGTTACTTAATCTTGTTTGCCTCAGTTTCCCCATATGTAAAAATGACCTGGAGAAGATAATGGCAAACCTCAGTTTCTTTGCCAAGAAAACCCTAAATGGGTTCAGGAAGAGTCAGACGTGACTGAAAACAATTGAACAACAAAAACTTCTGAGGTCTGTAAAATGAAGGGAGTTGGACTGGATATTCCTTTCAGTTTGATATTCAGAGAATTCCACCCAGAGATGATTAGTCCAGACCCATAATCCCATCATCCTATATCCCCTCTAGGCTCTGCATTATATGTCCATCAAAAGTTGCGTGGTCTGAGATCTCATTTGGCCAGTAATGTAAAGGTTGCATTTTCCCACACTGGGCCAAATATAGCAGCTCCAGTTGTAATCATTAAAGAAGGTCAAGTGTCTGCTGCCCTATAACTCCATGAGAATCACTAAAGAAGGGGATAGTGGGGAAGAGAGCTCTAGCTAAGAGGTGAATGATTGTTGAATGATATGCTTACTGCCCTGTGGACACCATGAACAGTAAGCAGTCATAAGGATCTCTATGACTAACAGGAAATAATTAACAAGAAGAATAAGAAAAGCTGTTGTTTATATAGCATGATAAAGTTTGCAGTGTTCTTTCTTTATTATCTCATGTGAGGTTCATAACAACCCTTTGAGATGAGCCCTATGGGTACTATCACCATTCTCCCAGATAAAGAAGCTGAGAATTAGAGGAGTTGAGTGAATTACCTAAGATCATGCAACTTTTAAGTTTCAGTGTTGAGATCTGAACCCAGGTATCAGTGAATATGTCAGACAAGGTATTCAATGGCATGAAGAATTTGGGACAGCATGGTGGGTAGGTGCCCAGACTGGGATTAAAAACTTAGATACATTTATTAAGACTTTGATGTTTCATGTTCCTTAAATACTATCATCTCTGTCTCTGTCTCTCTCTTCCCACCCCTAAACTCATACCATCTGAAAGGTGGATTTAGAAAATTTGCATTTCAGTGATAATTCTGCCAATTTCTGGTTTTATAACCTTTGACCAATATCATCTTGCTGAACCTCAGTTTACTTATCTGTAAATTTGCCAATGAGTCAAGAGACACATCCTCTCAAACAAATTAGAATAAAATTTAACAGGCATGTATGTGTAGTCTTGTATTTGGGTTAAAAATTTGCGGAGTCTAAAATAAGTAGCCATTACTAGATCACAGAGCACTTAAATGAGATCAGGTACTTTTAGTGGTCTGCAAACTCAGTATGAATAAACATTGTGAGATGGCAACCCCAAAAGTTAGGTAGATACCATGTCTCATTAAGAGAGACAGATTAAGGTGCCGTTAATACTGCTCTGCCCTTGCCAGACTATATCTGGGTGCTATATTCTAGGAAGACTAGTGATAAAATGGAAATTGTCCCAGTAGGATAGTGAAAGAACTTGAGTTGAGAGAACTGGAGACATTTAACATGGAGAAGAGTAGACTGAAGGAGGTATGACAGCTGCCTTCAAGTATTTGAGAAGGATTAGACATTACACATATTCCCAGAGGTCAGAACTAGAAGGGATATGGGGATGTTGTGGAGAGGCAGGTTTTGGCTTGAGTATGAAACATTAACAACTAGAAATATTCAAGAGTAATTGATAGACTTGGCGGTAGTGGGTTTCTCCTCACTAGAAGAAAGCTGTATGATCCCTCCTTGGACACATAGTAGAAGAGATTGTTATTATGGGAGAAGCTGAACTATGTACTTTATGAGGTCATTTAACAATTCTTAACAGTCATTGATTTTGTGACTTGCTCAGACATAGACAGATATAAGCAACAATATTTCCTACCTCTCAGAATTGTTCAGACGAATATGCTAATGTACTTTGTAAACTTTAAACCACTATAAAAATCAGAGTTGTTGTCATGTCATTCTTTGCATCTTTTTAGATGGATTTCAGCTAGAAATGGACCTGGGATGAGTCATTGCCCTGTAATTTTGAATTTATACTTAATATTCTATGTGCTATTGGACAAGTAGATAAAATCTCTCCTTTTTGCAATTGAGTAAAAGTATTGGATTGTAATTTCATCTTCTATAGATTTAGTAAAAGACAATTTTGGACAATTTCAGTAATGCATAGGGCAGTGAAGATGATGTAGAAAGAATTTCTTTGGCTAGATTTCTACATTTTGAACAGTGAATTTTTTAAATATTTTGAGTATCTAGTATGCAAGCATTTAATAAAAATTCTTCAATTTTTATGAGTCTAATTATAAATACTTTCATTTTTCTCTCTCCCTCCTTTTGGTTTAAATAGAAATGGTCTTGGGACAAGTTATTACCATCTTATTCCTTTATATTTGATGTTCTTAGGACTATTGCACAAGTGGATAGAATAACTGCTTTTTGAAATAAAATTACAACATTGGGATGTAACATCATATCCTAGAAGTTTACCAGAGCCATCTTCCGGGGAGCATAGGAGTGGCAGACAGAATCCCAAGGGTGAGCTGTCCCTCGTTCCATTCCCATGTGACTTAGATTTCTCTAGTTGTTTCTATATTTTGAAAACTTTAAAATTTCCCTGTAATTTATATATTATAAGTTTTTGATATGGTGCTACATGTTAAAAATAATGTTCTTGGAATTGTATGGGTCAAACCTATGTTTGGGTAGTTGTGAGTACAATAGTTTAGCCTATGAAATGTCACATGGTTAAGTTCTATGGGTAATTTTGAGGTCTGATTTTTAGTATGAGGATTGGTTGTATGTCATTCTATGAAAGATAGCAACTTTCTGATGCATAATTCCAGCCACCAGGTAATACCTTCTTGGGCATTCAGTGCTAAATTTTTACAGCCTATGGTTATGTGTTGTATGATTCCTACAATTTCTTTGAATAATCTGCATGGATCCCCAAGTGTGGGCTCCTTAAGAATAACCCTTTTGTAATTTGTGGTGGTGATACATTACTACTGAAAAAGCATCATAAACCCCCTAATTTCCATAAATAATCTACATGAATTAGGCATTGATTCATGCTTCTTTTGTCATGTTATTGGCCAGTTTCATGCAGATGTTACTAGTGGTGGGCCTTTGGATTCCACTCTTGGATGTTAGCCATTTCATAGACTCTATAAAGAGGGAAAACATTTTCAGGTACATTTAAGACATCCAATACTATGTTTATATTGTCATCTTTACTACTTCTTGGGCAAATCAGTTAGTTGGTCAATAAACCTTCATCAAGTGATTGTTGGGTGCCAAACACTAAAGTTCACATTCTTATGAGGGAGAGAATATGGCAGAGATGAGGAGAGAAACATGTACTGGGTATAGAGAAAAGCCTGTGAAAGTGCATGGAGGTTAAAAAAAAAGAGTCTTGTGTGCAAGGAACGCTAGTATTGTTGCATTGTGGAGTACATAGAGAAGAGTGAAGTTTAAGAAGATTGGAGAGGAAAAAAGAGGTTAGGTTGTGAAGGGCTTTTATGTTGGATTTTATGTTGGATCTTCATGCTAATGGGGAGACACTAGATTTTATCGAGTAGGGGAGTGACAGACCTACACTTAGCAAATGTTGTTTGAAGCGATGTGTGAATTTTCTCAAAACCCTTTCTCTAATTTTTTGACATGTTCATTGAGTGCTCTAAAAATTTCTACCAATTTTCTTTTTTCTTGGAAGAAACAAATAATCCTTCTATAACAGTGATTCTCAACCTTCCTAATGCTGTGACCCTTTGATACTTGTATCTGGGTATATCTGCATGCGAGCAGACTCGCTTGGAGATGGATAGAGAAGCTGATTCTCAGTTCCTAAGACCATTGGAAACATGTATTTTCCAATGGTTTTAGGCAACCCCTGTGACCTCTGTCAAAGGGTTGTTCTACCCCCAAAGGGGTCGCAACCCACAGATTGAGAACCACTGTTCTATGTCCTATAATTAGGTTGATAAGTCTCTTAGGTTTGTAAATATACTAAAAGTTTTTGTTTTCTTTTCTAAAAATGTTGTGGTTGGGGTGACTAGGTGGTGCAGTGAATAGAGCACCGGCCTTGGAGTCAGGAGTACCTGAGTTCAAATCTGGCCTCAGACACTTAACACACACACACACACACACACAAACTAGCCATGTGACCTTTGGCAAGTCACTTAACCCCAACTGCCCTCTAAAAAGCAAAAAATAAAATAAAAATAAAATAAAAAATAAAAATGTTGTGGTCCGTTTTATTGTACCTAAATTGTATATGAAGACTATATTAATTGCCTTAAACTGGCTATTATTGAACTTTGATTTGAACAAGACAATACATTTCTTTGGTATCTGTGCTCACTATGTCTTGCTTGGAGGAGACTAAAGTATTTGTAGATATTACTTTCATTGATTGTCCAATTGTTTCAGTCATGCCCAACTCTTCATGACTCCATTTGGGGTTTTCTTGACCAAGAGATTGGAGCAGTTTACTGTTTCTTATCTAGAACATTTTACAGTTAAGGAAACTGAGGCAAATAGGTTTAAGTGATTTTTCCCAGGGTCATACAGTTAGTAAATGTTTGAAATCAAATTTGAACTCAGGTCTTCCTGGTTCTAGGCCTGGTGCTCTATCTACTGTGCCTCCTAGCTGCCCTATTTCATCCATAAATTCAGTGTAAAAGATGAAATTATGCTTGAAGCCTTAGTTTTTCTAACTTTTCTTGGTGTGTGCTAAGCATTTGGCATTTTTTTAATCCAAATGACATTTTTGTATCATTTGAAAATGAATCCATGAGATGAAGTAGTTGTGTGAGATTTTTCAGTACAGCCATATAGTTTGATGTTATCCATTTTTAGGATATTTTAAAGATGATTTGATTTGAATCCATCTTCAATTAGAAGACATTTCTATCTGGTATAGATGATAATGGATTCAAGATTAGTTATAATCATAATAGGCTTAAACTCTTTTCTTCCCTGAAAAATGCCACACTTTTAACCAATTGTATTTTGCATTAAGGGTTTGGTGATGATTTAAATATAGAACAAGTTTCCATGTGGAAATCAAATACCCAAGTGTTGACTCATACTTGAATCTATTTTATACATTTTCAGGAAAAAGCCATGAGTGCTGGATTGAGGCAACAGTTTTTTGATAATCAACAAAAGCAATATGAATGTTATGGTAATTTATGGTAGTTTGTTCAATAATTGTCAAATCAATAATAAATTATTCTTTGTGCCTCTAGAATTTTTAACACTTTTTTTACTCTTTAATACATTGTTTTCTTGTATTTGTAGAAGGATTTTCTTTTTGTTGCTAAAAGTATGAAAGCTTTGCAAATACATACATACATACATACGTGTGTGTGTATGACGTTGGCATTCTCATGATGACGATAATTAGGTCTTTTTGAAAGAAAGGTCACATCAGGCTGGCTTCTGAGGGGAAGATAGGAAAGTATTTTTTTCTAGGATTTCATGTGCCACTCACTGTGAAGTGTTTGCAGGAAGAACAGTAGGCATGGGGAGGCTAGGTGGTGCAGTGAATAGAGCACTAGCCTTTGAGTCAGGAGGACCTAAGTTCAAATCTAGCCTCAGATACTTAACACTTACTAGCTGTGTGACCTTGAGTAAGTCACTTAACCCCAATTGCCCTGCCTTTCCCCCTCAAAAAAAAAAAGCAAAGAATTCTAGGTCTTACGTGATCTTGCCATTTTCTAGTTTTACAGAGAAGGTAGAGAGTTTTAGTTACCTCCTTTGACAACTTTCTTCTCTAAAGTAAAATTTAAATTTATGGAGATCTTTTGTTCTTACATAACACAAAACTTACATAACTCAATCCCTTCTCTTCCTAGAGAGCCATCCTATGTAACAGAATATTTTAAAGAAAAAAAATGAGTAAACAAATCAATGCATTAATATAGCCTGAAAATACATGCAGTGATCCACACGTGTATCTTTGCAAAGAAGTGAGATGAAAGAGTCTTCTCACATCTCTTCTTTGGGAATGTGCTTGTTCTTTGTTATTTTAAAATATTCACTTTTGATTGTTTTGTAGGTGACCTTTCCATTCACATTATTGTAGTTTTTGTATATTTATTGTCTCTGGTAACTTCACTCAGCATCATTTCTTATAGATCTTTCCATATA
>CM053594.1:78421209-78439906 GCA_028646575.1 Pseudocheirus occidentalis
TGGAGGGGCGGGAATGGAGTCTTTAAGCTGTTGTTGTAGTTCATATTTGTAACCAATTGACTTCTATCTACAAATTATTCTTACCTTTTCATTCGAGTAGATCATCTAAGAACTGGGGTTATACATTACTTTTAGGAAAATGTATTTAGACTATTTCCAAGATGTTATGATGATATACTAACGATAGTAAAATTTGCTATTTAGCATAGAGCTCTGCAGATTAAAAAGGCATTTAATCATCACTACCACATGAAGTAGGCAGGACAAGTATTAACAATTCGATATCCTACATTTATACAATTCTTTAGGTTTGCAAAGCACTTTACAAATACCTATTTTGATCCTCGTGACAACCTTGCAAGTTAGATACTATTAGTATCCCCATGGATAAGGAGACAGAGGCAAATAGCGGTTAAGCAATTTGCCCAGGTAGTAGAGGTTGGATTTGAACTCAGGTCTTTCTGACTCCAAGTACAGCACTCTATGTACTGTGCCATACAGCTGCCTTAGTAGTATTACTAAAATCAGTGGATAGAAGTTAGAAGGTAGATTTTTGGCTCACTATAATGAATACACCTCCTCATAATCTGAGTTGTCTCAAATGGAAAAAAACAAATAGAAAAGATGAAGAATGGAAGAGGTTTCTTCATCATTGGAATGTCTAACAGGAGGTTTGATGACTCCAGTCAAGGGTCTCATTTAGGAGACCCTTGATTTGGCCAGAGGCTAGGCTGGATGAGCTTTGAAATCCTATCAGATTCTAGTTCTATGATTCTATTATCCCCATTGGATGGATTAGGAAACTGAGGCTCAAATTATAAAATCTTAGAGATCTAGTTCCTTTCATTTTGCAATTGAGGAAATAAATCTAAAGGTAAAATCTCTTCCCACAGTTACATGGGAGGTGCCAGAGCCAGGATTCAAATACAGATCTTCAGACTTGCCTTGTTCATATTCTTTCCATGACTCATGCTACTTTATCTCCAAGTGAGCATACAGGATCTCAAATACCAGTAAAGGAGTGAACCAACACTTAAGAACAGTTTTCTGAATCCAGAGGCAGAATTCAAAGCTTAAACACAGGATTCTTACCACTATACAACACTGCCTTTCATGGTGCTTCAGTCTAGCTATGGCTATTGTATATTTCAAAAAATCAACTTAATTTCTTTAAAAAAATTTCAGGCATTTGACATTTCACTAACTCAGAACAGCCTCCCTCTAGTTAGTCTTAATTAGAGGTTATTTAATCCAACTTTTTGGTACTATAAATGGTGAAACTGAGCTCCAAAGAAGGAAAGTGAATTGTTCAAACCCTCTGAGGAAAAAAAAAGCTACAAGGAATTCTTCCATTTATGACTTGTCTGGTCATGGACCAGGCTCTTAATCTCTCAGGCATAGAATATGACAGGGTAAGATTTAGGTGATCTCTAAAGTTCTTTCCATCTCTGAATTGAATGATTTTATGGCAGGGTGGCCACCTTCTAGCTGTTGAAGGAGTATTAATCTGGAAAAGTGAATAGACATTTTATTCTTAGTTAGATATTCTTAGATATTTTAAAGATAGTCTTAGATAAAACTAATATCTGTGGATAGGAATGACAGAGATCCAGATTTAAGTTCAATATAAGGAAACCATTTTTTAACCATTAGAATTGTCTTGTTTCTGGAAGATGTAGCAACTCAAAAAGAAAAATTCAGGGCATCACTTAGTCTTTAAATGGAATGGTGGGCCTCAGGAAATAGTGAATTCCTTCAGACAAGAGGTTTTCAGCAAGAGTGTAGATGATGTCCTGGTGCTGGAAAGAGGTTGTTGATTCTACAGAGGGACTCTGTTCATATATGGTTATGCTGTTCAGTCATTTCAGTCGTGCCTGACTCTTTGTGACCCCATTTGGGGTTTTCTTGCCAAAGACAGTTGAATGGTTTGGCATTTCCCTCTCTAGCTCATTTGACAGATGAAGAAACTGAGGCAAATAGGATGAAGTGGTGAAGTGACTTGCCCATGGTCACGCAGCTAGGAAGTGTCTGAAGTCAGATTTGAACTCAGGAAGATAAGTCTTCCTGACTCCAGGCACAACACTCTATACACTGTGCCACCCAATGGCCCCTGCTATTCATACATGACTTCATCTAAATTCTCTCTGAAGTCTTATCTACACGAAAGTCCTAAGATTATAATCAGATGTGTGGTAGGCAATGTTTAACAACTGGCTCTCCAAAAATGTACAGAGAACACAATTTTAAGTTTAACCTGCATTAACATTTTCTCCTTCACTGTCTTAAGTTTAGACAATCAACAACTAAAACAAACAGTGATTTGTTGTGCTTGTTTTCAGAGGTGTAAATGCTTACATTAAATAAAATAAATTAATTAAATGCAAATTTAAAATTCAACAATGGGATCTTGTTGGATCTGGCTCCAAATACCCCTGGGTTTAAGTTAGAACTATGCTGAGGAAACTCAGTATTGACTGAGCCTGGAATCGAAGTCGGGGTTCCATCTCTCAGTCCAATATTCTTTCCAGTGCTACTTACTGCTCACCATTAGGGGCAACTCAGTGCAAAGAGCACTGGGCCTAGAGTCAGGAAGACTTGAGTTCAAATCTAGCCTCAGACACTTACTGGCTGTGTGACACTGGTCAAGTCACTTAACCTCTGTTTGCCTCAGTTTCTGAACTATGAAATGGCATAATAACAGCATCTACCTCCCAAGGTTGTTGTGAGGATTGAATGAAATAATATTTTCTAAAGTCTTAGAACAGTATCTGGCACGTAGTAAGTGTTATATAAGAGCTTATTCCATTCGTGCACTCCCTTAACTACTGAGGTTTTAGTTCTACTTGTGATAGTGATTCTATCCAATGGAAAATTAATGGGGACAAATCCTGGAGCCTTTTGGGGGTAATTAATATAATTAATGTAATCTGAATTGCTATATAATCATTGTTGCTGATGTAGAAGTTACAGTCTTACTCAGTTCTATTCCTGGTTGACTCAGGATGGCAAAGGGGGACAGAGAAGGGTGGAGAGTTAGTTCTTATTAATAATTCTGTAACACAGACAGACTCTTCTGTGACAGACGTAGTTGATTTATCTTCAACATGCCAAGTTAAAGTCTGCTGCAGATTTAAAGACTGATTTATTTTCACTGTATTAATATGAGCGGCATCACTTGGTCTAATGATTAAGTATTCATGACTGGCTATAAATTACTCTTTCTTTGCTCTAGATAATAACAGATTATTTTTCACCACTTCTACGTGTGAATTATGAAAGATAGTTATTTCTTTAATCTCCAGCACATCTTGCCATGAAAGGGTTTATGTGTTTAATTCCCCTGGAGAAGGGATTTTTTTTAAGAAGGCAAACTGGAATGAATGAATTGCAGCTTCTGGAAATCCATTTCAGCTGGGTAGTGTAGCAGAAAGAGGCCAGGGCTGGGTAGTAAGAGTACCAGTTTCTCATTTTAACTCTGCCATGAAATAGCCATGCCACCTTGGGCAAGTCATTTTACTTCTCTGAGCTGTTGTTTTCTCATCAGTCATGTGGGACTTTCTGTACAACTTCTCCCAGAATAACATAAGAAGATAATGCTAGATCTAACAGGCAGAGAGAACCATAAAAAGTCAGAAGGCTTGAGTCCAAACCCAACTTCTGATATCTAAGATAAGTAGATTGAGCTCCTTTACCATTTCCTAATCTATAAAATGAGGGGGTCAAACAAGGTGACCTCTTAAACCCCTTCCTGCTCTAGACAGTTCTGGCTTTTTCAAATGTTACTTCTCTCTGTGGACTATATGATCTGGGTGTACAATCCAGTAGTTCTAGTGATTCTGGGCCTCTGGATGCTCCAGGAGACAATGTTAGATCTCTCTTGCCAGCCGTCCTTCATGCCTAGACCGCTCTTCTCCATCTCTGCCTCCAGGCTTCTCTGGCTTCAGATCTCAGCTAAATCCTTCAACTTGCAAGAAGCCTTTCTTGATCTCCCTTAGACAAGAAGCCTCTTCCCCCTGAGATCACCTCCAAGTAACCCAGTAGAAGCTTTGTTGGTACACATTCATTTATATGTTGTCTCCCTCACTACATTGTGAATTCCTTGATCTTGAAGGCTTTTGCCTTTCCTTGTATCCACCCTATTAAGCACAGGGTCTGGCATTAGTAGGTACTTAGTAAATGCCTGTTCAATTAACTTGATCTGTTGTTGTTCAGTCATTTCAGTGGTGTCAGACTCTTTGTGTCCCCATTTGGGGTTTTCTTGGCAAAGATACTGGATTGGTTTGCCATTTCCTTCTCCAACTCATTTTCCAGATGAGGAAACTGAGGCAAACAGGGTTAAGTGTCTTGGCCAGGGCCACACAGCTAGGAAGTGTCTGAGGCTGGATTTGAATTCAGGAAGAAGAGTCTTCCTGACTCCAGACATGGTGCTCTCTCCATTAAGTCACAGAGCTGCCTGTTAACTTGAGCCTATCATTGAGTTTAATCTTCCCATTTGATCAATAAAGAATCTGAGGCTCAGAGAGGGTAAATAATCTTCTACCTTACCAACCTAAGATAAAGTCACACAGTTAGTTCATGGAAGAATTAGAGTCAGATCTTCTTTCTTCAGATTCTGAAACCTGTACCTAGGTCTCCAGTGCTCTGAAAAAAAAGGTGAAGCAAAAATTTTACAGTATTATAGGAAGAAAACGGGGCTGCTAGGTCACACAGTGGATATAATGGCAGGTCTGGAGTCAGGAAGACTCATCTTCTTGAGTTCAAATCTGGTCTCAGACACTTACTAGCTGTGTGGGCCTGGGCAAGTGACTTAACCCTGTTTGCCCCAGTTTCCTGATATTTAAAATGAGCTGGAGAAGGAAATAGCAAATTGCTCCAGTATCTTTGCCAAGAAAGCACCAAAAGGGGTCATAAAGAGTTGAACATGGCTGAAAAAGTATTGAAAAGGAAGAAGACTGGATCAAGAGTCAAGAGACCTGGTTTCTAATCCTATGTCTGCCAGGAATGAATTGTGACTTTAGTTAAGTCTCATTACTTCCTTGGGCCTCAGATTCCTCCCTGGTAAAAGAGTGAATTGGAGTAGATTATTTCTAAGGCACTATTAAGTAAATAGCAAGTGCTTGATAAATGTCCTCTCTATCCACCTATCTTAACTATCTATTCATATATCTCTATATCATCTATCTTTCAACTATGATGTTCTATAAGTCTATAAAACTTAAAAGTGTTATGCTGACTTAAAGTGTCATTATTATTTCAACATGGATCATGAATAAAATTCTCCTCCTTCACCATGTTGCTGTGGGCCCACCTTCTCAGAACTCTCTGGGGCCCATATGGGGGTTAAAAAAAATTCCAAAGTCTCAAAGAAAAGCCGACTAATGATGCAACTGTAGCTTCTGGCCTGTTGGAACAGATGATGCTATTTATGTCTACCCTGAAATAACCTACTTAGAATTCTGCCTGCAACCCCTAAATGAAGAATGAGCTCAATGTAATTTAGAACTAAGAACAAAAAATGAAGGTGAGAATTGCTTCAGTGTGATACAGTGCTTGGCATTTCCTAAATCACTGGAATTGATTGATTAGTGATTCCCTAAGAGAATTCCAAAGAGTGGGTCTTGGGTCACCATCTTCTTTTTATAGCCTCAGAAACTGAGGTCTGGGGAAATTAAAATCATAATAGCCCACATTTAGAGAGTATGTTATAGGTCACAGAGCACCTTCCTCACAATAGCTTCTTCAGGTAGCTAATGGAAGTATAATGGGTTGAGACTGGACAATAAGGGCTCAGTGCTGGGAGCATGTGCAGGAAAGGTGATGTGGGACAGTGACAGCCTATATAGAAGAGGGGGAAGCCTGTTCTGGAAATGTGCCATGATATTGGATGAAGAGGTCCAGTTCACTACTTCAGAGCATGTGATGACATTCTGTGACTGGTCTCTGTCAGCTTAGTAAATGATGAAGAAAAGCCTTTTGATTGGCTGATAAATCAGATCTGCACATACCAGGCAGTCACTGGTCAAAATCTACCTTTCTCCCACCAGGAAGACTTATGGTAGTCATTACCTTGTACACTCCTAGGAAAGGGAACAGCTGATTTTGACTGGTTAATACCTTTTGTCTGATATTCGATCTCTCCTCTTCCTCCTCCTCTGTCTCTCTCTGTCCCTTTCTCTCTCACTCTCTCCTTCTCTCTTTTCCCTTCCCTTCCCCCTTCCCCTCTCTTTCCCTGAGTAGCAGAAGGCTCAGAGAATAGAAAATGAAATCATCATCATCATCATAATGAAGGCCTGGTGACTATAATAGGCTTAACGATAATAATGATGATGACAAGAAAATAACCCAAACAACTGGCATTTACATAGGATTTTAAGTTTTTCAGAGAGCTTTACAGTCATTACCTCATTTGAGCCTCACAATACCCCTGAAAATCAGTATGGATTTGAAGATTTGCTTTCTAGTCAAAGGATAGAACCATGGAATGTTAGACCTGTAAGGGACCTAAAAGCATTGAATGTTAGATCATGGAATACATGATATTATAATTTGAAGAAAACATACTTGTTACTAGGAATGTTTGAACTTAAGGCAAGTGCCACAGACATCTCTAGAAGTTGGCACCATAATTACTCTCAGTCTGGTGTGGTGGACACTTGGGGTGGGTCACAGACACTGAGGCTGGGGAGGCTATTCACTACCCCCTAACCCCAGAAAGCAGGACATTCTGTGACTTCCTATTTTAATTCATTATTTTTTATAACTGAGGTTACAGGTACTGAGGTCAGTTGGCATCTTACAGAGTTTGATTCCTAGGAGGTTAGGGTTAGAATACTAAGTCTTGTAGCGAATAGATTGATGCCTTTGAAGAGGAGGCTGAAAGAAGGAGTGGGGAAGTGGAAGGAAGATCCTCCCAGTGTAAGAATCAAATGACATGATATATTTAAAGAGGTTTGCAAATCTTGAGAACTGTATAAATAGTCTTACACACTTTCACACAAAGCTTAGAGTAACTCCATTTGTATGTGCATGCGTGGATAGAGCACACAGTTCATTACTGAGCCAGAGGGGTGGATGAGACCATTTTTGTTTTCTCTCAGTGGCAGAGGAGGCAGGTGAGATCTGGAGGGCAAAGTGAACTGGCCCAAAGTCACATAGTAGTGACAAAATGGAGACTCAAACGCATGTCTTCTGATTGAAACTTAGTCTCTATCATTATCTGTTTTTTCCCCAAATTTTAATTTAAACCTGAGATTAGAGCTGGGGGGGAAGGTTGTTACCAGAGCTTATCTACCTCTCCCAATAATACATTTCATGGAATCTCAGTTTTGGGGACATAATGATTTTCTTTAGTCTATTTCAAGTTAAACAGAAATCCCTTCTAGATGGACCATCCCCAATGTCAGGGGGAGGGAGGACAAGGTAAGGGGCATCCAACCTCTGCTCAAAGACGTCAGTAACCTCTCAAGTCTTACATAGAAGCCTAGCTCTTTTGCTCTTTATGAATCCTTTCAAAGGACTGGGGTGTGGGTGGGGTGGTACACAAAAACCCACTTAATGAAAGAACTTCCAGGGCAGTGGTTTAAGGTCACCCCGTCTTCTTTTTTTCAGGCCATTTACCCTGTTTAACACTGGGGACAAGAAATAGGCAAATGTGCTGACAGGGGAGAGTGATAGAGAGCCCTAATTAGGTGTCATTACTGGGCAGGAAACCACATACTTTGCCCAGCCCAACCCTCTCATTTTCCCTTTTCTTTTGTCCCTGTTCTCTCTTCTTCCTGGGTGTTCACAGAAATAGGAAATCTCTTTCCCATGATAAAAAAAAACTCAGATGAAAATTTACCAGACCTTGCCTAGGTTTTTGGATTTCTCCTTCAGAGTCAAGAATTGGGATTTATGGGGTGGCTAGGTGGTGCAGTGAATAGAGTACTGTCCCTGGAGTCAGGGGGACCTGAATTTGAATTCAGCCTCAGACACTTAACACTTACTAGCAGCGTGACCTTGGACAAGTCACTTGACCCCAATTTCCTTGCCTTCCCCCTGCAAAAAGCAAAAAAATTAAAAAAAGAAGAATTGGGATTTGCGATGAAGCTAACTTGGAATTTTTTTAAATTCAGAGATGTCGATTAAGGGGACAGACCTAGGTTCTAACCCTAGCCCTGTTCTAACTCAGTGCTTGGTTTTGGCTAAAAAGTCACTTCCCTTTCTTTAGTTTCTTCATCATTGTGAAATCACTTCATAAAAGAAAGTAATTTGACTAGAGGGTCTTTAAAGTTGTTTCCAATCTAAAGATGCAATCTAGGGCTTATTGATAACTTATGTTCTATCTCCAGAATTCTTAACCTTTTTGTTAAAAGATAAATAAATAAAATTGTTCTTGTTTTTTTTTTAGTCTTTTTGGAGGGGGGAAGGCAGGGCAATTGGGGTTAAGTGACTTGCCCAAAGTCTCACAGCTAGTTAGTATCAAGTGTTTGAGGCTGGATTTGAACTTGGGTCCTCCTGACTCCAGAACCAGTGCTCTATTCCCTGCACCACCTAGCTGTCCCCAAATGAAATTGTTCGTTCCCAAGTTACCAACATTCTAGTAGTTGACAAATCAAAGGGCTTTTTCAGATGATTCTGAAATCTCCTTATCCAGCCCAAACCTCATTTCTGAACTCTTGTCTTGCATCTCCAATTGCTATTTATACATCTAGAACTAGATGCATTGTATACACCATTAACCCAAAATGTCAGAAAAGAAAATTAACTCACCATTCCCTACCCCCCCATCCTCCCTTCTTAACTGTGGAGTATGCCATCATTCTTCTAGTCACCTAGGCTTACACCCTAGATGTCATCCCTAACTCTCCCCTCTTTCTCACTTGCCCCCTCCCCTGACACCACATCTAATCTATTGCCAAGGCCTATTCTTTTCTCTTTAATATCTCTCATATGTGCTTGCTTTTCTCCTCTGGCATTGCCACTGCCTCAATAGTCCTACTGGGATATCAGAGTAGCCTACTGGTCAATCTCTCTACCTCAAGCCTTTCCCCACTTCAGTCAGTCCTCTACTCAGTTATCAAAGTGATCTTCCTGAAGCAGAGATCTAACCAACTCAGTGCTCCCTCCCTCCCCTATTCAGTAAAGACCAATGGTTTCATATTAGCTCAAGGATCAAATATAATATCTTTTGTTTTGCTTTTGAAGACCTTCATAACCTTGGTCCTTCCATTCTTTCCAGTCTTCTTACACTTGACTGCCCTTCACATACTCTGAGATCCAATGACATTGACTTTCTTGCTGTTCCTTGATTTAAAGACTCCAGCCCCCAACTTTGTTTAATTTCACTGGGTGCTCCCCATGCCTAGCATTCTATTCCTCCTATCTACCTCCTGGTTTGCCTGGCTTCCTTTAAGTCCCAGTTAAAATCTGACATTTTGCAAGAAGCTCTTCCTGATCCCCCTTAATGTTAGCCCCTTCCTGCTGAGATTACTTTCAAGTTATCCTCTATAGAACTTGATTGCACATGCCTTGAGAACAGGGGCAGGATTTTTGTTTGTTTATTTCTCCTCTCTTTGCATCCTAGCATTTAGGGCAGTGCCTGCACACAGTGATTGCTTAATAAATGCTTGTTGACTTGATTTGTGTTGGCAAATCTATTGAGGCCCATGGATACTTTTCAGTATGTTTTTAAATGCATAAAATAAAATATATTGCATTACAAAGAAAACTGAAGGTTAGTGAAAATAAAGGTGTAATTTTATCCCATGCAAGTTCATGAAATTTATCTGTGTCCCAATGCTAAGAACTCTTGCTACAGCAGAATACAATAAATAAATAAATATATAAGACAACAAAACAAACAGAGCCCTCCTACTTTAAGTATATTCTTCTGGGACTCAATCAAGGATGAAGTAAGTTCATTCATTTCCCAGTACCAACAGGGCCAAACAAATAAGCAAACAAAAGTGGTGGAAGAAATTTAGAACTGAGAAGTAAGAACAGCACTCCAGATCTGACAGGCAAGGATTACCTAAGTAATTGACGTTTGTTGTTTTGCTACTCTATCCAAGGCCAGTCCTGGGGTACTGGAGGAAAAAATATAGTCAGAGAGTTGTGAATAGTTTGGAGTCAGAAAGGCCAGAATTAGAGTCCTGGATGTGCTATGTGATCTTTGGCAGGGACTTAACCCTTTGGGGAGGCAGTATGGGAGAGTGGAAAACATCAGAGGTTTGGAATGAGAGGCTTTATATCTGAGTTCCAGCTCATTCATCTCCTGGCTCTGGGATTTGGGCAAGTCAAGTCACTTTGTTGAGCCTTAGCTTGTTTATCAACAAAATGGGAATATCATTCCTTGAACTAATAATTCAACTCAATTCAACAAGCATTTATGAAGTCCTCTCTAATTTATGAAAGCTATTGTGCTGGGTATTAGTGATATAATAATTAGAGTTCTTGCCCACAGGACGTTTAACTTATATTGAAGGTAAGCTACATTAATTTCAACTTTTAACGTTTTTAATGGTTTTGAGATCAATGACTTTGTTAACAGGATTGTATTGAGCCAGTTTCTAACCTGAAAATGACAAAACAGCACCAGAGACAAAGTGCCGGTAATCAGGAGGCGCTTTATTTAATTAGTTTCATTACAAGGAACAGATTTGCAAATCTGAAAATCTCTGGATCAGAAATCTACCTGAAGTGAAGAAAGAGATTATACATACATGCATACATACATGTCACAGTGGGAAGGCATTATGGAAGGTAGAGGGCTGGAGTGGTTTCCTAGGACAAATCCATAAATCCCACAATACAACAGTTCTGGAGTGAAAGTCTTCCCCTTCCCCATCAGGTCAAAGAACCAGAGTTGCAACAAGAACCAGTTCTATAATCTTTGATTTGTTTCACTTAAGGTACACAGGTGCAAGAATGCAGTGATTGTGAGCATTGTCTAAGTTTGATTGATCATTTTAAGCTGCATTTTGAACTTCTGAATCACAAGAGAAACAATTCTGAAAAATTAATCTATTTGTATATTCTTTACACTTATTGACTAATATTAAAATCATAACTCTCTTTACAGTTTCAAATGTAAATATGTTAGGACATGGAAATGTATTTTCAGCTGGTTTAGAAACTCATCGCTTTTCAAGTGAAGGTTAAAGTGAGACTGCTAGCCTTTGCCTACTGTCTTGCTGATTTACAAGCTCATGTTGTATGTATATAATACACACACATAAGTCATTTGAGGATGGGAAGAAAGGGCTCAGGAAAAGATTTAAAGAGGAGATGTCATCTGAGATGAACCTTGAAAAATGCTAGGAATTCCACAACACATTGCTGAGAATGGAGTTCATTCCAAGCAAAGAAAGAGGAACAGAAACACAGGCTTGCCCCTAGGTACTGCATGAGTTTGAGCTGTGATCATTACCTACTTTGGGTTGTCCTGAGGAAAGCGATCTGTAAGTGATGTATAAATGTGGACTATCACCAGAATTGTTAAATATGACTTCATATACTTATTACATAACTGAGCAATTATGTTTGCCTCAGTTTCCTTCACTCTAAAATGTGGGTAACAGTAACGCCTATCTCCCCAGGTTGTTGTGAGATAATAATTGTAAAGTGCTTAGCAGTGCCTGGCACGTAATCAGCACCAAAAATGTTATTTATTATCTGTCATTATTATACTTGGGGTAAAAAAAATATTTATATGGTGTTAGGAAAAAAGCGTGGCAGCATGTAAGAGATGGTGGGTGACTAGATGGGTAAGAGGAGAATACAAATGAGGGTTTAGTTGTGTCAGAGATAAAGGTCGCTTCATCCTTAATGGAAGATCTCAAGATGCAGTGCAAGGTTAGAATTTAGCAGGAAGGCAGCTTTCCCTCACCCCAGTGTCAGCACCCTAGGATAAAACTGTTTGCCCCATTCTAATTACAGCTTCAGCTACTCACTATTACCCAAGCAAGATTAGGAGACTGGACAGGCAAGCCTGAAGAGACTGTAGGAGTCTCCAATGAGAGGGATGAAGCTATTGAGACAAGAGGTACAGGAGGCAGTCAAAGCTCTTGGAAGTAGACGGACTGAAAATAACAGCAAAGCCACAATGCACACAGACCTTTATGCAGAACCTGTAGGCTACACTCAGTTACTTCACACTTCCAGATATCAGGTAGGTCTTCCTTGAGCAATGGAGCTGAGCTTTATCTAAGCCTGTCTCTTCCATCCTGGGTTAAGGTGGGACAGAGTTATTTCTAGTGAGGGGGAACAAAACGTTACATAAACTGAATAAAAAAATAAGTAGATGCTGGGAGTAGCTATATCAACTCAAAATATATTTTGAAAGGCATTAAAATAATAGCTAGCATTTATATAGCCTTTTAAGTTGTGCAAACTGATTTATTTATATTTCCTTATTTCTTACCTCTGTTAAGTATTTGCTATTCTTATCCCCATTTCATAGATGGGGAAGCTAGATGGCACAGTGGATGGAGCGCTGGGTCAGTAGTCAGGAAGACACATCTTCTTGAGTTCAAATCTGACCTCAGACACTTACAAGTTGTGTGACCCTGGGCAAGTCATTTAATCTTGTTTGCCTCAGTTTCTTCATCTGTCAAATGAGCTAGAGAAAGAAATGGCAAATCACTCTAGGATCTTTGCCAAGAAATAACAACAGAAACCCAAACGGGCTCACAAAAAGATGGATATTACTGAAAATGAGTCAACAACAACAAATACAAGAGCCTGAGATAGGTTAGATGGCTTGTTGAGAATCACAGGGGTAATGGGTGTCATATAGGAACATAATGGCAGGATTGGAACTATAAGTGTTCCTGTCCACAAGGCCGGTATTCTATCCATGATGCCATCTTGCTGCCTTTATAAGCCCACTGTAGGAGCTGATGTTTCCTGGTTAGTTTAATCCAATGCAACTTACTTAGTTTTCATTGGTCACTTGCACTGGCTCATCAAGGACCATCGCATTGTGAAACTGAGGCAGTGGCGTGGTAACAGTGGACAGAGTGCTAGGTCTGGAGTTAGAAAAACATACGTTCTAATCCTGCCTTAGATACTTATTAGCAGTATGACCCTGCGGAAGTTACGTAACCTCTCAGCCTCAGTTTTCCCATCTATAAAATGTGGATAAAAATATCTCCCAGAATTTTGAAAATCAAATGAGATCATCTTTGTAAGATGCTTCGTAAACCTAAAAGCGCTGCATAAATGCCAACTATTATTATTATGGAACTGAGGCTGCTGCTGTGAAAAAGAAAGCCCTCCAGAAGAAAGCATATTCAGCGTCAACAAATACCTGTTTCCATTGATTTGAATTGAACTGAATCATGAAGGGAAGAAGATGTGGTGAAAACATAACGCTGGATTTGTGGCTAGGAGATTTGGCTGAGGAGCCGTGTAAATTTAGTAACCCACTTAATAACCTCTCTGAACCTGTTTCTCCCTTCCATAAAGTGACGGATTAGAACAGACAGTTTATAAGGTTGATTCCCATCTTTATCATTCTACGTTCTTTCAGTTTTATGGCCCTTTTCAACTCAAACACTGTATATTCTAGTCTAACATTCTATAGTTTTATGTACTAAATTGAGGCAGAGACAATTTTTTAGCTTTTGCAAAGCAGGTGTAGTCAGGGAAGATATGAGATTGAAACTCCAGGCTTGAGAGGGTGCTCGTGTTAGGAACTTACTGACAATATATCAAACCAACAAAGTAATGTTTAGAAATCACCTCCCTGTGTACAGTAACTGTGCATGGCGATGGAATAGGCATTGAAAAAATATGACATGGTCTTTGCCCTGAGGATTTGTAATCTGGGTAGAGAGACAAGGCTTTGTCAACACTTGAACAACCTGTAATGCACAACACAAGCCCTTCATAGAAGGTCTTTGCGAGTTTCCAGGCTTGAAAAATTATCACCCTAATGCTAACTGGTAAACTTAGCTTGTGGGCAGCCATACATGAGATGCAGTGGTTAGATTACCCTGTAGTCAGAAAGCCTCATCTTCCTCAGATACTTATTAGCTATGTGACCCTGGGCAAGTCACTTCATCCTGTCTGACTCATCTGGGAAAAGAGCTGGAGCAGGAATTGGCACACCACTCAAGGATCTTTGCCAAGAAAACCCCAGATACGTTCATGAAGAGTTAAACATGACAGAAATGACCCAACAAACTTATCTAGGCTCTCGGATAATAGATATACAGTTTTATCACTAGACTCATACTAGAAGCCTCTCCAGTGTGGAAGGACATATCAGAACTTGCTTTCTAGAGGCATAGCTTTTGAGAACCTAGGGTTACCTCCCTTCCACAATGAGTCACTGGAGGCTGACTTTGCTGTAGGACAAAGCTAATCTCAGTGAAATAGGGAACAATACAAGACACTATATCATTAAATGCTAAATTATGTGGTACAGATCAAAAGTACCATGAGAGTACAGACAATGGAGAGATGGTCAAAAAATAGGGAAGATTTTAAAGACGAGAGGTTTGTACTCACATTTAAGAGAGAGGACTTTTTAGGGAAGGGTATATGAGAGAGCTTGTATTTGTGCATGCATGTATTATTAAGTCTTACTATGTGTCAGGCAATGTTGCTAAATATTGGTTCTACAAAGAAAGGCAAAAATGGTTCAACTCAAAAAGGTTACATTTCTAATATGGAGGGAAATGTGAAGATTATTATGCAGAGCTGAATTAGATACAGAGAAAATGAAAGTCTCAAATGGGCGGGAGTAGCAGTGGGGAAAGGGGAGAGGAAATGCCACTGACAAAAGGTAGAAATTGACCTGAATCCTGAAGGAAGCCAGGGTAGCCAGGAGGTAGAGGTCTAGACAGCTTTTCAGGCATGGGTGACCACCAGTGCAAAGGTAGGGAGCTGGGAAATTTAATATCATGTGAGAGGAACAAGAAGAGGTGTACGCATGAGACATTTTTTTGTGGGGGAGAGCATAATCAGGGAGGCTGGGATAGAAGACACCATGAGCAGAGGCTCAATGTGTTGAGGAGCAAATGAGAAAACCAAAAATGGAATGAGCTGCTCTGAACAGTGAGATTCCCCAAAGTGTAAATGTATGTAAGTGGAGACTGCGTGACCATCAATCTGGAACTATACAGGACAAGCGATGCAATGAGAGTCGAGTAGGCAGGAAGGACTGGATTTGATAACAGCTACTTTTGAACTGAAATGTCTGTGCTGTTATAATTGTTGAAAGACAAGGGAGTTTCATTCCTCATTCCAGACGCTATTGCTTAGCTCTAGAGGACCAGGAGGGGATATAAACCCAGGCATACTGTTCCCCTTGGAGACAATGGAGCTTGTTCCCTGTTAAATGAGATTGGCTCAGTACCCACCTCTCCATTTTTCTATGGTCAGTCTAGATATCAGGAGAGTGAACTATAGACATGGTGTGTTGTCTTGTCTTTATTATAGCCTTTGTTTAAAGGAACAGCATTCAGGATTATCCACTCAAATTCCTTTGGCCTTGAATTATATTATTAAGGTATTAAGGACTTGTGTGTTTCTGCTTGTGGTCTGTAACTCTGAATCCCATGTATCCCATCAATACATGTCCAGAGGGAAGAGTCAAATAACAATGGTAGTCACTGGGTGCAGCAGGGTCTCATAAAGAACACTGGTTTGGAAGTTAGGAGGCCTGGCTTCTGGTCTTGGCTTTTTTGTTCGATAAGTCCTTGACTTTGGACAAATACATGGTGGTGGATTTTGTTGTTATAGTTTCCTCTACTTTAGGAGTATCAACACAGCATAGCAAGCAGAAGGTTCTAGAGCTGGGAAGGACCTTCTATAGCAGCAGTTCTCAACCTGTGGGTTGCAACCCCTTTGGGGGTTGAATGAACCTTTCACAGGGGTCACAGGGGTGGCCTAAAACCATCGGAAAGAACATATTTCCTATGGTCTTAGTAACAGAGACAGTGCTCCTCTATCCATCTCCAGGCAGATCCACCCACATGCAGATACGCCCACATACGAGTATTAAAGGGGTCAGGGCATTAGGAAGGTTGAGAACTGCTGTTCTATAGCATCTCATCTACCCATCTTCCCTTTGTTTTAAAGGTAAAGAGATGGGAGCCTAGAGAAATGGAATGTCCAAGACACCACAAACAATTCATGCCAGAACCAGGACCAGAACCCAGATTTCCTGGCTCCTAGTGTAGAGTCCTGATTCCACATAGACTCTCTCAGGCAATACAAATCATTGTGCTACATGGAAAGAGCACTAAATCTGCAGTCAGATGACCTGAGTTCAAATCTGCTCCCTGCTGTGAACTACTTGTTAATTGGAGCAAGTCACTTCCTCTCATTCACTTTACCTCAGTCACCTTATCTGTAAAATTAGAGTGTTGGACTAGATGAACTCTTAGTTTTTGTTTTCTGTTTCCCTGGCTTTAAGTTTATGATTCTCATTGCTCATAAGCCTGGTGGTTTGCACCTGGAAGAAATCCTTGGACTTGGAGCTCAGAAGGCACAAATTCATATCCTGCTCTAACATTTAATAGGGTGTGAGCATGGAAAGTTCACTTACCAACTCCAAGTCACTTTTGTTGTTGGTTAGTCATTTCCAATCCTGTCTGACTCTTTGAGGCCCTTTTGAGATCTTATTGGGCAAAGACACTGGAGCAGTTTGCCATTTCTTTTTCTAGCTCACTTTACAGATGAAGAAACAAAGGCAAACAAGGTTAAATATTTCCCCAGTGTAACACTCTTAATAAGTATCTGAGGCTGGATTTAAACTCAGGTCTTCCTGACTCAAGGAATGGCACTCTGTCCACTGGCCTTGAGTCACAATTTCTTATCCAGCAAATGGGGCTAATGATAGAAATTATCTCACTAGGTTGTATTCTGGATCAAATGAAAACAAAATAGAATGCTTTAAAACCTTAAAGTCCTATATAAATGTTAGGTACTCAGTGCTATCCTTGAATCATACTGGTAAACAAAGACCTACATACCTTGGGATATCAGGATTGAATCCTTCTTCTTCTAAAGTTCACCTGCTGGTCCTTTCGTGAAACTAAAATGCTTTCATAGCACAAAGCAATCTAGGAGCCAGCACTATTTATCACTGAACAAATGAAGCAGAGTGGGATGTATTAGGTATAGCAGTGTCCTGTAAAGAACACTGGCCTGGAAGTTAGGAAGCCTGGGTTCTGGTCTTGGCTTTTTCATTTAATAGGCATTTGACTTAGGGCAAATTTCCCAGTCAGTTGCCTGTTCTGTAAAATGGAGATAATATTGCCTATTTAAAAGCACAGAGATATTTGATCTTTTGAAATTCCTTCCAGCTGTAACAAGTATGATTCTAAAGACATTTTCGTTGGAATTTTTTTTTCTTTTCTCGTGTCTTATTTTCACGTTTTGCTAGAGAATGATGGTGATGATAAGTGATTAATTAATGAAACAATATATAAAGACATTAAGCACCGACTATGTTCCAGGGATAGCGCTAAGCTCTGTGGATGCAAATACAAAAAATTCCACCTGAGATAACAGTGGCATCATTATCTTTCCTTTAAGATTTTCTAGTTTACCAAGAATTTTTGTGCCTAGTTTCTCTAGCTTGGATCCTCATCTATATTTCAGAGGTAGAAATGGAGGTTTCTTGGAGTTAAGTGATATGGAAAACATCCCACAGATCATTCATACAGATCCAAGACTGGATTGGGCCCATTCCATTGTGCTTTCTCAAATATTGCGAAGCAACTAATGACACAGTAGAAAGAGCACTGGGCCTAAAGTCAGGAAGATGAGTTCAACTCCAGCCTCGGACCCTGACTAGCCATGTGACCCTGGGGTAAGTCGCTTAACCTCAGTTTTTTCAAATATAAAATATATAAATATAAAAAATAAAAATAAAAAATAAATATATATAATAGCACCTACCTCACAGGGTTGTTGTGAGGATGAAATGCAATATCTGTAAATCACTTAGCAGAGTGCTTGCTCAGAGCTGGTGATTAATTAATGCTCATTATTCTCTCTTTTCAGAAATGGCAAACTAAGTTCTTCCAATTGGATTTCTGTTATAAGTAACATAAAGGAACTAAAGCTATTTTAACTATGAGGCAGAATAGTGAGAAAAATGTGATTTGTTTATTTTAGCAATATTGGAAAGGAGTGACATAAGAAGGCATTTCATTTCTTTGGCTGTATTTTATGTATTTGATCTAGTCCCTATAATTTAGTTTCTTCACAATCAGTCATTTCTAAAGCAATCTTTGGCTTCATTAATAGAAGTCCATATTCAAGATGAGAGAGGTAATAATTTTGCTAGGCTCAATCTTTTCCAGAGCATGGCTAGAGTACTGTGTTTACATACATGGCCCCTCCGGTCTCCTCCCTTCCTCTCCTTCCCTCCCCTCCCCTCCTCTTCCCTCCATTCCCCTCCTCTCCCCTCCATTCCCCTCCTCTCCTCTCCTCTCCTGTCCTTTCCTCTCCTGTCCTCTCCTGTCCTCTCCTGTCTTCTCCTGTCCTCTCCTGTCCTTTCCTGTCCTCTCCTGTCCTCTCCTGTCCTCTCCTCTCCTCTCCTGTCCTCTCCTCTTCTCTCCTCTCGTTTCCTTTTTCCTTTCCTTTCCTTTTTCCTTTCCTTTCCTTTTTCCTTTCCTCTCCTTTCCTTTCCTCTCCTCTCCTTTCCTTTTTCCTTTCCTTTGCTTTCCTTTTTCCTTCCCTTCCCTTCCCTTCC
>CM053594.1:78440406-78459956 GCA_028646575.1 Pseudocheirus occidentalis
AGAACTTTCACTATTAAATTTCACTTTATTAACTTGATATCATTCTAAACTGTCAAGACCTTTTCAGATCTTGAGTTTGTCAGGAAATGTGTTAGCTGGATACCCACCTTTATGTCATCTGTAAATTATATTTGTTAGAGCTCAGTAGAGACAAAGGACTCACTACAGCATGTTTAAATAATATTACAACATCTCACTTGTGAGGATCTTTGTGTCCTTCAGATGAAGAAACTCCTTCAGAAGAGGAATTGTCATTGTGTCAACAAAGAGCTCATGACTCAAACATTTTGGACAGAGCATTTTTAATTTTTTTGTTTTTCCCAGTCATCAACACAGCTACAATAAAATGAGCTAGAATTGGACAGAATTGGACTGAAAATAAAAAGTGAATTTTACTGTAAAACATCTCAATGATACTAGGATAGTATCAAGAAATTCCCCAAATATCTTTCCTCCTTGTCACTTCATATAGCACTTTGTACCTTTCTAATACTCTATTAGATCACTCAATTGTGGATAATGGTGACTGTATTATCACTACTTTATTGAATGCTTGTTTTATGTAAGTGTAAGTGCCATGTCTCCCTGCTAGCTTGGGACCTCCATGAGGGCAGGTTTGATCTTCAGATCTCAGAATTTTGTACATGGTGTTTAATAACAGGTTGCTAAATTATTTAAATTTTCACAGATGTGGGTTCCATTAAAATGCACTGTGAGGACATATTTTCCCAAATGTTACTGAATGTTCCATAAGCCTCTTCTGTGATTGGGTCTACTTTTGACTAACCATGGCTTTTCCTCTGATAGGAACAGAAAGCCTGTCAGCACTGGGAATAAATGAAGTGAGTTAGGAGGTGATTACTTTGAAAGATAGTGTATGCTCATGTAGCTGGAATAAACCTTTTTGAAGCTATACTTAAGTCACTTTAGTAACAGACTTAGCCTTAAATTAAAGATGTCACCTATTCCCTGAGGCTATGTCAGGTTACCAGGACTATTTATACAATTCCCTTTCTGAGAAGACAAAAAGCAGAGGATAATGTAGACTTATAGAAATTCAAGGTTGAAGGACCTTGGAGCCATCTGAACTGATGGCTACCCAAACTGGAATCCCATTGACAAAATCCTTACAAAGGCTCTTCCAGTCTCTAGGACAGTTGAGGGCAGTGAACTCACTACACCCCAAAGCAGCTTATTTCATTTTGGAGGTAGCTTTAATTTCTAGAAAAATCTTCCCTTTATTGGGACAAAAATCTGTCTTCCTCTCATGTCTGCCTTTTTTTTTGCATAACCTGGTAATTATAGATTTGATACCAAAAGGAACCTTTGAGTGGATTGGGGCTGGCATGAGGCAATCAGGGTTAAGTGATTTGCCCAGGGTCACACAGCTAGTGTCAAGTATCTGAGGCAAGATTTGAACTCACATTGCCTGACCCCAGGGCCAATACACTATCCACCTAGCTACCCACAAAAAGAACTTTCAAGACCATCTTATATCCAAACTTATATTTCAAACTTGAGGAAACTGAAGCTCAGAGGACTGGAATGTTTTTCCCAAGGTAATTAGAAGGAAGTGGGATTTGAACTTTGGTTCTCTCATACCAAACCCAGTGCCCCTTCTGATGGGTCAAGTGGATGAATCTATTCACCCTTTCAAATGATGGTTCTTAAATTCCTTGGACAATTTCTGCATTCAGATCTATTAGGTTAGGATTGGGTCCAAGCAATTATGGAACTGGTTGTCATTGAGTCATGGCCAATCAATCAAACAACAATGATTTATTATTTTATCTACTATGGACCAGGGAGCAGGGAAGGTGGAGATAGGGAAAGGCCTCCTGTAGAAGGAAGTATTGATGCTGAGTCAAGTCAGTAAGTCAGGAGTCATTTGTTAAGAATTTACTAATGCCAGATAATGTACTAATCTCTGATGTGGTTATAGTTTGTCCTTCATTCTAGTAAAGGACCAAGATATCAGGAAGGTGATGCCATGATGTATAGGTAAATTGGATGTATGTGAAGGAGGGCTGTGCAAAGTCTCCAGCCTCACTTTTACCTCTGGAGCTATCTGGATCAGGTATCAAGATATAGATCAGGATGACTGGAGATGGCCCAGGAGGCAGTGGAGGACTTTAGTCTTTTCAAGCTAATATCTTGAACAGGTCTCAGTTACACTCAGTTACATTTGGGAATTAAGACGTAAAAAGACGGAAAAAGCAAGACAACCCCTGCCCTCAAGAGCTTACATTCCAATAAGGGAAGACTGTACATAAAAAGAAGCTTAAAAGCACCTGGGTTGGGGAAGAAGACACTTAAGTGGGGTTGTGGGAGAAAGAATTCCAGAGAATCCAAGCTGAACCTAGAAGGAGAAGCAAGGAATAAACGTGGCTGGCTGAGCTACTTCCTTTAAATGAAAGTTCTGGGAGGACCTACCTGACCCACAGCAGAAGAGACCTAAGGTTGGAAGGATCTTCTAGGGGAAGAAGGTTGTGAATAGTAGAGAAAGAAGTCCCAAGATTTAGGAGTGGGGCCCAAAGAAGAAAGAAGTAGGGAACCCTGAGGGAAATTAGGGAAGTCAGGAGGTGGCGGTGAGGAGGGAGAATTCCAGATGTGAGGGATAGCAAAGGAAAGGCACACAGTCTGCAGATGGAGTGTCATGTTCAAGGAACAGCACGAAAGGAAGTCATTTTCACTGTACAGTTAGGTGTGTGGCAAAGAGTAAAAGATGAGAATACTAGAAAGGTATTAAGGGTATCACTTATGAAGGGCTTTAAAAGTCAGACGGAGGGGTTTATATTTGATCCTGTCATTATTAGGGAATTGCTGGAGTTTATAGTGGGATGACATGGTTGAACTTATACTTTAGGAAGTTTGCTTTGGGAGCTGAGTGGAGGATAGACTGGGGTGGGGAAAGATTTAAAGCAAGGGGACCGACCAGGAGGCATAGAGAATGAATGAATTTCCCAGGTAGGCTTTGAGGCAGGATTTGAACACACATGTTTATGCTTTGAGCTTTAGTGTCCTATCCACTACAACATGCTGCCTCACTAAGAAAGTTTCAGACAAAGGGCTTTGAATTCCAAGTATACTGAGATTGATCAAGGGAAGAATTAATCATTTTGAGGAGCCCCATGGTTAGTTTGACGAGCTTATGGCATAAACCTTTGTCAGAAGGGGGCATCTCCCATGGAGCTAGGCATGTGCTCTAGCATCTTGCAGAGAGAACATAGGAAACTCCTTTGGTGGAGGTTGTCTTCAAGGCAATTGGTTCCTGTGAGGAATTTATATGTCTGTTGTCTTATAAAAATGAGCTGGAAAGTGGCTCACCCTTTTGACCCTTTGCCCTTTCAGACAAGAGACCAGAAAATGGCAATGTGGAGCATATGGCACACAACCAGTGTTTGCCTAGACAAGTCTAATATTGCAGTTTAGGAGAAAGACAGGGCTTAGAGGAGCAGATTTGAATGTCATCTACATAGGGACGATAATTGAACCCATGGGAGCTGATGAAATTACCAAGAGACAGTGAGGAAAGAAAAGATAAGAGAACCCAGGAGAGAGCCCTGGGATGTTCTCTTGCATAGAGTGACAGCAAAGGGAGCCTCAGAAACAGCAGTTTAGTGGGTAGGAGAGAAACCAGAGGAAAGGAGGACCATGACACCCCCCCCCCCCGGTCTCAACCCAGCCTTCCTACCAACGTGAAAGTGCTTACCCAGAAGGAGGCAATATAAACGGTAGGGATGGTTGACAGTAGACAGAGAGACAGAGACAGAGAAAAAGAGAGACATGTGTGTGTGTGTGTGTGTGTGTGTATGTAAAACTTACACACATACTATATATATATATAGAGAGAGAGAGAGACAGAGACAGAGACAGAGGGAGAGAAACAGAGAGAAATACAGAGAGAGAAGAGGAGGAGGAAGACAGAGAAAGGGGAAGAGGAAGGAAGAAGAGATGAAGCAGTTTACCAGTTTCAAGGAGTTAAATTAAACCTCTAGAAACAAAGAGGAGAACCAACCAAGGTTTCAATGGAAATTAAACCCTGGGTGAGCTGGTCACTACATGAGGGCATCATAATAAGGGAAAGGACATCAAAACCTTGTAAATCAAGAGAGGTACATTTTCTTGGCCATATGAATTTCCTACACATCCCATCTCCCTCACTAAAATCTAATTCACTTGTATGTCATGGAATCACCTCCATAATGTCATGGTCCCCTTTGAAAATGAAGGACAAGCAAAAACATGCCTCACTACCAATCTATTTTGTTTATATACTCTTTCACTGATCCCCTTTGTATTTGTTGAGCATTTCCACCTGGATTGTCATATTTTCATCTCAAACTCAAAATGTCTAAAACAGTACTACTTCTCTTTTGTCCCCAAACCACTCCACTTCTAAACTTCCCTGTTTCTCCCAAGGACAACCATTCAGGTTTTTAACCTTGGAAATTTGTATGCAGTTAAAGGGCTGCACTTGAGGACCTAGAGTGCTACATGTGGCCTTGAGGCAGCAGGTTCCACACCCCTGCACCAAACCATATAGTGACTTCTATATAATCAGGAGATAAGGTTTCATTTAAATGAACACATCTATGGTCTTCACAGTAAAATGATAAATGGGACATTGATTCTTGAATTTCCTAATTATGCTTCCCAGCTCCAGAGATTAGTTGTTGTTTGATTTTTATCCATTGTATCTCCTTTGTTGGGGCAGTTGGGTTGCATGGTGGGTAGAACACTGGACCTGGAGTCAGGAAAAACAGTTCAAATTCACCCTCAGATATTTATTAGCCTTGGATAAGTCACTTAACCCTGGTTGCCTCAATTTCTCCTCTGTAAAATGAACTGTAAATGGAAATGCAAAAATCTCTAAAATGTCTCTGCAAGAAAATCTCAAATGAGGCCATGAAGAGTAGGATGTGACTGAAATGTCTGAACAACAATAACAATCTCTCTTGTCTGATAATATAACACTCCTTCATGCCTCTGGATTTCCTTGATCATGAGCAATCACAAAGCCCATACTGTTCTAGAGATCTACAGGGAAATCAAGCTCTAGGCTTCCTTTAGTTTATTACAAGTACTCTCAGCATTGGTGAGACCAGAATGCTGCACAGCTGGACCAGATGTTGTCATCCTAAGGCCTGTAATAAAGGCAGATGCAGCAGAACAATTTGGTAAGAAAGTCATCTGTTTATGAAAACCCAAGAAAGCAAAAGAGAAATATTATTTATGTTTTATGTCATTCACACCCATTTAGGCCTTGGGAGAATGTCAATGGCTATTGCTCTCATTGCAGCAGAATTGTCCTTATTTTTAACATGGGAAGAGTGCTGACCTTGGTCATACTCCCCACTCATCCATCACCCAGTTCTATGACCTTGGGCAAGTTACTAAAATTCTGAGCCTCCTATCACTCAACTGGAAAACGAGAGAGTCAGACTAGGTTATCTCTAATGCCTTTGCAGCTCTGACATTCTGTGCTTACATTATTCTAATCAAGAAGATGAAGTGGTCATTCCTTGAAAAGCACATTGATACACTTGTATAGGAATCATGAAAGATTCTGTCTTCTATAGGTTTCCTACAGTTCCTACTAGATTATGGGCACAAACCATTCAATCCTCAATCAATCATTTGAAACTATTATATGTCAAAATATCAGCACAGCTGTTATCACACTTCCCAGATGCTGCTTCTGTTCCCCACCAATGCCTACACACTTTGTGACTATTAACTCTACTAAGTCTGGGAAACTAGTTGGATTATCTCCTTTCTACAGATGGAGAAATTGAACCATGAAAAGAGACTGAGGCAGGATCATAGACACGCATGGTTTGTTCTACACCCTTCATACTCCCCTTATGCATTATTATGGGAGGAAATACTCGTTTATTTAGTCACTGAGGGGAAAAGAATCAGTTTCCTTGATTTTCAGTCAGGCACCAAAAGCTATTGAGGGCCTGTCATATATGCATACCACGGGGGTCTTATGCACATGTAGGTAGACAAATAGAATAGAAACAGAAATGTATATTGCTAGATCCAGAAGGGAACTTAAACAAAGAAATTCATTGTAAGGGTGGGGTCAAAATAAGCACTCCCCTCATCCCCACAATTTAGCCCTGACACATTTATTAGGTGAGGAAACATCATGATTATTTACTAAGTGTGAATAAGACCTGGGCACCTCCCAATGTGCTATTTGAATTTATTTTATATTGGCTGAGGGGCTTGATCACATCCTCTGGTAAAATAGATGGGGATAACATTAGCTCAGGAAGCAAGGCCTGGAGTTAGATTTTGCTGTTCAATTGTCTCTGACTTTTCCTGGCCCCATTTGGGATTTTCTTGGCAGAGATACTGGCGTGGTTTGCCATTTCCTTCTCCAGCTCATTTTCCAGATGAGGAAACTGAGGCAAACAGGGTGAAGTGTCTTGCAAAGGGTCACACAGCTAGTAAGTGTTTGAGACCAGATTTGAATTAAAAAACAATGAGTATTCCTGACACCAGACCTGGCACTCTATCCACTGTGCCACCTAGCTGCCCTAGAGTCAGAAGACCAGACTTGAAATCATGCCTCAGACACTGTGTGATCCTGGGCAAGTCATTTAATCTCTGCCTCAGGGATGGGGATATTAACAGTTCCTACCTTCTAGGGTTTTTGTGTGGATCAAATGAGATAATCTTTGTAAAAGCACTTAACACAAAGAGTGATTGGACTCTATAATATGTAAATGTTTTTTTCTCTTTCCTTCTCCCTGTTTAAAAACCATCAAACTAGTTGGAATCAGAGATTTGGAGCAAATAGTGAGCCAGGGAAGAGTGCTCCAGATGAGCACCTGAGAGTGTGGGGTACTAAGAGATCAACTCAGCATCATCCTAGAACTTCTCGCTGCCCTCTTGGATGAAGGAACTGGGCATTTATACGAGTGTTCCTGAAAGAGCTGCAACGGGAGCTAAAATAAGGACCGGGACTAATCCAAGATGTTATCAGAAACCCCACAGAAAAGCTGTAATGCAATTATGGGGCACTTCCTGAATTCCCAGTGAAAGAGAGGAAAAGACTTCTAGTCACCAATAATTAAGAGCTGCCTCTTTGCTATATGTACTCTCAAAGCTTGGCACTATTTTCCTCCAGACTCTACTATTAGGGAAAGACTATGCCACATGCTTTCTTTTTTTGGGGGGGTGGGGAGGATGATAACTAACATTTATACAACACTTTTATGGATTACAAGGTGATTTACAAATACAATCACATTTTATTCTTGCAACAACCCTGGGAGGTAGGTGTCATTATTATCCTCAACTTACAGATGAGGAAACAGAGACAGACAGAAGTTAAGTGTCTTACCCAGGGTCACACAGCTAAAAAGTGTCTGAGGTCACACTTGATTTTAGTTAATCCTGACTCCCAAGTCCCTTTCTCTATCTACCAAACTACCTGGCTGTTTAGGATGGGTCATGATTTGAAGAAATCTAGTGACTATAAGAAGTGGAAGTGAGAATGAAATGCGTTCCAGAGATAGGAGACCATTTATACAATGAAATTATAGATAGAATGTCATGTACAGGCCATTCTAGTACAAACGAGCTGGCAGGTTAGTTTGACAGAAGGGGAGTAACATGAAATGACAGGGGCTAAGTATGTCAGAGTCATGTTTCTGAGGGCTTTAAATGCCAGACTAAGGAGTTAGTGTGTTTTTCTGAGGCAATTTATGAGTGGCACTGATAATCTCTGCGTTAGGGATCTATAGTAGATAGACCTATGGTAAGATCTATTTTTTAGGAATATTGATTTGGTAGTTGTGAGGAGGGTGGATTAGAGAGAAGATGCTGAAAGAAGGGAGATGGGTTGGGAGGCAATTTCAACAATCCAGGTGGGATGCCGCAATGGCCTGAAGTAGGGTGGAACCTATGTGAATTGGGAGAACATTTCTGAGAGGTACAATCGATAAGACAGTACAACTGATTGTTTTGGGGAGTTGAAGAAAAGGAAGAGAATAAGCTGATTCTAAGGTCACAAACCTGAGTAACTGGAAGGATGATGATGTTTGTAATGCCAAGCAAAGGCAACTTCCAAGGTTCAGAATATCAGCATAGCAAACTCCATTTATTCAGTGACAGATTAACATTCACAGAACAGAGAAAATCAAAATACAGTACCACTCATTCATTTAGCAAGTAGGTTCTCAACTCAATCCAATTACTACTCCAGCCCCAGACAGTACATTCATTTAGTCAGTCAAAGTCTCTCTTCTCAAACGGAGATTAGTTTCCAATCATAAACAAAGTATATTCATTTGGTCAATCAAAGAGCACAAAAAGTCAACAGTTTGCCATCCCTGGATCACAACTGAATTACAATACCATCCATTAATGCCAAGCACTTTCTCAAAAGGGGCAGGAGAGCACAAAAGGCCATCTACCCTTGAGCTACAACAAGGTTAAGATATCATCACAGCATTGGAAACCCAAGGAAAGATCCTTCCTTCATCTTGACAGAAGGCAAATTCTCAGCAATCTCTGTTCCTGGGGAGACAAAGCTTAACAAAGCCACAATATAGATTGCCAGTGTCCTCATTAATTCACTCTCTGTCTGCAGAACAGTCCCAGAACCTCTGAAAACATCAGCAAGACCCACTTCCAGGATTTTTGTAAACATACAACAAGAAAACCATCCTTCAGGGCTTCTGAACCAACAGCAAGGCTTGAGGACCTGTACAACAGCAGCACTGTCCTTCACTGGCAGACAAATCTGGCAAAACAACAACAAAACAGACAGACAAAATACCGGCATCACAGCCATGCCTTCTCAGTTCTCGGAAGCTCTGGGTGGCAGTTCTCAGAAGTCCTGGGCAGCTCCAACTAGCCCTAAGCAGTCCTCTATCAGCAACTCTGGCCCCTGGCAATTCTCCTCTCTGCCTCTGTGATACTGCTCCCCAAAAGTCCTTCTGGCCTCCTCTGCTTGGGCCTTCTCTCTCCTTGGGTTTCTCTCTGAATCCACAGCACCAGCTCCTCCCAGTTCAGCCCTCTCTCTTCACTTCAACAAGTCCATCCCACAAGTGGGATTCACAAGCTCTGGGTTTTAACACTCAACTGGAAAACCAAGTCAATACATGGGGATGTTTAAATTCCATTATCATTATATTCTACCCCTCCAGGATCCTTGGCCTTACAATCTCAATCTAAATGGCCAGGGATGCTGGAATGAATAGAAGCACTATGCTTTGTAATCTTACCAACTATGCCATTTTGGGTAGACTCTTAAGGAGCCTAGATATCTTTGATACTTGCATTGGGCAAGCAGGCCAGAGGAAGTCTGACAAAGAGTAAGTCTCTGCTAGATCATTCTATGGCGCTCTCACATGACATGGAAGGAAAATGTGACTGTATATACAGAAAGGTTGTAGGAGGAATCTAGGGTTGGTCTAGAGGAGGAGTTTGGGGAGGGTCTTTGGGAGGAGTCAGGTGAGGTCAGACTCCAGTAATGTGTTTGGGGAGGTTCCAAGTGGGGTGGTGACTAGAAGCAGTGGCAGTGGCAGCAACTGTGGCTGCAGTGCAAACTCCTCTTTTTGAGCCAGCCAGAATCTTTGCTAAGGACTCCTGCTGAGAACTTCCAAGGACGGGAACTGCAGGGGACCAGAGCTGCTTGGAACAAACTGAGTGGAGGCTGAGCAGTTCCCGTGAGTGAGGAGAGGAGGGTCTTTGCCTGAGGTAGCCTGTCCTGTTTTGAAGGCTTGAGAATGTGGGTGTTTACTATATTAACTACGTGTGCCAACTTCATAACTACTGTGATGGTTTTGACTTTCTGGTTTTGGGACTCAGTTTTCTGGTATCTGAATAAATGTTCTAGGTATGTTTCCCATGTATAGCGCCTGTTATATTTTGTGGTTAATAAGCATCTCAGCATATTAATAGTTACTGTAGGCATGAATACTGCATTGTTAATACAGTGTTATCAACAGAAATGTAGAAGGCTGAGAGATGTCCTGAGGGAAAATGTGATGAGTTGTGTTTTAGACATGGACCTGAGACATCAACATCTAGACAGACATTCCCATTTACTAGGTGGTTGGTAATTTAGGAACTACAAATCTGGAGAAAGATAATTGCCATAGAAATAAATTTGAGAGCAGTCTTCACAGAGGTGATAATTGAATCCATGATGAGATAAACAAGGGATTGCATGTATAAAACAGAAATTCTTAGCCCTTTTTGTGTCATGGACCCTTTAGGGTGAAGGTGAAGCCTATGGATTCTTCTCAGAATAATGTTTTTAAAGGCATAAAATAAAACATAGGATTAAAAGGAAACCATTTATTGTAAAATGTAGTTAGCAAAATTCTGGAACTCTGGGTTAAGAAGCCCTGAACTGTGGAAAGATGAGAGATCTGGAACAGAGCCTTGGAACATAAACTGTTAGAATAAAGAATATAGAATGGTAAAACTGGAAGTAATTTTGGAGATTATCTAGCCCAAGGGTGGGGAACCTGCAGCCTCAAGGCCACATATGACTCTCTAGATCCTCAAGTGTGGCCCTTTGACTGAATCCAAACTTCACAGAACAAATCCCTTTAATAAAAGAGTTTATTCTGTAAAATTTGCATTCAGTCAGAAGGCCACACCTGAGGACCTAGACTAAAGGGTCAAATGCAGTCTGGAGGATGCAGGTTTCCCACGTCTGATCTAGTTCAGTTTTTCCATTTGATAAGCTAAGGAAACATTTCAATGTCCAGAAAGTTTAAATCACTTACAGAAGGTCATGTACTTGATCAGAAAGAGAACTAGTTTGTCATCAAGCCCATAATTTAAACCTTCCCAAGTTACTAGTGCTAGGCTGAAAAAAAATCATGGAGAACTCAGGATGACCTCTGTGTCTTGTCATCTTTTCAAAGGTGGAAGAAAAGTTGAGTAGAACCACTATCCTGGAACTGATTCAGACTAAAAAGGAAGAACTGGTTGCTGAAATACAAATGATATGAATGTTGGGGTAGGGGAAATACTGCTTAATCTTAGAATTTGTGACAGAGAGAGAAAAGATGAGCATGTATACTTAGCTTTGGGAAGAACAGATTTTCAAAGTTAAGGAAAAAAGACAAAGTAGGGAAAGTTAGCCCAGGAAGCAGGGAGAAATCTCAAAGATGAAATTCTGAAGAATGAAACAGAAATGATTTTGAGGAGAAGGAGAAGAGTCTAAAAAAACCAGACCAAAGGAACTCATCAACCAATTAGATTAATGGGGTAAAAGTAGAGATAATAGAAGCTTAGTGACAAAAGGAGGATTAAATACAAGAGAACATTTTAAGAATAATGTCAGATATTCTGAAGTTCAGCTGAGTTAAAACTGATGGAGAATGGTAATGTTGTCTCACTTGTTTTGCCTTAAAAACAAAAAACAAGCTACATTTGGAGAAAGGAGAATGGTCAAAGAGGTGTTATTACTCCTTCTTTCAGCACAGTGGATAGAGTGCTGAGCCTGGAGTCAGGAAAACCTGCATTCAAATGCAGCCTCTTACTTACTTACCATATGACCCTGGGTAAGTGACATAACCTCTGTTTGCTTCAGTTTCCTCCCAGGATTATTGTGAGGATGAGATAATAAGTATGAATCACTTAATAGGGTGCCTGGCACATAGTAAGCCCTGTATTAATGTTAGTTATTGTTTTTATTAATGATAACAGAGGATGGAGAGAAAGTAGCACTAATGAAACCCTACTTTGATTCTATTTTTTTCAACAGAATGGCCTTTAGACCTGAAAAGATGGATCAAAAAAATGAATTATAGGAAGAAGTATGGAAAAAAAGGCAGGGGAATAGCAGAATTAATGGCTGATGTAGAAACATGTTTTGCATGACATCATACATATAATGGGCATCATTTTTTCTTACCTTTTCAATGGATAATGGAGGATTGAAGGGAGGGTTAGAATTTGGAACTGAAAATGAAAATTAAATTTAATTAAAATGTGAAACAGGACAATGTTGTAGATATACTTTACCTACCTTTTAGCAAAGAATCTGATAAAAAAAAATTTTCATGTTTTTATGTGGACAAGCTATAGTAGATTCAGAACTAGATGAATGTCCACATCCAAAGAGTTATCATTAAAAGCAGTTAGGTGGTCCAGTATAAATAGAGTGCTGAACCTAGACTCAGAAAGACTTGACTTCAAATCAGACCTCAAATACTTAATAAGTTATTTGACCCCAGATAAATCATTTAAGTGAGCTTAGCCTCAATTTTCTCATCTGCAAAATAGGCAGAATAGTACTCCCTTTTATTCTTGTTGTGAGGATAGAATGATACAATATTTGTGTAGCACTTTGCAAACCTTAAGGTTCAACTGTTTCAGTCCAGCTCCATTTTGGGGTTTTCTTGGTAAAGATACAGGAGTGATTTGTCATTTACTTTTCTAACACATTTTACAGATAGAGAAACCAACAAGATTAAGTGACTTGTCCAGGGCCCCACAGCTAGTAAGTGTCTGGGGTCAGATCTGAATTCACGAAGACGAGTTTTCCTGATTCCAGGTCTGGCGCTCTATCTACCAGCTCACCTGGCTGCCCAATTCTTGTTCTTATTATGCTGATTTGAAAGAGGTTTCCAGGTGACCTTCTCAGGCAGCTTTGTCTGGTCCAGATGCGTTTAACATTCATATCAATAATTTAGGCAGTGGCATAGATTACATATCAAATTTGCAGATGATGCCCAGTTGGAAAACAGATTGAAGGTCTGATTGTCTTAAACTCTTCAGTGCCATCTCATCCGTTTTCATTGCCTTGGCATTTCCAAGGAATACCTCAGCAGTCACCTATTATGGTCTTTTTTTTCAGTCCATGTTTTATTCTAATCAAGGGCTGATTCTAGTATCTTAGAGTGTCATTATACCAGGTCAACAAAATAATTTGAGCTCATCAGGAGGATATTTATAGCTTCTATTAACAGAGTAGATATAATTTCCTTGAGCCTCCTTACCACACAGTTTCTAGTAACTTCAAAAATACCAATGGTCAGAACTTAAGGAGCGTAGAGTTATTGGGGCTTTGCCTCAAAGGTACAGGAAGTTTCAGGTTACTCATAGTACTTACAGTCTTTCAACAGTTTAGAAATAATTAAATATAACTTGCAGCAACCCCTCCCCCATATATATATGTGTGTCTGTGTACATAATATATATGTTTGTGTGTATGTGTGTGTGTGTGTGTGTATGTTACGTATATAGTTAACATAGAAATCTACGAGATGGATAGTTCTGCCCCACAGTCGCTACACCTGAGGTGGGCACCTCCCTAGCCCAGCCCCACCTTGATGTCCTTCACCTCGGCAGTAGCTTCCCAGAAGTAACCTCATGATGGCCCAGGTCTTATGATGTACTTTTACTTTTTAACTTTGTATCTCTAATACCTTACAGATTTTTTCAAAAATTGAATTAAATTACACAACCTTGGGCAAGCCATGGTATCTCCCGGAGTCTCAGTTTATTCATCGTCAAAAGAAGATGGAGGTTGAATCTCTCCACTCCTTTCCAGCTCAAAAAGTCATTTCATAAATGATAGACCGTTGTGCCTTCTCTCTCCTCCACCCCCACCACACTGCCGCTCCAGTGATTTTCTGCATCAGCAACAGTTCAGATGCATTAAAAGATGGAGTTACCTTCTACATGAGTGAGTGAACCTCTGAGCAAATGGCAAGAGCTACTGAATCTGCCATTCTCAGTAGCACTGGGGAGGGCATTGTTTACCAGTATACCTGATTGAGCATGGGAAGAGAGCACCTGTTTGGTTCTCAGAACTAGGTTTTCAGGGCTAGAGAGGTAACAGCTGCTCTTAGCATCATTAAAGGAGATTACTGCGGTCACAGACTTATTGAAGGAGGAATGGAGAAGCAGCTCTGAATGAGACAGTTGGCTCTGGACAAAAACGATTCTGTAAAATCTGGGCCAGCTTATGTAAAACCACTTAGTAGGGGAACATTTCTTGCCCAGACTCCCTATTTTCTTTTCCCCATTCTCCTATCATCTCTATCATTCTTTCCCTTAATTCAGACTCTAAGTCTTAACAGGTTACTTCCTATATGAGATTGCCTGATCTTCCCCGTTATTATCACTTCCTCTTCTCCCATATTACTTTGTGTTGACTTGTTTATGAACACATTGTTTTCAAAAGACTGGAAAAATACAAGAAAATGTAATGTACATCATATCCAAAACAATTTACCTGGAAAATAGATCAAGCCGATATAAAGTGAGAATCACCAAACTACCTGAAAAGTACAACGGAAAAAAAAATGTGCTTAGATATCATCTTTCAAGAAGGCATTAAAAACCCTACCTACATATATTAAAAAAAGAAGACTGAACAGAAATACTGAAAATATCCACCAATCACCTCTCTAAAAAAAGAAAACTTCAAAATTAAAACTGCCATGAATGACATAGCCAAAATCCAGAGCTCCTAGGTTAGTGGAAAAAAATATTTCAAGCATTCATAAAGAAAATGTTCAGACACCAAGATGCCACAGACAGTATCATATACGATTTAGGAGCTACCTCATAAAGAATTAGAAAATGTGGAATACAGTGGGATAAAAGGCAATATATCTATTGGTCTATCTGTGTCTATCTACAGAAATACAATATACATGTATATATGTGTGTGTATACACACACACACATATATTTTTATTCAAGAATGTAAAGATAGAACTAATGCATTAAAGAAGAAAAAGGGTGAAATGGTATAAACTTACACAATTTGGGAGCACAAGTGGAAATCTGGATTGAGGATGCAGTGTGGTAGCCGGTTCCATTAAAACTTCTTTTTCATCCAAACGGGGCAAAGGAAGATATATGTGCACATACACACACACATACGCACACAGAGTTTGGGGTAGACCAACATCTAATTCAACAAAGACACGAGAAGGAAAATAGAGAAGGGGAAAGGGAGAATAACAGAGCATGTAGAGTCAGGAAGAGATTAGCCTAAAATACAATAAATCCTGAATTCAGAGAGAGAGTTATGAAGAGGAATTTAAAAGCAGAGAAAGAAAATAAGAAATCGTGATGAAGGTCTGAACGAAGGAAAGAGAAGAGCAAAGAAGTAGAAGCCCATCATAACTGGAAACAAGAATACTAGACAGTGGAAGCAGCCAGATGGCACAGTGGATATATCCCTGGACCTGGAGTGGAAAACCTGATTTTAAATCCAGCCTTAGATGCTTATTTAGCTATATGACCCTAAGTATGTCATTTAACTTCTGTCTGCCTCAGTTTACTCATTTGTAAAATGGAGATAATAATGGCATCTACCTCACAGGGTTGTTGTGAGAGTAAAAAGAGATAACATATATAAAGCACACTGGAAGCCTTAAAATGTCATATATTATGTATGTGTATATAAACCAATACAATATATGATGCTAGTTATTATTACCTCACAAACCAATTTAAGAAAATAAATATTAAATGTACACTTACAACATTATAATACAATAAAAGTGATCACAATAAATTTACTTTAATTGGAGACTAAATAACAATACTAAAGAATTTGTGGGTCAAAAAACATCTTACAAATGATAGATAATTTTATTAAATAGAACTATAACAATGAGACAGCATACCAAAATTGGGGGGGGGAGATAAAGTGAAAGTGTTCCCAAAAGGAAATTTTATATCTCTTAATATTTTAAGCAACAAAAAAGAACAAGAATAGATAAATAAATTAGGCATGTGATTAATGGGGGGAGGGAGAACATTGGAAAACCAATAAATTAAAAAATTGAATTCAAACATCAAAACAGAAATCCTGAAAATCAAGAGATTAATAAAATTGAAAATAAAAAAACCATTGAATTAACAAACAAAACTAGGAGCTTTAAAAAGACATAATCTGTAAACCATTGGCTAATTTCATTTTTTTAAAAAGAAAACCAAATTATCAGTATCAAAAATTTCAAGTTCAAAACCAGAAGGTCAGAAAAATTCACATATTGAGAAAAATAACATATTACTTTTTTAAAATGTTGCTCAAAGATATGTCAATATAACCAACAACTTAAATAAAATAGGTGAATATTTACAGAGATATGAAATATTCAGGTTAATAGAAGAAAATAGATATTTTAAATATTCCAGTTTCAGAAAATGAAATGAATAAGCTAAAAACAAACTCTAAGAGAAATAAATTCTAAGACCAAATGGAATTACACTTAAATTGTTTCGATCATTCAAAGTACAATTAATTCTGATAATTTACAAAACTGTTACAACAGTAGGAAAAGAAGGCTTCCTTATAAGTTCCATCCATGATAAAAATTTTGTCCTGATACTTAAATCCAGAAGGGTAAAAGCAGAAAAACAAAAACAAAAAAAACAAAACTATACATTAATATCGCTAATACTGATGCAAAAATTTTAAATAAAATGTTAGCAAAGTGGTTACAGCAACATATAACAAAAATTATATGCTACAACCAGATTATATTTATGCCAGGAGAAGAGGGCTAATCCAATATTTGGGGTAAGTAGAGCAGTTGAGTATGGGACTTGGAGTCAGTTTCATACCTGAGTATGAAACCTGCATTAGTAACTTACTAGCTGGGTGACCCTAGGAAAGTTACTTAACCTCTCAGGCCTCAGTTTTCTCATCTGTAAAATGGAGATAATAATAGCACTACCTTACAGCACTGTTGTGAGATTCAAATAAGATAAAATAAATCAAACATTTTGCAAACCTTAAAAGCGTTATGCAAATGCTAACTATATTAAGAAAATTATAAACATAATTGACCATTTAAATAACAAAACAGCCAAAATCATATGATTACATCAATAGACATAGAAAGAACTTTTGATAACACACAATATCCATTTCTATTAAAAAACAAAACAAAATACAAGCTGGTTAGGTGGTGCAGTGGATAGAGCACCAGCCCTGTAGTCAGGAGGACCTGAGTTCAAATGTTACCTCAGATACTTAACATTTACTAGCTATGTGACCTTGGGCAAGTCATTTAACCCCAATTGCCTTGCCCTCCCCCCTCCAAAAAGAAAAAAAAAACCTCAGAATAAATGGACCTCTTCTCATCATAATGGGATATGCCTTCCTTCCAATTAGCCACCTCTCTCCCTTTATTAGGATCACTCAGTCACTTCTCCTTTGAGGTTCACTTAATTTCTATATATCAACCAAAGAAGATTTTTAACAGCTGTTATCTGTTGACTTTCAGGTCACTTCCCCTTCTTTCCTCAGTGATTTAGATTCTGTCTCATAGTCTTTCTTTCCTTCTCAATTTCTGCCCTAACACTAGGGAAATTCAATATGCATAAGTATACTTTCTCAAAACAGTCTCATTCTTCCATCCCACCTCAGTTATACTGAGATATGTTCATACCCTTGATTGTACCTTCTAGTAAAATGCTATTTCATGAACTCTGAAATTCCCTTATCTGATCACAATCTGTTGTTAATCCACCTCTCCATTTGCCTTGCAGCACCAAACCCTGTTCTTACCTAGTCCTCATTATAAAGTTCAAATCCTCCACCCTTCAGTTTTTTCACAATCTATTAGCCATGCATTGCCTATACTCACCTCCTTTTCCCATCTTGACACTTTGGTAAACCAGTTCAACTCTATACTACTTTCATCTCTCAACTTCCTTATTCCCTAATCCTATTGCCTAGTCCTAGTCCTGCAAAACCTTAGTTTTGGATTACTTTTACAATTTGCTGTTTCCTATCCTTTCACATTCTGCTGAATAGAGCTGGAGAAAATCACATATCTCTGTTGACTGGGTCCATTAAGATTTATGTTACATAATTTCAGTGGGGCTTTCATTGCACACAAGGCAATTCTTCTGCACTTCTCTAACTGATTTATTATTCTGCTGAGTTCTTTCAAACCCTTTTAACCCTCCTCAAACCTCCTTTGGCTCCCAACATACACCCCCACCTCCTTGACTTAGAATCTTGTCTCCTATTTCACTGAAAAAAATTGAGGTCATTCAATGAGAGCTTCCCCTTCTCTTTTCCTTCTCATCTTACATTGCCCAGATGTCTTCTGTCACAATTGCCACCATCTCACATTAAGAGGCGGCCTTTCTCCTCATCAAGGCAAATGTTTCTTCATGTACAAATGATCCTATCTCATCCCATCTTCTCCACCTGATTCATCCCTCTAGCATCCATCCATTCTCTCTCACTTATCTCCAATTTCTTCCTGTCTATAGGATGCTTCTCTATTGTCTAAATATATGCCCATGTTTCCCCCTTTTCTCAAAAATCCCTCACTTGACCCATCTGTTCATGGTAGCTTTTATCTCATACTTCTTCCTTCTATGGCTCAACTCATTGAGAAGACTGTCTAGGGCTTAGGGATGTGGCCATGAGTAGATGTAAAGAGTGTTCCATCATATAGTCCTCTTGTTTGGGGTAAAAAGAAGAGCTGAAGATTTCTGCTTATGTAAAGGCAACAAATAACCATTGTGTCATAGAATATTAGAGTGAATATCAAGGGAGGTAGGTTTGCTAAATTGAGAGTAGAGAACAGTGTCTGGATTGGAAGTAGTACTGGGAACCTGATGAAAAGCAGAGACTGATGGTGCTAGTCAATAAGTTGGACTAATGTGTCAGATAATAGGATAACTGTAAGGGTTTTAATTACATGAAGCAATATCTTCTATTTATTGCACTCAGTTTTCTTTAAGAATGTGTACATTTTTATGGCTTGTCATAACTGTATAACTTACTGTTTTCTCAAAATTAGCTGCAATTAGAAAGTCACTGCTGTCATCTTCAGTGTCTTCCCTGGTCATATTAGAAATGAGCAGCTCACTGTGGCAGTTCTTAGTCAATTCATGCTGTTTTGTAATGACCATTGTCCCCCTTCTCTATGTACCCCTCATCAATTGCATAAAGACCATCTGTCTGATAACCTGTTCTAGAATTGTGCTGAAGATTATTGTTACATTGGCCAGTCTTTTTCCTCCACAATCTTCATTTTCCTTAATTTTCCTTAATTTTGAATATCTGGAAAACAAGTATCTAGTTTAAAGAATATTATTTCTCATGATATCTCAAAAATATTTGTTGTGGTTTTGTTGTCAAATCTAGAATTTTTTTTCAGTATCATGTGTTTCAGTTCTCTGGGTTTAAACTTTGATTTCATTTGCACAGAGGAGGTGCTATCTTCTTACATTAAAATTAAATTCTTCATGGTGAGTGGATAGTCAGGTATTCTCAAAGGCTATGCCAAGTTAATGAAGGCCTGCATATCAAGAGATTGGATATGTGGAGTAGTGGCAGAGCCGAGATGGCATAGTAAAAACAGGACTTCTGCATGTCTCTGGCTTCCACCACCTGTAAAACCAATCAACAGTAGATTCCTGAAAGAATGCTACTGTGGACAGCTTTTAAGATTCGGATTACACAGTAGTAGTGAACACTCTGTTTATTCCATTACAAATCAAAATTGAGTGCAATATTCACAGTATCAGCAATTCACAATATTATATATTCACAGTATCAACAATTCACA
>CM053594.1:78460456-78475590 GCA_028646575.1 Pseudocheirus occidentalis
TCCAGTGGGGGTGGGTGATGAGGGAGGAATTGAAAGAATCTAGAATTTAAAGTTCTATAATCAAATGTTAAATATATAGATGTATGTATCTGTATTTATATATACATATACATATTTATATATACAATTCCCAGTTGCTCTACAAGCAACTGGGAATTAAGATGTACAGGTACTGGGGTAGGGAGACCCATCCTGTCCTTCCAGAAAGTTAGAGGGGCAATGGAGGAGGACAGAGAAGAGAGCAGATTGGGGGAGGGGCTTTACATTGGGATGACTGTTTTGGGGTTTGGGTAGGGGAAAGACAGGGAAAAAAACTGTAACTCAAAATCTCATGGAAATGAATGATGTAAACAAGAAAATAAATAAAATAATTCAAAAAGAAAGATAATTCTATTCTGCCTGCCCTACCAGGAAGTCAGAGGGGTTTGGGGGAGGACATAGGAGAGAGCAGTTTAGGGAGGGGTCATACTTTGGGATGGCTGTTTTGAGGTGTTGGGTAGGGGAAAGATACGGAGAAAATTTGTAACTCAAAAATTGTGTGGAAACAGTGTAAACAAGAAAATGAGTAAATTGATTTATTTTTTTAAAGTAAACATTAACCACCTTCTGTGTACCTAAGTACTGGGGAGGTAAGGATTTTTTTTGCTGTCCTTAGTTCTGGGAGAGCACCAAAATGACATCACTGTGCTAGAGTCAAGTTTCAGTGTGTCCAACTGTGGCTGATCAGACCAATGTGAGCTCTGAATGTTCTAACACAGGTTGGGCACAGATAGTCTGTGTACACATTTGGGGTGGATTCTCTAAATCTGAGCTATTTCAGTTATGCTTTGCTCATAGAACACAGCACCTTCTCTCATGTGGGCATGCTGTGCCACGTGTTCCTGTGCTATTGTCTCCCATGTCACACAATGAATTCCAATGTCCTTAAGAGAAACTTGAAAGTGTCCTTGTATTGATTCTTCTGACCACCATGTGAACATTTGCACCCTGTGTGAGTTTTCCATAAAGTAGTGTTTTGGCAAGAAGCAAAAAATAGTCCCTGCCTTCAAACAACATAAAATTTAATGGGAGTGACAACTGCAAACAGATTCATAAAAATCAGATTATATATAGAATAAATAGAAAATAACAGCAGGAAGGCACTAAAATTAAGGAGCTATGGAAGAATTCTTCATGAACATAAACTATTTAGAATGTATAATGCTTTTATGGACCTTGCTTTACACTACTTACATGTACTGTAATCTTAAGCAAATCTTACTTATTCATCAAAGTTCATGAAAACTTAGGTTATTCCAGTGCAAAATTTTCTAATTTTTTGTGATGTCTTACAGTATTCTTAGTTTACATTTTATATTGTAGGGCTTAGGGTTATATTATCAATTAAATGTTTGTAAGCTCTTTTTGAGAATGAATCCATGATTTACACTTTTCTATCTCTCCTAGCCTCTCAGCCAATTCTGAAAAATTGGAGCACACTCAGACATATTCTGTTGAATTATTTTCTGATCATGCTAGCCTAACAGCAGTTTGTAAATTGAAAAGCAAGATGATATTTAGGTATAATAGAAAGGATAGACCAGTAAAATCATCTAAATTATTTGGAATTCAATTCAATAAGTGCAAATTCAATGTAATAATACCTATCAAAGACCTCCTGTGAACAAAGCACTATACTAGGGACAATGAATACAAAGTGAAAACAAGATAATAGTTATATTCAAAGGAGTTTGTAATGCAATGGGGAGAGTAGCTATGTATACAAACATTTGTTATTATAATAGAATGTGATCAAACCAAAGGAGAGGATTAGGTAAAGAATCATATAAAATTAGTGTCGGGGCAAGTACTTTCAGCTGGACTTAATGAGGGAAGGCTTTATGGAGTAGGGGGTAAAAAGCTTGGCTTTGAAGGAAGAAAAAGGTCCCAACTTAGAAGGAATTCATTTTTTTAGGGATGAAGGACTATTTGAACAGGAGAATATGGAAACAAAAAGATAAGATCAGCAGACATTTAGCGGTGCAATTTGACTGGATCATAGATTGTATGAAGGGAATAGTATGAATTAAACTTCAAATGGTATATTGAAGCTGCCCTGAATTATCTTAAATTTGAGACTAAGGAATTTACATTTTGTCCTATAGATGATGGGAACCAATAAAGGTTTCCGCAAAGAGGGAGACACTGATAAGTAACTGTGTGCCAGGCACTGCACAGATACACACAGCTAAACTATAGGTCATAGATTTATTTAAAATCCTAAAGGAATATAAATTGTCATAAACAAAGTAATATTTGTTATATGTTGATTTTTTAATTCTATATTATCAACTTTGAGAGGTATAAATAAAAACTTATTCCTATTGAAAGAGGAATATGAAGAATTTCTACATTTCTGGGGGTTTGTTTTTTTATACGACTTGCCTATATGTTTTTACAAATTTTAAATAGTATCTTTCATATAGTATTATTGCCACATTGTTATAGATGGGCTTCACAGAGTAGTAGAAGGAAATGAGGAGGAAAAAGTCAAGTAGAGAATTAAGGATGATAGTAAAATGTGATAAGACCAAAAGTGAGGGCAAGGTAAGGAACTGTATAAAATTTGAGGAGAATGAGAGAATTTGTAGCCAGGTGGGCACAGTGAATAAATCACTGGAGCTAGAGTCAGGAGGAAATGAGTTCAGATATGGAATTGGATATTTAATTTGTGATCCTGAGGAATTCACTTAACTTCTGTGTGCCCAAGTTTCTTCATCTGTAAAATATAGACAATAATATCTACCTCTAGGGTTGTTGTGAGGATAAAAATGAGATTATTTGTAAAGAGCTTTGCAAACCTCAAAGCACTATATGATTGCTCTCATCATCATCATCATCATCATCATCATTATACAACTTTATATTTTAAATATATATAAATGTATCTGTATGTTACTAATTGTAGCTTCTTTGTACTTTTTTTTTTCCTAGTTTAACTTCGTTGGAAAACTTTTGGGTCCACGTGGCAATTCACTAAAGCGTTTACAGGAAGAAACCTTGACCAAAATGTCTATTCTTGGAAAAGGTTCCATGAGAGACAAAACAAAGGTAATAGACTTAGATAACTAAAGCATGAGAGCCAGAAGGAATCTTAGAAATTGTTTATTCTAATTACCTAATTTTACAGATATAAAAATTAAGGACCAGAAAGTGGATTTAGCTTCATAGATCTAAAATGTGATGGATCCCGTACTAAAAATTAAACTATCATTTTCACCCTACTTCTCTTTTCATGATCACATGTCAGATAAATAATGGAGATGATTTTTTTACCATTAGTACTTTATATTTTTAATCTAAAAACTAAATTTTTGGACCTGAAGTCAGGAATACCTGAGTTCAAATCTGCCCTTAGACACTTAGTAGCTTTGTGACCCTAGGCAAGTCACTCAGCCTCTGTTTTCTGATATATAAAATGGAGATAATGATAGCACCTACCTTCCAGGATTTCTATGGAGATCATATGAGATATTTGTAAAGTATATTATAAACCTTTAAGTTACATAAATACCATGCAGTTCTTATGATGTTCTTTCTTATGATGTATCTTTCTTACTATAATTTCTGATTGTCCAGTGTTAGTGTTAGAATTTTGTATTCCTTTTATTAAGGGATTATTAATTATTATTTTATATGTATGTGTGTACTTGTGTGTGTTTATATAAATTCTGAATGAATGCACATTTGGTGTCCACCTGCCACCCAAGCATCATCTTTGGCTCCAAGAAGCTGTAAGATGTGTATTAGTCACACCCAGTAAACCATTTTGACCAGCAGGCTAAACCAGGTCGAGGATAACTGAGGTGCCTCAAACCTATTGCTAAATTACAGGGATGTTTAAGCCTCTCTAGACTTTCACAGTAGAATAGGTGAACATAAACAATTTGTTCTAGTGGGTCTGGAAGGCAGTAAAAGCAGTTGCTCTGGAGCACTTAAAGGTTGGTTAGATATCAAAGATGCCAACTTCATCTACTGTATCCCAAGTCATTGCCAGTTATCCTGATTTTTGTCATACTACAGGACTTTGACTCTGGAAGAGAGAGTGAGAAAAATAAGTGGCTTCATACAACTGCTTCACTTAAATCCAATATGAGTCAAAAAACATCACCCATGCCATTTTACCATGTGGTAATAAGCAAGTGTCAAAGCATCAAGTACAGATACTGTAGGAGCTATCGAGACAGGCAGCCCGGGCCATAGGGCCTGGACTGAAACCCCGTGGGATCCAGCAACTCTCTTGGTGTCTGAGTAGCCTTTTTAAATGTTTCTGGCATAAGAAGAGGGTTCAAAAAAAAAGTTGTCACCTGACCTAATAATCTTGCCCTATTTGCCACAGCAGGCAGGAACCCCACCTTGCAGAGAAAACAACAAAAAAAATGTATAAAAACTTGTTCCAAGATGATTCCACTCACCATTGATATGTGGAATGTGCACATGCTTATGGACAGTACACTTGAAAGATGAATAGCTATTGTTGCAAGAGAACCCAGCAGGTATCTCCTCCATGTAGCATCCCTGATTAAAACAAGGCAGGCAAATGAAGGCCATCTTACCAAACTCGAGCTTAATACAGGTATTTCTGGAGTGGTTGTAGTGATGGGGCATGCCATGAACCTGGCTTGGGTTTTGCAATCAAAAATAATCTAGTCAGCAAGCTTGTATGCCTCCCCAAAGGGATGAAGAGCAGGATCATGACAATGCAATTGCCACTTTCAGTCAAGTACCATGCTACCATCATCACTGGGTATGTTCCTGCCATACTAAACCCTGATATAGCCAAAGAAAAATTTTTTGAAGATCTGAAGATTCTCATTGTCAAAGTGCCAGAGTGGACAAGCTTGGAATTCTGGATGACTTTAATGCCAGAGTAGGCATAGACTGTCAGACTTTGCAGAGAATCCTTGGAAGGAACAGCATTGGAGACAGCAATAGCAACAGTCTCTTACTACTGGAAACTTGTGCATCTTATGACTTCCTCATCACCAACACTGTCTTCCATCTACCTAAACATATTAAATTTCATGGATGCACCATCACAGCAAACATTAACATCTAATAGACAATGTCATTGTAAACAGAAGAGATAGAATGTGAGAGTGATGAAGGCAATGTGTGACATGGCGTGTTATCCTGCTAAACATTTGCATTCAACCAAAGTAGTGGTCCTAAAGCAAGATAACTACCAGAAGACTTAATGTCAGCAGATTAGAGCACTTTCTCTTTAAGTGAACAGTTTGTTACTGGCTTGGAGAGAAAGCTGAGCCAACATACGTTTGGCAACAATAGAGTGAAAAAGAAGTGGGCAGATTTCAGAGATTTGGTGTACAGCACTATATTTACTCATCTAGGTCAGAACATTTGCAAACATCAAGACTGGTTTGATGAAAATGATGGGGAAATTCAGAAGCTCCTGAACAACAACAACAATGACAACAAAACAATACTTGTACAGAGTTTGCCAGCAGGATAGTTCATCCAGCTCTAAGAAGGCAGAGTTTAACTCCATCAGAAGTGAAGTGCAAGTGGAGATTAGAGGTGCAGGATTCCTGGAACAGCAAGAACATAGATGAAATTTAGTTTTATACTGATAGTAACAATCCAAAGGACTTTTATGATGTCCTTAAATCTATTAATGGACCAAATTTTTATGGTTCATCTCAGCTTCTCAGTGTTGTTGGAGTCACACTGATCAGTGAGTGATAAGGACAAAATCCTGGAGAGAGTGTCTGAACTCTGCCAATAGTCTTCTCAACAGACTGTCATTAGGGTGGAAGCCACTGGCTGTATTGAGGTTGAAGTTAATATCTCTCTAGCTGAACTTTCAACTGAAGAAGTTTTGAATCTATCCAGCTCCTCTACTGTGGCAAAGAGCCTGATACTGATTTTATTCTGAGATTTATCTTCTGGGTGATATGGAAAGAGATGGATATATCCCCTAGGAGTTCAAAAATGCTTCCATTGTCAATCTTCATAAAGGAAAAAGAAAGAGAAAAGACAGGGGAGAGGGTCTCTTTTAGTCATTGCTGGCAAGATTCTTTCCACAGTTCTCCTTTATAACCTGATCCTTCATCTGGAAAATGGTCAGAAAGTTCTGGAGAATGGTCTGCATGGTGTTTGCTGCCCAACAATTCCAAGAGAAATACAAGGAGAAGAACAAAGGTCCTTACACAATGTTGATCCATCTGACCAAGGCCTTTGGTACTGTCAGTCTTGAGGGCTTGTGGAAAATAGAGGCAAAATTTAATTGCCTCAAGAAGTTCATCAGTTTTATATGCCAGTTCCACTATGGAATGCTTGCACACATTCTGGAGTAATGGAGGATGCTCTTGCAGTTTGCCAGACACCAATATAGTGAAGCAAGGTTGTGTGCTTGCTCCCATGCTTTTCAGCATGATATTTTCAGCAATGTTGTCAGATGCCTTCGACAAAGACAAAAATGGCATCAATATCAGCTACTGCAAATTATTTATCTTGAAAATGCTACAAGCCAAGGCTAATGTAGAGGGAGAATTGATGTTCATCTTTTCGTTCCCATATGATTTTGTACACGGTACAGCCTTTGAGGCTGAGATGCAACAGAGTATGGGCCAGTTCTTTGCTACGTGAGCTCATTTTGACCTAACAATTAACATCAAGAAAATACAAATTCTACACTAACCAGCACTGCACCATCCACACATGGGACCATTGATTACTGCAAATGGAGAAATTTTGAATGCTGTAGATATGCTCATTTACCTTGGTAGTATACTTTCCAGGGATGTATACATAGATGATGAGGTAGCCCCATGCATTATCAGTGTTTGGAGGCTCTAAAGGAAAGTATGGGAGAGAAGAGGTATTAGAGTACCTACCAAACTGAAGGCCTGCAGAGCTATTGTGTTTAACTCATTGTTGCTTGCCTGTGCAGTCTGGACAATCTACCAGTGGCATGTCAGGAAACTGAATTGCTTGCATTTCACTTCATTTAGGAAGATTCTGAAGGTCACAACTGTACTGGATGCTGAACTCTATTCTCAAGCTGAACTGCCAAGCATTCAAAATCTGCTGCAGAGAGCACAACTCTTATACCCTAGCCATGTTGTTTGAATACCTAGAAGCCTATTTTATGCAGAATTAACACAAATCAGGCTATCAAATGATGATCAGAAGAAGGGATAGAAGGATACTCTCAAGAACTTTGGTTTTGATTGTGAGACATGGGAGACACTGGCATAGGATTGTCCATTATGGTATGCATGCATCAAAGAAGGCTTTATGCTCTTTGAGCAAAGCAGAATTGCTCCAGCTCAAATGTGAGATGTGCAGATTTAGAGAAATCTGTATCCCGAATCTTCATATATCCTAATTGTGCCTGACCTGTTATAGAACCTGCTAAGCTCATACTGGTCTGACCAGCCACATTTGGATACACTATACTTTGACCTTGACATAATGATGCCATTTTGGTCCTCTTCAAACAAAACAACAAGCCTTCCACTGTTCAGTGCCTTGGTGATGTATCTTTATACCTCCTTGGGAAAGTTTCCAATGAATTTTTCTATGAATTCAAGTACTAACTCTCCTAAGTCTTATCCTGAAGTCAATATCATGAAAGCTAGATTACCACTTGTCATTGATAATAGGCTGCAAGGATTAAAAAAAATATTCAAAGGGGGCGGCTAGGTGGTGCAGTGAATAGAGCACCGGCCCTGGAGTCAGGAGTACCTGAGTTCAAATCCGGCCTCAGACACTTAACACAAAAAACTAGCCGTGTGACCTTGGGCAAGTCACTTAACCCCAACTGCCCTCCAAAAAAAAAAACAAAAAATATTCAAGACAAACAGTTCAATATGCTTATATATCATATAAGGAAAGTGAAAGTCATAGAGCTTAGGTAATTCACCCAAGTTCACCCAGGTAGAAACGCCTGAATTAATATCAAGTTTCTTCTGACTCTGTAACTAGTACTTTTGTTGTTATATAGAGGGGATTCATGCTTCTGATAGAAGATAAACTAATAATAACTATAAAAATTTGATAGAGGCTGGCATTTCATGGACTTTCAAACTATGCTTACCTGAGAATCCATTTTATGACTTATCTTACAAGTTGTCATCCAGCCCATTCTTGCAGATCTCTAGACAGGGGGAAACCACTGCCTGTTGAGGTAGCCTATTTGACATTTATATGGTATTGCATCATTTACAGAGGCAAAAATCTCCAGTTTGAAGTTCTATTCAGTCTATGCTCTTGGCCAAAGAAGATAAAATCTAGTTCTTCAATAGGACAGCCATTCAAATACTTAATAGCTATTTTGTTACCACCAGCTTTTCTCTGAACTGAACATTTTGAGTTACTTCATACTGCCTTTGAATAAACAGCATTATCTTGGTTCCCTTTGCCAACCTGATTGCCTTTCTTTGGATATCTTACATAATATCAATATCTTTCCTAAAATATGTTGCCCAAAACTAAATATATTGCTATAGATATGTTTGGATGAAAATAGAGCACATTTGGAATTATTACTTTTCTGGCCCTCTTTAACTTAAGATTCCATTGCCTATTTTGGCTCTTATATTTGGTTCACTGTTCCACTTAGGATTTTTTTTTGGATCCTGATCTAGTTGTCAAATGTGTCCACTGTGGCTTTTAGTCTTGCACCATTTCTAATTTACAGTTATATAGTGCTTCAATTTTTGGAAAGCACATTGGTAGATATAGTGTTAGACTTGGAGTCAGGGAAGGCCTAAGTTTAAATCCTGCCTCACTATCTGTATGAACACCCTGAGCAAGTCACTTAACCTCTCCTAACCTTACTTGTGACAATACCAACTACATCAGTTTATTGTGAGGACCCAAAGAAAGCATTTATGTAAAGTGTTCTGCAAATATTAAAATTCTATAAAATACTATTGTTATTATTGTTAATTGTATATATTAACATGCATTAATTTAGGAATGACAATTTTTAAAAAGTATTCTGCAGATCATTTATGACATCTGATGTATAATATATATTTTAAATTATAAATTCTCATGTAGGAAGAGTTTTTATCTCCCTTAAAAAAGAGTTACCACTTATCATTAGGCAGATAGGACAACTTTACATGAGAAGAGAGCAAATTGCCTCCTCTCTGGCATTGTAATACTAGTAGATTGCATTCTAGCTGCCCTAAATGAGCTCAGTTTGGTAGTACTGAAGGAATGGAACCACTGGGTAGTGGAAAGAGTTGATACTCATTATTATTGTTCAGCTATCATTTATCTTTGAAAGATTTTGGAGAATGGGAGAAATACCGTAGAGCATGGGTAGGGTAGGTATCCTAATTTTTAATAGATAACAGACTGGATTCTACAAATTATAAACCCAATAAATTTGTCTTTTATTCTTGATAAAATTCTAGACTACATTATTTATAGGATACTAGGGAAGCAATGATCAGTCAAAGATGGAATGGTTTCATGAAAACAAGTCATACTAGATTAACTTCATTGCTCTTTTTGATAGGGTAACTAGTTATGTAAATAGTTAATGCTATCTGCACAATAACAGTGTATTTGTTGTTCAGTTGTTTCAGTGGTGTTTGATTCTTTGTGACCCCAATTGAAGTTTTCTTGTGAAAGATACTTTTCTTGTGAAAGGAAAGGTTTGCCATTTCCTTCTGCAGCTGATTTTACATATGGGGAAAACTGAGGCTAATGAGGTAAAGTACTTGCCCAAGGTGACACCTTTAGTAAGTGTCTGTGACCAGACTTGAACTCAACTTTTCCTGATTATAGTCCTGGCACTCCATCCATTCTGCCACCCAGCAAGATAATAAATAACAAATGACAGAATTATGATTCAAAAAGTTTTCAATAGGATAAATTGATGGGGAAACTTGAATAATATGAATTTCATAGGGATAGGTGTAAAGTCTCATACTAAGTTTCTAAATAAATAACTGAAGAGTTATAATATATAATAGGTACAGTAGATAGCATTTAATCTGAGAAAGATCTCCAGTTTTTATTGTGAGTTAAATGTTAATGGGAGCTGTCATGCCTACAAAAAATTCTGATGCTAACCTAAATTTCACCAAGAAGCATAATTTCCAGAATGAGAAAAGAAATAAATCTACCAAGTTAATCCATATCTGGAATGCTGTATTCCATTTTTGGTACCATATATTTTTTTTAAAAAAAAGATACATTAGATGGAATATATCCAGGGGTCTCAACAGTATCCCATAAACAACATTAGTTGAGAGAACTGCAAATGATTAATGGGAAGGAGACTTGGGGTGAGCATCTACTATCCTGAAGTGTTTTGAAACCTTTTTATGTTGTAGTAAGATTAGGCTTGTTTTACATAGACTTAGATAGCAGGAATGAACAGTCAGAAGATGCAGAGATGAAGACTCAGGTTTGATGCAAGGAAAATATTTGTTATTAGAATGGCCTTAGAGTAGACAGCCTTGGGGATTCCTCATCCTTTAAGGTTTTCATGCAAAGGCTGATATCTCTTAGTCAGGGATGTGGTAAAAGTGGTTCTTTTTCCATGATGAGTTGGGCTCTGTATCTACTGAAGTCCTGTCCAGCTCTTAGAATTGGTGCTTTAGCCTTGCATACCATGACTGGCTAATGAAAGAGTCCATTTGTTCTCTAATATGCTGCATTTCTTTGACTCAAGTGTGGCGATTTCTACAGGTATCATATTTTCTATTATTCACCCTCAGGGCTCAACTTAAAAAAAACAGAGGTAATGCTAGTCTCTCATCCAATTCTTTTACTTCTCTTTATATTTTACTTCTTTGGTTACTTTTGTTACTTCAAAATATTTTTTCAAGAAAATTAGTTTTATTCATGATTACAAAAAAAGCCTTTGGAGTAGCGCCTGATTGCAAATATCTGACCTCCAGTTTAATTTTAGTAAAGATTGTGTTGGGTACTTAAGTAGATTTTCATTAAATCTTTTGTGACACAACCCAAAAGAGACTCATGTATTTTAATCATTATTTTTCTCATAATTGCACATTGTCAAGAATGATTTCTTTTTTCTTCAGGAAGAAGAGTTGAGAAAAAGTGGAGAAGCAAAGTACTTCCACCTAAATGATGATCTGCATGTACTCATTGAAGTTTTTGCCCCTCCAGCAGAAGCATATGCTCGAATGGGACACGCTTTGGAAGAAATTAAAAAGTTTCTCATTCCTGTTAGTATAGTAATTTTATTTCTTCTAAATAATATACTTCAAATAGTTATACATGAAATTCCTTCCTCAATTTCCTTGTGAGACTCTTATCTGCATTTTGTAGCATCATATCTTTCTTTAACATAACTTCCTCAACCCCTTTACAGGTGATTATGAATAATAAGAGATTTGATAACTTAAGCCTATTACATTGATAAAATAGAGAGTATGAGAGTGAAACTTACCATTCCTACCATCAATTTCTCTAGAAAAATGGTTTAGCATGGCTTTTTGGTGTCTGTGTCCTATATGCTAGGCACTGTATTAAAAACACTGAGAATAGAAATAAAGACTAGACCTGTGATATCACTGGTATAGAGGACTCCTAGATGAAGAAACAAATATCCAACAATGTACACATGTGCCTTTTCTGCAATTTAAAGTCTTCGAGAGTTTTCTAGAACTAGTTCTCTGTCCACTATAGCATTAGGATAGAGAGACCGATAGAGCAATACAGAGGTCTATATCAGATAGACCTTTATATTCATCATCTATCCTTAAAGGAGAAATATTGAGTGAAAAGGTAGTTTGAAAATACCTCCAGATAGCAAAAGAAGTAAATATAATTGTATGATAGCACAGTCCTGGAAAATAGTGTCAGAAATGCTTACTCTAAGAATGAGCTTCCTATCAGGACAAGCTAAGGACAACAAAATGAGAATTTTTTCCTTTAGTATGCTCTACTAACAATGTAATTTATGTTTTTTTCCTTCCCATTAACATATACCAAAATATTACTTATCATATACCTTTGGAGTTGCTCATATATGTGTTTATCTTCAGGGTTTGCTTTTTACTTTTCTTATTATAGTCATGAACTTGACAAGCACCAAATAAAATTTCACTTTTTAAAAAAAGAACAAAGAGGACTGTTTATGAAGCCATGAATCTTTCCCACTACCTGTAATATTTTTAGAAGCACATTTCAAATTTAAAATGGTAAGGTCATTTCCCCAGTGTTCAGCTTGACTCTTATTCTTTTCTGAATTTCCTTTTACTTTTTCCCTATGTATTTTTAAATTCTTCATTGACACTCATTTATTCTTTTTATTCTTTATTCAAAAATTCGAGTCATTTTTGCCTTTCTACTCTTCCCATAACTTTAATCTATAACTTCCAAATAAAAGCTCTCCCTTAAATTTAATCACTGAGGTAATGAACTAATGGTGCAGCCTGAAATATATGTACAGGGCATCCCAAACAATATAATGCTGCTTTAAACTTAACTAGGTTTTATAGTTTAAAATGACACTAAGACTTTTGGGAAACCCTGCAATTTTGGACACAGATAATCTTGGAATATTTTCCTTTGACTGAATATCTATTAGTAGAGTTTTGATTTTGTTTCCTCCCCACCTCCTCCCTCACTGAGGGTGGGAGGGGAGAGAGGAAGACAAATTGAGAGAGAGAGAGAGAGAGAGAGAGAGAGAGAGAGAGAGAGAGAGTAGAGAGGGAGGGAGAGAGAGGGAGGGACAAAGAAAGAACATAGATTTTTTGAAAGAAAGAAGATGGGTAGTAAAATTAATGACATCAGTTGAAAGGGAAGAAGCAAAAGTGATTGAAGTGATAAGCTCTGATCCTTGGGAAACTGGTAGTATAATAAAACAAAAATAAGGGACCTAACAGGAAAAATATTTTAAAGGGACTAAATCATTTCAGTTTTGAATATGTGTTTATTTGGCAGATATAAACCCCATTGGTAATGTCTTGTTAGATATTTGTGACTATAATGAAAGTTAGTTGTAAATTTTGTGTGTGTGTGCTTTTACCTACGTGCTCTCTATTGCTTATAAATTATCTTCTTCATAAACACTTGTTTGCTATACTTGAAATCAGGAAGACCTGAATTTGAATCCTACTTTATATACTTATTAGCACTGTGACCCTGGCCAAGTTACTTAACCTCCATTTGGAGTCTTCTCATCTGTAAAATGTTGATAACAATAGCATAATTGCCCAAAGATCCCCTACTAGATAATAATAATTCCTACTGCCCAGGATCAAATGAGATAATATTACTTAAGAGCTATATAAACTTTAAAATAGAACATACATGCTAGTTCTTATTACAATCATCATCATTATGCATTCAAGATCTCTGTAAAAAGTCTCTTGTGAAGGGTAAAAAAAAAGCAATCCCCATAACAAGGATAGTAAAGCAGAGCAAATTCCCATATCTGCGCTATTAAAAAATATGTAGTGTTCTTCACCTTCGTTTCTCACTCTGTGTCTGTCACAAGTACCATGCTATCTTACTGGGTTTGGGAGTCATAGAAGTTCAATTTTATGATAAGATTTGTTAAAGGTCTTTCAAAACTATTGTTCTTTACAATATTGTTATTATTCTATAAATTGTTTTCCTGGTTCTACTTACTTCACTCTTCATCAGTTCATTCATGTCCTCCCAGGTTTCTCTGAAACCATCTCTTTTCAATAGTTATTGAAATTGTTGATAATTTGTATTTCTTTGGAGAACTGCTTTTCCATATACTTTTTTATCTTTTTTTTTTTTTTTTGCTTTTTGGGGGTTAAGTGATTTGCCCAAAGTCACATGGCTAGTAATTGTGTCAAGTGTCTGAGGCTGGATTTGAACTCAGGTTCTCCTGACTCCAGAACCGGTGCTTTATTCTATGAGTCACCTAGCCACCTCTTATCAGTATATTTTTGTTCATTGAAGAATGCCTTTATTATCCATGATATCTTGGATATCATGAATTGTGTAGAGAAACTTTGCTCCAAATTTTTTCCTCCTAGTTAATTAGTTCTCTTCTAATTTTATTTGCATTGATCATTTATGTAAAACCTTTCCAGTTTTATCTTTTTAAAAATGGACAACTTATCTCTGTCATTCTTGCCTATGGTCAAAAATTCTTTGCCTATCACTGTTAAAGGTCAAGTCATCAAGCATTATTAAATATAGTCTTCTGTTATGTTATGTGCCAAGGACTTTACTAAGCACTGGAGGTAAAAAAGAAAGACATTTTAAAAAGTACTACTTTCAAGGACATCAGAGTCTAATAGGAGATATAACATGTAAACAACTATGTACAAACAATAAATATGTGACAAATTGGACATAATGTTAAAGGGAAGGCACTATCCTTAAGGGAGTTCCAGAAGTGTTTCCTGTGGGAGCTGAGATCTTAGCTGGAACCTGCAGAATGACAGGAGCTAGAGATGATTTGGAAAACACTTCATGTATGACTGACAGCCTATGAAAATGAAGTCAGGAGATGGAGTGTCTTCTGGGAAGAACATCAAACAGGCCAGTATCATTGTACATTAGATCATATCGTAAGTAGAGAGGGGTGAAGTGTTAAGAAGACCGTAAAAGTAGGTAGGTTTAAAATTATGATGAGTTTTAAAAGCTAAAGAATTTTATATTTGATCCTAGAGGTGATATAAGGAGTTTATTGAATTAGATGGAGAGGGGTGACATGGTAAGAACTATACTTTAGGAAGGGCACTTTGATAGTTCAATGGAAGATAGATTGGAGTTTGAGGATACTTGTTGCAAGGAGACTAATCAGAAAGCTATTGGCAGTAGTACAGGGATGAAGTGATCAGGATGGAGACACTGTGAGAGCCTCGAGATAAGGGGGCATTGCAAAGACAGAATCTATAGATCTTGGTCACAGATGGGAAGCTGAGATAATGAGTTCAGTTTTGGAAATGTTGATTTTAAGATGTCTATGGAGCATCCTGTTGGAGATGTGAGACTAAAAGTCAGGAGAGAGGTTAGTCCTAGACAAACAAATGTATTGAACATCTGAATAGGGAAGATAATTAAATCCTGGGAACCGATCACATCACCAAGGGAAATAATATAGAAGGCCAAAGAAGAGAACATAGGATAGACTCTTGGGGAACACCTAT
>CM053594.1:78476090-78494436 GCA_028646575.1 Pseudocheirus occidentalis
CCTCCATTTCTCTTATTTGGTTTTCACAATCCTTCTTAAGCTGCTCTGTGGCTTATAACAAGTCTACATTTTTCTTGAAAGCTTTTGGTGTAGGAGTTCTGACTGTGTTGCATTCCTCTGGTTCCTTGCTTTTATCCTTTTCATCTCCCAAAATGGAATCTAAAGTTGGACTGCTGTTCTTAATTTGCTTCCTTTGCCTGCTCATGTTGCCAGTTAATTACTTGACTTTTTAGCTCTGTGGAACTCTGCTTCCAGAGGGTAAAGCTCTGTCCCAAATTGCTGGGGTTTTCGCAGCTGCCAGAGCTATTAGGAGGTCGCCATCTCTGCAGCCCCCACCAGCTTTGGTTCACTGGTCACACACCTCAGGATCACCAACCAAGACCACAATCCTGACCCAGGGAGGTTAAGGCAAGATCACTTAACCCCTGAATGATAGCTTGGCCCCCTCAGCAATCTGCAGGCTGGGAGCTCTGAAGCAGCCTCATGGAGGTGGCTGCGCCACTTCTACTGCTTCCTTTCCCTGGGGGCAGTTTAGCCAAACCCTCTCCCAGAATCTAGTTGAGTTCCAATAACCTTTCACTTAGTCCTTATTTTTTATGGCTTGATAATTCTGGAAATCACCAGAGCTGCCACTGATCCACTCTCCTGAAGGCTCCAGGTATGGCTTGTCCTGGCTACCACAGTTTTAAAAAGTAGCTATTTCAGGCCAAGCTGGTTTAGGCTCCCAACTTGCTGCCATCAGTCCTTCCTGTCCCACCTGCCTAGCTGCCTTCAGCAGGAGAAGTGTTTTTCTGTACTTTTTTGAGTTCTGGAGCCCTAAAATTCATTTAGAGTCATTTTATGGGTATTTGAAGTGTCTATTTGGGGGCGGCAATGTTTTCCTGCATCTATGCTGCCATCTTGGTGGCTAATTCTAAGAGATGAGAAATGAGGGGTTTCCAGGCATGGGAAATCGCCAGAACAAAGGAAAAAGGAGATCAGAAGGGGCTAAAAGGGCCTAACACTAGACTTGTCAAATGTATGTGTTGTGCAGAGAATAAAAGCAAACCAAGACCTGGATTCAAGACAAATTTAGGTGTGGATTTATTAATTAAGTGCACAACTACCTCAGTAAATTCACTCAAATGAGTAGTAATCTTTTCAGGGTACAGATTTGATTATATAGGCTAAAACCACAAAAACCACAATCAGGGAGGGGAGCTAGCAGAAGCCATGGTGTATAGAAGCAGAGAACAGTCACTGGTAAGATCTATAGCTCAGGGCTAATTTGGGAATATGGCACAAGGGTACAAGGGTGCAACCTTCCTGTGACATGGGGGTCCCTTCTTTCCCGAGCAGGGTGGAGGGTCATGGGATAAAGGGGACTGGAATTTCCCAGAACAGGCTAGGGTCATATTCTGCGTAAAGGGGGGGAGGGCTGCTTGGTCAGCAGGACAGTAGAAGGTGGTCCCTAGATAAGATCCTTGCACCATAATGCACCTTATCCACTTTAATGAGTCAAGGGAAAAAATGCTGATTAGGGAAGGAGGGGTCAGGGAACTATGCCTTGAGCAGTATGACCAGACATGCCTTAAGCAGTTTTCAAGCTATGACAAAATGTAGAATAGAAGTATAAAAGGGGCTTAATGATGAGCCACAAATCAGGTGGTGTGCAGTGACCTGGGATTTGGGTTTGGATACAACACTCTCCACTTTCTTTTCATGAGAGTGTCAAACCATCAACTTACCCTGAACCACAAAGTCAAAGGTTGAGAAGTCATGAGTATATGGATATGGGGGTTTCCTCACAGTTAACAGTGTGACAGCAGTAACAGCCACCAAGCAAGCTGTTGTTCCCCAGAATCCTAACAAATTGTTACATTTAACATATGGGTTAGTTTCCATTAATGGGTCATAAAATATAACAGATCACAAATAGATCCCAGAATACATCACCATTATGCCAAATAAACAATTAAGTACAGATTCAAAGTAAATAAAAGCTAAAAGGCAAATTACAAAAACTATTAAAAGCATTAAAGGAAAAACCACTTCTCAAAGGGAAGAGGATTTTGTAGGGGGAGGAACATAATGGGCAGGGTCCTTAAAAGTCCAGGACTGTCCATCTTCCATGGTGGCCTCCCAATCGGGGGGAGTGTTGGGGGACCACAGGACAATGCAAGGTGGATGGCATGAACAGTTTTGGCTTTTGAGTGTCCTCAAGGGGCTCTGCTTTCCATCCTGGGGGTGGAACTGCTTTCCCTCAGTTTTAGTGTAGGCAGACTGGAATGAGCTGCTTTCTCTGAGAGTAACAGTGGTCAGGATGACAGTATAATGGCCTTTTCTCTTAGGCTTGAGACCAGAGGCTGTGTGTTTCTGAATCAGCACAGAATCCCTGGGCAGGAAGCAATAGAATGGTTCAGATATAGGAACAGGCAGGGCCTCCCGGATTGACTGTATCATGGGGGCTTTGTAGGAACTTAATGATGGAAGTATTAGTAAAATGGACTAGAAGGAATAAAGTGACCTGGTTCTCATGAGTTTTTAAAGTGACAGCCACCAGGGATATTTATAGCCAGTAGTTTGTGGTATTACTTCAGTAAAATCTACTTCCCAGCATTCTCCAGGCAGCATTCCCCATGAGCATCTGGTGACTGTGCTCTAGAATGTTATGGGTGCCGGCGTATAATACCTGTCCCTTAACAGTTCCCCAAGCACAATTTCCCAAGTTTTCAGGACCTAAGGTGCATGATCTGATGAAGTATGCCCATCCTTCCTTCCCCTTCTCTTAGCCACCAAGGAATCTTCCAAGAGAGAAGAGGAGGCAGCAAGGGGGAAAAGGGGAAGCTGTGAGAGGGCAGGGGTCAGCCCTAGAGAGGCAGCAGCTCAGGCCATAGCAGCAGCTGCCCGGATGCTAAGACCCGGTGTATTTATACAGGTGCACCTCCACTGAATTCTAAAACTTTTCTGATTATTAAAGCTTGTCACCAAGAATAGGGACAAAACAAGATGGGAACCACAATTCCCTAATTTTAGGATGTCAACTCCAGGCAAGATGTACAACAGACTGCAAAGCAGTATCAAGCCAAGTCAGAAATTTGCCAGGTGCTTGTGGGAATCAAATTGAGGGGAATCCTACCTCAACTCATGCAGAACAGTTGTTCCCCTCAACCTTCCTTCGCACCTCATACCTGTATCTTACAGGCTCTGGGATCATGCATCCATTACATGGGAGCACTCCTTAATATTTATACCTGGAGTTAGACTCAAAGAAACAGCAAATTAGTAGTCCAACAAATCTTCAAGTAACAATCTCCAATAATCAACCTGAAATAAGTTTCTGATATTTTTTCATTCTTATGTTGGTTGAGGAGCATCTAGTTTTTTATTCTCAAAAATATATAAATTTGCCATAAAATCTCTTATGTCCTCAACTAAAACATTTAGGATTAAATTTCAACAATTAATTTAGTTAATTGCAGTAATACCCAATTGCTCTTTTATCACTTTGAAATGCCCAGTTATTCCATGTCATGCAAATATACTTTACCTCTGTTACTATAAAATCCCAGCTACAATTCATAGGATAACATTATAGCATTATATTCCTTATCTTAGTTTAACTCATTAATTAATATCTATTTTCCCCATCTTATTAATAACAAAATTATATTTTACGTTAGACTCTGCAAAAAGGATATTTAGAGGCCTCATCTTGTGAGACAAAGCTGACTCTTGATAACCAAGCAGAGGTTCATAATTCAATCTCTCACACTAATTATATACGTAAGTATTTTTCTAACATTTAAAAAGAACATTTTAAGACAGCAACACTTTACAGGGGCTTAATGACCTAGCCCCTTTCACATATACATAATCCAAATAAAATTTTACAAAAATCATAAGAAGATTTATAGGATTTTACTTTTTACAATTACTAATAAATGCTTTTCATGAACATATTTCTATAGACAGTTAACTTGAAAGGGTGTAAATAACTTAAAGTAACAATTGCACATTTCATAGAATGGAAACCCCTTATTTTGAAACAAAGACAAACTTTAAATTTATAATCTTGAACATAATTAAAATGCCCTAATATTTTGCCTATTTATTTATAATATAATCCCAAATATTACAGCATTTCTATCAAATTGTATACAGAAATTTCAAGACTGTGATAAGCACATATTCAATACCTGAAAGTTAACTTTTAAGAGCAATCATCAGTGTGATAATCTTACTGTAATTAGTAGCAGATTGCCTTATGCAAAATCACTTATAGTATGAACTTTACACTCAAAAGAAAACTTTACATTGAAACACAATTAACATTTTTGTCCCCAGTTGTTACCCAAACACACATTTTAATTAATACATGCCATTTAAGTGAGTCTTGTGCAAACCAAAGCCAGAACATTTTTACAAATTTCTAGGACATGGACTTTACCTTACAATACAATTTAGAGGGTTGAGGGGTTATATAATGAATCAATTCCCTACAGTCAAATGACACCATAAATTTTTAGATTTTAATACTTTTTGCCAAATGAAAATATCATTTAGAAATATACGTCTATATTTTCAACATTTTCATTTTGCCATTTTTCTTATTATAATCAGGTCATTTTAAAATATGTTGGGCCAAATTGCTAAGTGCTTTCTTTAGTTCTGACCAATTAATCTATTTTCTTTGCCATACTAGGTGCCAGTCTCAGATTAACCTAATGTCAATGTCTTTCTTCACATCCCAAAACTTCCTCAAACCCTCTCAACATGTTTAAACCATCTGATGCAACACAAGAACACCCCAGGGTGGGGGGGAAATTCTCCAGCCCACCCCCATCTTTTTCCAAACTTTTCTAATTTCCTAATTTTCACCCAAGCCCTTATTTCTCTTTCCCAATCTTTCAAACCCACTCCTCAGACTGCCTACATCCCTTTACATTCCAAATTAATCATACCCAATTTTCATGCTACTCTTTGCACCTTTTAATCTAAAGGGAGTTAAATGCCTAACAATTTATATTTCATAACAATCACGTTTCATTAAACAAGAACTTTTCTTTTGGGTGAGGCAGGCTAGTCAGCCTCAGCCTCTTCCTTATCTGTTTCTCCTTACAGGCTCCTAATCTGGCCAGGACTTAGAACATAGAAGGAGAAAGATAAAGTTTATCCCCTGTTAATTTAACTAGCAAATATTTTTAACTCTCCCTTTCTCTCTGCCCCATACACACAGTGAAGGGGAAAGAAAAAGAAGAAGTTTTATTTATTTTTTTTACCCACATTAGCCACAGCCTGGCAGAAAGACACAGAAACACTCAGAAAATAAAAGGGACAAGCACAATTACAAAAATATTATTTCACACATAAAAATATAAAACAGACATTTTAAACTGAATTTTCTCCTTTTCTCACTTTATTCACTGAACTTTTTAACTTTTTGTTTCTTTCAGCCCCATTCACTCAGTGAAGGGAAAGAGAGAAAGAGGAAGTGTCACTGAAATCACAAGCTTGACAGAAAGATGCAAATATATTCAAGAAAATACAGACATGGTCAAATGCAGAGATATTTTACACAAAACAATATAGAACAGGCATTTAAGCAGACCCTACTTAATTCCTATTATAACGCTTAAGTAACACAACAGAAGCACGTAAAATTGAGGAAGAGAGAGTGATGAAAGGAGAGTGATGAAAATCGGCAAAGTTATTTTGAGGCCATATTATGCTAAGGGTTTTAAGAGCAAAAAACAGCAAGCCATTGGAGTTCATTGTGTAGGGAAGTGACTTGATATAAGGCCAAGTATGAGCAGCTTTCCAGAGGACTGCTGTTGTGGAGAGCTCTGTGGTTCTGATCCCAGGGTATAGTGAACTCTTTATTTAGCAGTAAACTAAAGCAAAACATTCACAGAAACCAAAGTGCATCATTCACAATGATATAGCATAACAACTTATCACTAAAGTAGCCACATAATTTTAAACAAAAGATATCATTCAGTAAATCCTTAACTCAGTCATCCTTGAGAAGCAATCCTCCTGAAGAGATGCAAAGTACAAAGGTCAGAGTTTTCCCACCCCTAGGTCACATTGTCTTAATCTCTCAGTCAAAAAAGTTTTCTTCTTGATTGGAGATTAGTTTCCAATTATCCTTAACTCAATCATACTTAAGGGGTACAAGGTACAAAGTACAAAGTTTTCCCACCCCTAGGCCACACTAAATTTGATCTTCTCAGTAAGCACTAAGTACTCAAGGAGCTTTTCATCTTGGCTCAAGGCTGACTCCAAGATTACATGGTTCCTCTTCCATGGTCCCAGCCTTTGCCTGAATTCATCCAACTGTCACCTGTATTCAGAGGCAGGCAGCTCTCAGCTCCTTGTCTACCTCCCATTCCATATTGAAGCTCACAATGTCCAGTCCACCTAAAGTCCCTTCTAGTTTCTGTTTCTGGGAAGACAAAGCTTAACAGAGCCAAAACAACATCCATATACGTTGCCAGGACCATCATCACTTCATTGTCTGTGAAATCAACACAGACCCACAAACAAGGTCTGAGAAGTCAGTACAAGTCATCAGCATAAAAATCAACACACACCCACAAACAAGGTCCAAGAAGTCAACACTGCCTGGCCCAGCCGGACTTGGGGGTCCCCCAGTCACCTACCTTATACCACGTGGTCGGTCTCAGTTGCCTCTCTGACTTGGCCTCCTCTACAACCCTTAGATTAGACAGACTAGTCAGACACCTTGGTGGAGTTGCATAGGTCTCTTTATTCTATCCTGTTGTATGCCGTGCCCCCAGGTGTGCTGTGACTCCTTGTGCGCCATGTCCCATGTCCGTGCTCTCCCCTGCTCCTCTGCTTTATATAGACTGTCAGTCTTCCCCACATCACATGCCTCAACAACAGTAGCCTGATAGGCTGGGGAGCGCTCCTCCATTACTGGCGCATGCTCTACGTCACCCATGACCTTTTATCCCCCCAAGACGCCCATGCCCGTGGGACATGGGACAGGGAGTGCTTGGTAAACAGGAAGTGAGGTCATGGGGTGGAGCAAACACCCAGATGCCTCTTAGACCTGCCTCAAGTCTTCCTGTCTTCCTGTTTGCAAAGGCACACCAACTGAGTTCAGACCTCTAGTCATTCAAGGCTTAAAGTGGCCCTTACAAACACAAATCATCAGCATACTCCCAGGACCTCTGAAACCCTTTTCTAGGACTTCTGTAAACAGACAAGAAGAAAATCTTCTTTCAGGGCTTCTGTACAAAGTATCACAAACACAAATCAACATAGACAGACATAATGCCAGCCACCACAAGTGTCGTCCTCAGTTCTCCTCAGTCCCAGTTGTGCTCCAGCTTTTAATCTGTCATTAGCTCCTCTCTGTTCTCCTTACTTCTTATGTCCTTCCTGTTCCTGTCTTTGACAGGTCCCTCCCACTGTGTGATTCACAGGTTCTGTTTCTTAACAAAGACTTGATATAATCAGGGCAGGGCTCAAAAATACTTTGAATTAAAGTTTAACTGAAACAAGGTGCTAAATAAATAACTTAAACAGGGTGGTAAGTACTTCTTTGCTTGCAATTATACTTGATCAGTTCCATGCTTTAGGAAAATCCTTTTGGCAGTGGAGAGTTACATTGAGTGATGACCATCATGGGAGGTCTTAAAAGTAGAGACTGTATACCCTTTTGTTTGGGTTATTGTTAGGCTATGGTTCTATGACAATTTAACACATATGTATTATTATCTATTTTCCTAGGAAAGGGGTAAAGGGAAGAGAACAAACGTTTATTTAGGGCTTTTTATATTCCAGGCATTGTACTAAGTACTTCAACAATATCATGTCATTGATCTTCACAACAATCCTGTAGGGTAGGTGCTATTATTTTTATAGTTCAAGCTGCTGTGGCAGAGTTTAAGTGACTTGCCAAGGCTTAATTTGAACTCAAATCTTCCTGACTTTAAGTCACCTAGCTGTTTCATATTCATCATCTAACATCATTCATGTTAGAATTTCTATGTCAATTATTTTCTTGGCAAAAGACTAAGAATTACTTCCCTACTCTTTTAAATTTGGGTAATTTCTATGATCTGTGGCTTTCAGCATCCTTGTATCTGTAAAATGGGATGTTTTAAAGATTTTGGCTTTTAAATACTTTGAAATGCCAAATGAAAGGTGTGATACAGCTCAGTATTCCTTTTGCATGTTTTTTTAAATGCTTTAACAGTAGTACTAGCTAAGAAGTGAGAAATAACAGAGAATGATATGTTGAAATAAGATTCTGTCATTTCAGAGTATGTTCAGTTAGATTCTAGAAAAGAAGATTGGGATAGTGCCAAATAGCTGGATTGATCACACATTGGGAAGAGAACAGAAAAACGCCTATCAGATGAAACTGATAAGGATAATGAATAGGGATTTTTTTAATCAAAAGTTCTGTTCAAGTTTATCAGGAATATAAAACTTCAGTGGCCTTCTGCCCTCACAAGATCTATATCCTTATAACTAATTAGAATACTCTTTGGGAGAAGTAAGCTAGAGAAAACAAGCAAGTGAAAGTTAAGTTAGTTTTGACATTTGTGTGAATTATTGCATAAAGTATGTTGCAGAAGGATGTACAGTGATTATTGATGATCATGAGTGTACCTAGTATTTCTGTTCCCACATTAGCCTAAATTTTCAAGATTCTTCTGTGTTTCCATCCTCTTACTTCCATATGTGATTCATATCTTGACTAGGCCAATGTAGTAAAATTGAACCAGCAGTTGTTACAATATAGCATCTAACTCAGTGATTCTCAACCTTCCTCATGCCACAGCCCTTTAATACAGTTCCTCATGTTGTGGTGACCCCCAACCATAAATTTATTTTTGTTGCTACTTCATAACTGTAATTTTGCTACTTGTATGAATCATAATGTAAATATCTGATATGCAGGATATATTTAAATTGAACATAACCCACAGGTTGAGAACCTCTGTTAAAACTGGATGTGTGTAGAGAGAGATACTGTGATATGAGTAGAAGGCTAGACTGGCATCAAGAAGACCTGTGCTCAGATCTTGCATTCAGTTCTTAATCAGCTATGTAATTGTATATTCGTCATTTAACTTCGAACTGTTTTTTCCTGAGCATAATACTTAGAACTTAATTTGCAGTTTTGTGAAACTTCAGTAATATATGGGAAACAGTATGCAAACAGTGCATGAATATAAAAGCTTTTGTTACATGTATATTCATGCACTGAACTTAAACTTCATGCACAGAACTATGTTATGCATATACAAGGTTAAAAGGAAGGTTGTTCCCATGATGAGGAGCTTAGGTACTGATGGAGAGATGTTACCTAGACAGAGTTGCTTATAAGTCACATGGAAAGGCCCACTGGTACTTAGAAGGCAGAAACAAGGATGGTAGTAATGCATCTTTACTGTCGCCTCCAGTGATAAAATACTACCCATTTCTCTTATTTACTCTGTGACAGTGACACTAGCCGTCCCTGACAGTACAGAGAAGTTGGTGACAAGGATTTCTTTTCCTAGAATAACTCTTCTACTGGACGCAGCTCCTGCGTAGGCATTTGTCAGGTTGCATCTCTCCACAAGAGCCTTTTCCCTTTATGATGGCATCAGGGATCCAGCTGGATGGAAGACCAATGGACTGGGCCTTATTACTATTTCCTTTGCTCTTCACTTTTCCTGGGCAATAACAAGTTCCACAAGAATTGTTCCTCTCTGTAATACTTGTAGAGGTTGAGCTGGACACATAAAGAAGACACCATGCTCTTGACTTTTCTGACCATTAGTGACAGTTGGTCATGGTTGGAAATGACAAAGCCCTTCTCCACAAGGATAGCTTCCCTCTAGGAGTGGGGATCTGGAGGCTGAGGTGGGAGCACCTATCTTTTCCTAGGGTTTTTGGACTGTTGGTTCTGGGATTTTTCCCCCTGGGGTCTGAGAGGAAGTGATGGTTGAAACAGTGGCTGGCACATGCTGCCTCTTATGTGATCTACTGTGCATATTGCTGCTGTTACCCAGCTAGCTCATTTAACCCACCAATGGTGGGTATTCCTGTATAAATATGAATTGCCATTTTTTTTTGCAAGGGGAAAGGCAGGGCAGTTGGGGTTAAGTGATTTGCCCAAGGTTACATGGCTAGTAAGTGTGTCAAGTGTCTGAGGTCAGGTTTGAACTCAGGGCCTCCTGACTCTAGGTCTGGTGCTCTGTTTACTGTGCCACCTAGCCGCCCCATGAATTGCTATTTTTATGAAAGTTTAATTTATTGTTACATGTCAACTAGCTTAAATAAAAAATATTACAAACTAGACTTGCCTGGTGCTATTATAGTCAGTTTCAGTTATTTCCAGTAAGGAGAGGAAAGGATAGCCCCTTCTATGTTAGCCACAAGAATGCCTCATCCATAACTTTAATCATAAACCACTTCCTTTCAAAATCTGTCTTCTGGAACTCACTGAGACGTGGATTCCTCCACTGCTTCGCTAGTCACCCTTTCAAACAGTGATTGTATTTTCACTCACTCTCCATCCAAGTCACTCACTATAGTAGGGTGAGTTGGAAAACTCCATTGCTTCTCTTGGACTCTGCCTCTGTCACTGTCATTCAGCAACTTCTCTTTCATTGAGGTTCAAGCTCACAAATTTATCATGCAATCCAGATCCTGATGGCAGTTATCAATCAACACCTTGGATATTCTTCTTACTTTATCAATAAGTTAAATGTCTAAATCATAGTGTTGTTCTTCAAAGATCCCATAGTCCTACTTTAAAGCTAGGGGACTTTATTCATATTGATGACCCCTCAAATACTTCCCAGTTCTCCCAATTTATTCAGTTTCCATGACCTTATCTTTCACCCCACCTCAGCTACACACAAAAAAGACTATATCCTTAGTCTTGCCATGACACACAAATATTTTAGTGTCTGTGGCCAGAATTCCAAGTTCATTGTTATATAAATTCTAGCTCATATTTGCCACATGTTTTCCTAATAATGAACCATCTTTGCATCCCTGGTATTAATACAAATTGATCATAATGGATATTTTTGAGATATATTGCTATATACTTTTTGCTAAGGTTTTATATAAAATTTTAAAATTTGTATTCATTTGGTATTCTCTAGTTCTTTGTTTATATTTCTCTAATTTTGGCAGTAGGAATATATTTGTCTTATAAAAAAGAGTTTTGTATCTTCCCTCAACTTGATGTTGTTTTGTAGACCCTAGGCATGGATTATTATTTGTTTCCTTTTGTTTTTTCCAAGGGGGGGAAGGCAAGGCATTTGAGGTTAAGTGACTCACCCAAGGTCACACAACTAGTAAATGTCAAGTGTCTGAGGTCAAATTTGAACTCAGGTCCTCCTGACTCCAAGACTGGTTTATTCATTGCACCATCTTAGCTGCCCCGACATGGATTAATTTTAAACATTTGGTACAATTTACTTGCAAATTTATTAAGACTAGATTTTCCTTCTCTGTCCCCTAACCATCATGGTAGTTCTTTAACTGCTTGTTCAATTTCATTTTAATATCTTCTTTTGTGTGATTTCATCTTTTAAAAAAATTATTTTTCTTTTTTTTAAATTTATTTTTCTAATTTGATTTGTGTGCTGCATATATAAAACATGCACTAATTAATGCTAGTTGCTGGTAGTCCTAATATGAATGCTACATTATTACACATTGAGGTTTGTTATCTGTCAGATTATGTTTCATGGTTGTTGATATGTAACTAGTTTGTCAGGACCTCAAATTCTTTACCTGGAGAAAACATCAGAAAACTGTGATTTTATTTTCTTGGCCAAAATACAGCACTAAAGTAGTCAGGATTTACTGTTAACAGATAAAAATCCTAAAGATGGCAATTAGGGCTTTTCTCATTAGCCTCCTGTACCTTTTGCCCTGACTCAAATTCAAACTTTGGAAGATGAAGTAGGTAGGAGTTGGAATCCTAAATTAGACCTGTAATAGAAGACTTTTTTTCTTTGTAGAATACAGAGGGGTCAAAAGGAAAGACCTAATCGTATTCTGGGAACACTCTGCCTAGTAGGTTTTGTTAGCTGGATATTGTTGTGTCTCTCAGTAAAGAGCTATCAAATGCCCCTATCGTGACACTGTATCCTTTGTTGTCCATGGTGTTCAACCAGGTCGTCATGTCTGAGTTTTCATGACCCCATTTAGGGTTTTTCTCGGCAAAGATACTAGAGTAGCTTCTCTTTTCCTTCTCTGGTTAATTTTATAGATGGCTTGCCCAGGGTCAAATTTGCTAGTAAGTATCTAAGGCCAGATTTGAACTCAGCTTCTCCTAACTCACTCTATATACACAGCACTTTATTCACTGTGCCACCTAACTGTCCTTTAGTTGTATATTATACTATAACATTAATTACTATACCCTAGCAGACTGAAGCTGAGATGGCTTGAATTATCAGATATCTCTTGAATCCTTGAAAGCAATTGCAAAGAACAGTGCCCAGAAGAGACAAATAGACCTTTAGACCAAGGTGTCAGAAGGGACCAAAAGAGTCCAGTGGACCAACAAACAGCAGAATTTCAGGGTCCATCAAAGAGGTCTAGTGAACTCATCCAGGGCAACCATTCTCAAAAGTTTTTTTTCCAAAGGTAGAACCTGTTAGTCCTTGCACTCTGATAGCCTGGTATTTGTGAACCCAAGGTAACTTCTACTCTTATGATGACACATCGCCCTAGGACTTCTGAGGAGATAAGAGAACTCAGTCATCCATCAATTAGCAAACCTTCATTAGGTGCTTGCTAAATGCCAAGAACTGTACAATGTTCTGGGGTTACAAAAAGAAAAGCAAAAATATCTCCTTGCCTTAAGGAACTTACATTCTAATGTAGGAGGGAGGATTTGTGTATGTCTTTCTGTAATTGATAGACAGAGAAATCTTAAAGAAAACCTTGCCTGTCAGTTCTTTAACAAGCATGTATTAAGCCCTTCTATGTGTCAGACACTGTGTTGAGCGTTGAGGATAAAGAGGAAGGCAAGGGGCGGCTAAGTGATGAGCACTGGCCCTCGAGTCAGGAGGACCTGAGTTCAAATATGGCCTTATACACTTAACATGAAACTAGCTGTGTGACCTTGGGCAAGTCACTTGACCCTAATTGCCCTCCAAAAAACCCCAAAAAGATGCAACAACAACAAAAAAAGGGGAAGGCAGAAATATTATACATGTGACCTGACATTTCACTAATGCAGGGAACTCAGGAATGAGGAAACTCCTTTTACCAGAGAAGGTCAACAGCTGCCCTGGAAGTCTTACAGCTTTGCCTAGAGCACTAAGAGGGTAAATAATTTTCCAAAAATAACATATCAAGTATATTTTGGAGGTGACATTTAAACCCAGAGCTTTATGGTTTGCAGACTAGAGAAGTTAGAATATTGACCTAGCTAACCTAGAGGTCATTTTTGGCAAACTATAACCAAGAGAACTATAGCTAAATAGGTGTCCAATCACACAGGTTATATTTGTATCTCTGGCTGGCATTTAAACTGCAAGCCCTGTTCACTCAATGCTTATATCTCTTAGTTGTATTTGTACCTCAGTTGCCATTATCCTCAAGTAATATCAAGAGAAACCATACACATTTTTTTTCTACTTGGTAAACTTAAATGTGGTAGCCTTCTGATACATTATCAGAGAGAATACTTTAATAGACAGTAATTTTATATTGCCAAGAAACAAACAACAAAAAAAAAAAAACACCACTGTGGAGAGTTGAATACAACTGAAGTGATTCAGCAACAAAAATTTTATATTGAGGTCTGCAAGAGAAATCTGGACTAGAAAGTGGAGTTTACAACTTAGTGTTGGAAAAGCAAGAAGAGTTCTGCCATATTCTATTCAATGACTGTGATTGTACCTAAAACTCAAATCTTTATTAAAGAAGTGAACTGTGGGCAGCTAGGTGGCGCAGTGAATAGAGTGCAGGCCCTGAAGTCAGGAAGACCTGAGCTCAAATCTGGCCTCAGAGACTTAACTGAGCACTTAAGCATTTAAGTAGCTGTGTGACATTGGGCAAGTCATTTTAACTCCAAATGCCTTGCCTTCCCCCCTCAAAAAATATTAAAGAGGGGAAAAGATCATGTAGTTTGCTCCTACTGGCCTTCACTATCTGCCTTCCAGGGATAATATTTTGTCTTTTAAATCACTATATAAATATAAGTTATAGGTATATACACTAACAAGGCATTTAATATTGCTAAAACAAATTATTATAAAATATTCACCATACTGATTTTTTAAAAAATTTATGGCCCTCACATTAACTATTTAGTTATTCTAATATCTCTCCTAAGTCAATATAATATAAAATTAAGATGAATTACATTTTCTTTCTTTAAACCCTAATATTGTAATGTTCAGAGAAAACTCAGGCCGTCTTAGAGGATAGATATGACTTTTAAGTTATAGAAAACTTGTTTACGCCATAAAACTAATTCTTCCCTACTTAAGGAGACACTTTTAGGAATATGGTTTCAATGACCAAAAAAAAAGTCTTAGTTTACCAAGATATAGTGTGATATAGTGAAAATAGTACTAGACTTGGAGACAATAGACCTGCTTTTGAGTGACACATCAGATGCAGAGTTCCTATATAATTTTGCTAATATTATAAAATGTTCAGTTCTTTTCAGTAGTTGTGAATTTCTTTCAGAAGACTACAATGTTGTAAAGTTTGATTGGATCAGGAAAATATCGTCTGCAGGTAGAAACATATAAAGGACCTCATAGGGGATCCTCCTCATAAAGTTGAATTCTTTCCTGTATCTCCTTCATCAGCATGGCAAATACAGCTGTGGCAACCTTGCATCACCCTTTTCTATTCTTTTGTTAATTAGAAGATTGTAATCTCTTGTTTTATCTTTGAAAACATTTCCCATGTTTCCCTGTAGAGAAGGAAGTTACCTTTTTGGAATAAAGCCATTAAGGCAACAAAACATTTTTCTCTACCAATTAAAACACTTTTTCATTACCAAAAAATTAACAAGTGTAGTACAATCTTGTAGTTGGTTGTACTATGTGATCCAGTGTCAAAGGTTCATGTTATGCACAGTTCTTACACATATTAGACCCTATATAAATGCTAGCTCTTACTTTTCTTTACTGTTAGCAGGAATTCTTCATCTACTTAAGTTAGTTTTTTAATGTCTAGATAGTTAAAACCAACTCTTAAGTCCCTTTTCTCCCTAAGATTTCAGGTAATATGTTATTTTATATTTTATTCTGAAATGGTACAGTATTACTTTTAGTTACTCTGTCAAGGAGTTCAAGTGTTATCTGCAGTGTTTTCTAACTTCTTTTGAGTTCCTTATTTAACCATTTACTATTGGTTAAACCTCTTAAGAAAAGGATCATACTCTCTGTGTATATTTTTCTGTTCATTTTTCATTTTGTAGCATTCACAGAATATTCAAATAATTCAGTTTAGATTTGATTTAATTGATTAACTTTTCTGATGTCTGTTCTGATTTCATATGAATTTTGTTCTTGAATAACACTAACTCCTTAATTTTTTCTCCAGGGAGAGCCAAACTATCCTTCCATTTTAGTGGAGCTTCATTTTGTCAAATGCTTTTATTTAGAGAAAGAATATAAAGATTAGTTCAATTCATTTCCCTCAGTATTTCCCTCATTGGTTATTGGAAAGATAGCACACTTTTACAATACCAAGCTAATGGTTATTTTGTTGTTCAGTTGTTTCAGTTGTAACAGACTCTTCGTGATCCCATTTTGAGGGTTTCTTGGCAAATATAATGGAGTGGTTTGCCATTTCTTTCTCCAGCTCATTTTAGAAATAAGGAAGCTGAGGAAAACAGCCTTAAAGTGACTTGCCTAGGGTCATCTAACTAGTAGGTGTCTGAGGACAGATTTGAACCCAGGTCTTCCTAGCTCTGAGCCTGGTATTCTATCTACTGTGACATCTAGCTTATCCAATAAATTACCTACTCTAACCTATAGTGAGAGGCTATGGAGTACAAAGTTGCATATGCATTATTTGCAGAAGCCTTGTTGAGCCAGAGATCTGTACCCTATCCCCCTCTCTCTCTCTCCAAAAGTATAACAGTGACCATGAGGAATAGTAAATAACCTTGTAGAAACTCATGACTGCTCTTTCCCTTAAAACTCTGCAATGGGCTATAGTTAGTATTACAGAAGTATTAGGGAAGAATATCAGGTAGGTCCTTTTTTAGTGTTTTACAGTTGACTCCCAGATAAAAATTTTTCAAAAGTTACAAACTGTTATTCACTTCCCCATCTATTAAAATTTTCCTCCCTAGGATGAATCTAATGAGACTTTTGTGGTACATTTGGGTCTTTAGTTCTTACTTTTCTTTTAAATTTTATATTTCTTATTTTACTTATCAGATTTTTCCAGGAATCTCAATTGATCCTCACAACAACCCTGTGAGGTAGATGTTATAATTATCTTTTACACCTTAAAAGTTTATGGAACTAAAGCAGACAGAGGTTAAGTGATTTTTTTCCTGGGTCACACAGCTAACACGTATCAGAAGGTGCATTTGAACTTTTATCTTCTTGACTCTAGGTCCATCACTCCATTGTGCCAACTAATTCCTGAAGTGTGGAAACATGTGCCTCAAGGAGATATCTCTAACAATAAACACACACACACACACACACACACACACAGAGTAAAGTTACTCTGGCTTAGATATAAACAAAGAAGTCAAAGAAGTATTAAAGTAAAGTAGAAAATGAAGTAATTTCAGAGTTAAAAATCTTGAATTTTGTTCCTTGAACAAATACTTGGTTTCTAAAAGCCTACTGAGACAGTACTTTATATCAAAAAAAAGAAGATTGGGGTTTTAGTAGATCCATTATGTCAATTGTCAGACATGGCAACAAAAAAATATTAATTCAGTCTTAGATTTCACTGTGAGGCATACTGTCCTGAACAAGACAATTGATAACCCCAGTGTACTCACACGTTGACTGACCACAAAAGGAATATTGTTCTGTTCTGGGCATCACACTTTGGAAGGGACATTGGCAAAGTGAAGCATCTCCAGAAGAGGGCAGTTAAGTTGTGAAAATACCTTACTGTCCTGACATACAAAATCAGTTAGAAGAAATTTGAATCCTTACCTTGGAGAAGAGACGATATAAGGGAAGGAAAAAAATATCCTTCTGTCCATCAAGGTTTTAAAGAGCTTTCTTTTTTTTAAGGGATTAAATTCCTTCCTGTGGGGCTTTAGATAATAGAATTTGGAATATGTGAGTAAGCATCTTGTAGGAGTGGTAAGTTTCAGCTTGGTAGTAAGGAAAAAAATTAGTAACAATTAGAACCATCGAAAAATTCAATGGATTTACCTTGAATGGGTACTACCTCACAGGATATTGAAGGGAAGCCTAAAAAAACATTTCTTGGATCTTAGAGAGGGTACTCTTGATTAGCCCTTTAGATGGCCCCTTTAAAAGCCTTCAATGGCTTTGAAACATGGCTGTCTCCCCTTAAGAGCTTAGTGTTTAAAAAATAATTGATGATCATTTGTGATACTTTTTTCATATCATCTAAATTTCCAAATATATCTTTTGAATAAAGACTAAAAGACAAAAAAGGCAACTCTGCAAAATGAAGCAATTTATTAGCTGAGTCTTAATTACCTCATATTACACACCTGTGATTTGCTGTCTCTGAAAAGAGAGGCAGGTGCATGTTCTCATCTCTTCTTCAGAATCAAACTTAGTCAATATACATACATAATGTTTAATTTGTATTTTTAGTATATGAGGCTTCCTGGTTGTCCTTTCTTTACTCATTATTGGTCCATTTAATTTTCATGATTTGAATTTTTCAAATTCATAATTGTTTACACTAATCATCACCTCCAACTATACTTATATATCAGAACTTATTTAACTGTTCCCCAATCACTAGTCATCTACTTGATTTTCCCTACTTTGCTATCCAAAGAAATACTATTTTGGTTAGTTGGGTATATAGTGAGTGCTATCTGTCTTGAATCTCTGTGGTGTATCTACCTAAAAAGGGGAATCTCTAACCTTAAAGGGTAGTGGTGGTGGTGATGAAAGTGTTTTCATGACAACACAAATTTGGAGAGTTCTGTGTTCATTAAATATTTGGAAATATTAAACAAATTAATTTTGGAAACAAAATACTTTAGTACTAATGAAATATTCTTAATTCACGAGTGTCTAATACATTGCTCCATACAATAAAGGCCTTCAGAAATGACTTATTGACTATTAAAGTGCTGAAACATTTTGTGCATCACAGAGCCCTTAGTTTCTGATGCCCAGCAGAGTGCTGTTTTATTCAGCATACCCTGAAAACTCTT
>CM053594.1:78494936-78524733 GCA_028646575.1 Pseudocheirus occidentalis
GTGCAATTTAGGAATTACATATAAGGCACAAGTGAGGTATAGAAAGGCATAAATGAGGTAATAATGAAAGGGAGAGAGAATTTCATAGGTTCAGTGCTTCTCCTCCTCTTCATTCTATTTCTGGAGAGTCTTCACTTAATTTCTCCACATTCAACACCATCCTTTTGCCTTCCTACAAACAAACAGTCACAAGCCTGGCTGTCTCCTTGCCTGTCTCTTCTCTCCTCTTTCTTTCTGGCTCCTCTGACACCCAGCTTCATGTAGACTCTGCTCCAACCTTAAGACCTGTCCCACCACAGGATTTATGTATTTACATTCAGCCTATTAGGGGTCAGGGAAGGTCTTCAGCCTCAAGATCTTTCATGTCCTTTACACAGCAAAAATATATTTCATTACCTAGGTTAATGGGAATTTAGCGGTAACTGGTGTCAAAAGAACTTTACAACGATATAACAGGGATAACAAAAAATAAGCACGTAAAACAATATCTTGGGGTGAGGCTTGAGCACAAGCTCCCCACCATTCCCCCCTCAGATGCATTGAGTTCAAAATCTTGGGGTAGGGGGCAAAGGTCTCCTCTTCCATAGCTATTTCATGTGGAAATGGGATGCAGAACTGCCCCTTCCCAAAGAGGTCTCATTCAAGAGGTCATTTCTTCAGCTGGCATCCAGGGCTCATTTAACACCAGGTCCAGGGGTAATAAATACATCACAGTCTTGGACAGAGGTGACATCCAACTTAACCAATCAGGCATCTTTGGGTGTAGGATACTAATCCTGCAGGAAACGAATCTCACAAACAAGTTTAGCAGACAAAAAGTGAAAAAGAAACAAGGAGAAGGTAACCAGAAGCAGGGTATGATATAAGGTTAGCCATACTTCTGGAGTTCATGTACTCATTACCATAGCCTCATTCATGGTAGAATTTAAGAGTTAAGGGTACAATTTGGTAATCATCTTCTCCTGAATAAACAACAGTTGCAGTATTATCTTTCTCACGTGCTATAATTTCCACAACCTTTGGAACATCATCTGGCTTCTGCTTTACCCATAATTTAGCTGCCAATTTTATCCCATCAGTAGAGACAAACCCTTCAGTTCATCTGATAGTTATTTCAAAAGGAGGGTCAGTTTTCACAAGGGCTATTGTTTCACAAGGAATAATGATCAATAGAACTATTTTATCATTTTTACAAAACTGTATAGGTTCTTCACCTAAATTTTGGAACATCACAATAATTTCTCCTTGATGATTAGAATATGTTACTCCAGGCAATACATTAGCTCTAGCAGCTAATCCTGATTTAGGTAATATCTATCCAAAATGATTTTTAGAGATTCTCATGCATGTTAAAGTGGAGATATTTCTTATTTCTTTTCTATCCAGCTAAAAGTCCTAAACAATGTAAATCATATCCTGCTGAACCAGGTTTTCCTGGATACATTGCTGGCTATCTTGCCTCACAATCTGATACTCTATATTTGGGATCTTAGGCATTTGCTGTTTTCTAATTTGCATATTTGGGATCATCATTCTGGCTAGAGGTGTACTTCCTCCAAATAGTCCATTATTCAAATTAAATGAAGCAGTGAACAAATTATCCTTCCAATGTTGATACGAATTATTAGAACTTAACTTCCTTAACTGTTCTTTCAATAATCCACTCATTCTTTCAATTAACCCAGATGTTGTGGATGATATGGAATATGATATAATCATTCTGCATTATTTAATATACAATATCTCTTCATTTCATTACCTTTGAAATGTGACGCACTGTCACTTTGAATATACATTGGGGTTCTATAGTAAGACTTACGATATCTTGAGTTTTACAGGTGTTTTTCTAGGTCTCATTCTTATAAGGACAAGCCATTAATACTCCTGAATGGGTGTCAGTAAAGAGTATGTAAGAATTCACATCTTTTATCTAGGGATAGGAGACCAATATAATCTGTCTGCCAAGGGCATGGCATTTTTCTCCTTACTATCTCTCCAGTTACTACCCAAGGAGTTCATTCCTTTTCCAACAGACATATGTGTGTGTGTATGTATATATATATATATATATATATGACATTCCTTTGCTACCCATTTTAAGAATGAATGAGATATACTAATACCTTGATCTTGTGCCTATAACAATGCAATATTCACAATACCTACAGTGGCTATGAATATGCTAGTATAGTTTTGAATCACAAAATGTAACATGCTCTCCACATGGAGGACAGAATGAAAGCCTTTTATTTAAATACCAGAAAACTAAGTCCCAAAATCAGAAGGACAAAGTCATTGCTATAACCATGAAGTTGGTGCACATTACCCCTAAACTCCCATTAACCCATGTAATGAAATATATTGTTAATGCATTTTTACCAAGTTAGGGACATGAAAGGTCTTGGGGTAACTGGTGTCAGCAGAATTTTACAACAATATAACAAGGATATGTAATGCCAAGCAGAGAAGGCAACTTCCAAGGTTCAGATTACCAGCATAGCAAACCCCCATTTATTCAGCAAACATTCACAGAACAGAAAAAGTCAAAATACAGCCTAACTCATTCATTTAACTAGTAAGTTCTCAATTCAATCCAGGTACTACTCCACCCCTAGATAGTACATTCATTTAGACAGTCAAAGTCTCTTCTCAAATGGAGATCAGCTTCCAATCATGAACAAAGTACATTCATTTGGTCAATCACAGAACACAAAAAGGCCAAAGATTTCCCAACCCTAGACACAAAGTAATTACAATACGATCCATTAACACCAAGCACTTTCTCAAAAGGAGCAAAAGAGCACAAAAGTCCATCCACCCTTAAGCCATAAGAAGGTTAAGATATAATCTCAGCTTTGAAAACCCAAGGAAAGGCCCTTCTTTCATCTTCACTGGAGGCAAGAGTTCAGCAATCTCAGTTCTTGGGGAGACAAGGCTCAACAAAGTCCTAGCCAGTGTCCTCATCAAGTCACTCTCTGTCTGTAGAACAGTCCCAGAAGCCCTGACAACATCAGCAAGGCCCTCTTCCAGGATGTCTGGGAACATACAACAAGAAAATCCTTCTTCATGGCTTCTGAACCAACAGCTGGGTTCCAGGACCTCTACAACAGCAGCACTGTCCTTTACCATCAGGTGATTCTGAAAAAACAACATCAAAACATACAGACACAATCCTGGCATCACAGCCATGCCTCCTCAGTTAACAGGTGGCAGTTCTCAAAAGTCCTGGGCAGCTCCAATGGGCTCTGAGCAGTCTTCTCTCAGCAACTTAGCCTCCACGATACTGGATACTACACTCCCAAAAGTCCTTCTGGCCTTTTCTGTGCTTGGGCCTTTCTTTCAATTTGTGGCTCCCCCCTGTTCAGCCCTCTCTCTTCATGTCAAAAAGTCCATCCCACAAGTGGTATTCACAAGCTCTGGCTTTTAACGCTCAACCCAAAAGCCAAGCCAATTCAGGTGCATCTCCAAATTCCATTACCATTACAGGATAGCACACAACAAACGCAGAAAACAGTATTTTACATTGGTGCTTGAGCATAAGCTCCCCATCAGTCCCCCCTCAAACAAATAGGATCGCAAAATTTTGGGGGTAAAGGGCAAAGGTCTCTTTTTCCATGGCTACTTGCTGCCAAAATTGGACATAGAGCTCTCCCTTTCCCAAAAGATGTCAGTTCCTTAGCCGGAATGTGCTTGATGCCAAGTCCAGGTGTGACATGTCAGAGGTGTGGACAGAGGGTGACATATAGCTTAAGCTATCAAGCATCTATAGGTGCAGGGTACCAGACCTGCAGAAACAAATCTAGCAAGTAAGGTGAACAGACCAAAAGCCAAGAAGAAACAAAGAGACAATAAGAAGAAACAAGGTAGACATAGAATCAGCCATGCTTCAGGAGTCCGTGAGTCCACTATTATAGCCTCACTCACAGTAGAATATATGAGTTAAGGGTACAATTTTATATTCATCTTCTCCTTAATAAACAATAGTTATAGTGGTATCCTTCCCATGTGCCATAATCTCTGCAGCCTTTGAAACATCATCTGGCTTCTGTTTTACCCATACTTTAGCTCCCAGTTTTATTCTATCAGAACAAAATCCTTCAGTTCCACTGATAGTTATATAAGAAGGAGGGTCAGTTTTTACAAGTGGCATTGTTTTACAAGGAATGATAATCACTTGAGTTATTCTATCATTTTTACAAAACTGTATGGGCTCTTCACCTAAATTATATCACAAACATCACAAATTATATCACAATATATCACAAATATCACTAATAATTTCTCCTTGATAATTAGAATGTGTTATTCCAACCAATAAATGTATTCCTCAAACTGCTAATCCTGATGTGGGTAAAATCTGTCCAAAGTGATTTTTAGTAATTCGTATGCATATTCCAGTGGAGATTTTTCTTATTTCTTTTCTGTCCAACCCAAAATCCTCTAAACGATGCAAATCTTAACCTGCTGAGCCAGATGTTCCTGGATACAGTGCTGGGACATCTGGCCTCAAAGTCCAATACTCAATATTTGGCATCTCAGGTGTTTGTTATTTTCTAATTTGCAGATTTTGGAGTCATTATTCTAGCTAGAGGTATAATTCCTCCCAATGGTCTATTATTCAAATTATTTAAAGCCATGAACATATTGTCCTTCCAATGTTTGATATGAATTATTGGAACTTATTTTCTTTAACTGTTCTTTCAGTAATCCATTCATTCTTTCAATTAACCCAGGTGCTTATGGATAATATGGAATATGATATATATCCATTCTATATTGTTTAGTATACAATGCCTCTTCATTTCATTAACTTTAAAATGTTACCCATTGTAAATTTGAATCTGCATTGGGGTTCCATAATATAGACTAATGAGATCTAGAGTTTTAGGTGTTTTTCTGAGTTGCATTCTTATGAGGAAAAGCCCTCAGTATACCTGAATAGGTGTCAACACAAGTACATATAAATATGCATCCTTTATCCTGTGGTAGTGGACCAGTGTAATCTATTTGCCAGATTTAGGCTGGGACATTTCCCCTTGCTATCTCCCCAGTTACTACATGAGGAACAGTTTGCTCCTTTTCCAGCTGACATATATGACAATGCTTCTGTTTTTGCAATATATGATCAAATTGATATGGGGTCTGTAACCCTGTCTGTATGTTTCTTTAATCTAAGTTGGGGCTTGGCCAGCTTCCTATTTTCTCTGGAGGTGTGACAAACTTGAATACAATGGTTCAGGAGAATCAGTAGGAGTAGTTCTTGCTTCTCTGTTCCATCCAACATCAAGCCCCTGTTTTTGATACATTTTGTATAGTTCATACTTGGAATTCTATCAGTTCTTCCAAAATCTACCCTTGCTCTCAATAGAGCAGTAAACAATTCTTTTCTTATCAATCTATTCTGACTTTGAATCTGCTAGCTATTTACTCTTCTATCTTAAGGAAATTTATCTTTTTCCCATTCCCCCAAGTCAGTTACCCGTGAAATCTTTACAGCACCCCTGAAAGAGGGTGCCCTGTCTCCTCAGTTAATAATTAGAATTAGGTGCTTGTAAGCAAAAGGAGCCATTTTCACTATGATATTTCAATGAGAAACTGCTAAGATGATATTGTGATACACATTTGCATCTCCAGTCTTCATTACCTCCTCCTTTAACTTTCTCATACAGTCCCCAAGTAAATATTAGGGTCTCTCTCCACTAGGCCACATAGAATCAGCGGGATATATTTTATTGCATTCATCTATTGGTAAAACTAACAGATTGGTTGTATTGTTAGCTCCTAACATTTAATAATCCCTAAAGGCTTGCTGTACCAAAAGGATTCCAATAACTATAAATTTCAAGCTATCCATGCTATCTACCCATACTTCTTTGACACCTTCATCACTGATTCTCACCATTCAAGCCCCTAATTAATCTCCCATCCTTTGAGTGAATTTACTTAATAGATCAGTAACCTCTTGCTGAGTGATATCTTCAATTATCTCCCTGAATTCTATTTGTCCCCCATCATTCCCCTGCTTTCTTCTTAGTATGGGGCAAACTGCTGCCCTCATAAAAGCTCCTCATCTAACTTTGTTTCATTTTCCTAGCACACATTTTCCTGGCAGTGATCACCACAACACACTCAGTCTATGTTAGAGTGAGGTGCACATTCCTCATGTTAGTTTTTTTTCTTTTTTCTTAGCTCTGTTCACAGTTTTTTCTTTTACCCTGAGATCTTTCAGCTTGCTCTTCTAAAGGAGAGGCGAAACGCCGAATTCCCATGCAAATCTGCTAACTTCCTGTGTGTGTGTGTGTGTGTGTGTGTGTGTGTGTATAATTAATGATATCAGTGGGTTTGTATTCTTGTAAAATTATTTACTCTTTCATTTATATTTATACTTACATCTTCCTAGGTAAAACAAATCTTTCAACCAAGGTAACAAATTATTGAATGACAATTGATTTGCTCATTCATGAAAAATGAGAAAAAAATGTTTTTACATATAATATGGTAACCTTTTAGTAAAATCCAAACTCTTCTATATCCTCCCTCCAATTCTTTCCCTGGTTTTATTGATATTCCTTGCAAATATGTTTCTTAATCTCTAGGTCCTCGCTTCTGTCACCTCATTTCCCAGGTTGCATAGAGCCCTGTACCTTTAGTCCATTCCTTTGCTAAAGAGGAATAAGGTAAATCCTCCTAAACTGGGATATCTATTTCTTCTTCTAAAGCCCTTCTGGCTCCAAATAGAGGTCTGATATTTCATGATACCATCCTTGTCACCAAATGTAGCACCAACATAATATTCACAGCACTGACAGCAACTATGAATATGCCAGCACAGTTCTGAATCACAAAATATAACAGACTCTCCACATATAAGACAGAAGCAAAACATTATTCAATCACCAGAAAGCCAGATCCCAACACAAGAAAGTCAAATCCAATCCATCATTGGAACAAAGAAATTTAATATACCATAACACAGCAGGGAGCCACACCATCCTAAAGGCTAAAGCCTTCCCACAAACATACTGTCACAAGACTAGCTGTTTTCCTTGGCTGCCTCTTCTCTCCTCCCTCTTTTTTGTCTTCTCTGTCTCTCAGCTTCCTGTGGGCTCTGTAATACCCTTCAGCAAACTCCTCCCACCACAGGCTCCATGTGATTGTATTTAGCTTATTACGGGACAGGGAAGATCTTCAGATTCTCATTACCATTGCAAGGCCATAGAAAGCCACTAGAATTGAGGGATGAGAGTTGTGGTTGTGCGGAGGAGAGTGACATAATTGGACATTATCAGACACTTTAGTGATAAATGGAAAATGGATTGAAGTGAGGAGGACTTGAGGCAGGCAGACCCACAAGCGCCCTAATTGCTGTGATCAAGGTGTGAGATGATGCAGGTCTGAACTATGGTAGTGGCAGGGTGGCTGGGTCAGAGGAAAGAAGGGGAGGGGGCATATAAGAGAAATGTTGCAGAGTTGAAATTTACAGGCCTTGGCAATAACTTGGATATGATTGGGGGTGGGAGGGAGGCATCGGAATGTATATAGTATATACATATATAGTAATATATAGTATAGTAATGAATATAGTATATAGTATATGATATAGTAATGAATCCTGGATGACTCCCAAGGTGTGAACCTGAGGGACCAGGAGAATGATGCTGTTCTCTGTAGTAATAAGGAAGGTAGGAAGAGTGGAAGGTTTAAGGGGAAAGATAATGAGTTTTGTTTGAATATAATTAATGAGTTTAAGATGTCTACTCGACATCCATTTTGAGATGTTGGAAAGACAGCTAGAGATAAAAAATTGGAGCTCATCAGAGAGTTTGAACCAGAAGGCAAATTTGAGAACCATCAGCATATAGATGGTAATTAAATCTATAGGATCTACCAAGTGACATAAAGTAGAAGAGAAGAGGACCCATAACAGTTGAACTCTGAGGCAAATCTGTGATTAGAAATTATTATCTCAGTTTTCCAGCAAAGGAGACTCAAGCAGTCATATCAGAGAACCAGGAGAGAGTAGAGTCCTGCTGTTGTTTGTCCTTCATTCTCAGAGGACCATGACATTAGGAAGGTGATGAAAATAGTTTTAGCAGGCCTTTTCCTAGAGGCAAATATTAGAAATCAATGGGATGACCATCAATTGGGGAATGACTAAACAAGTTGTGGTATATTGTTGTCATGGAATACTGTTGTGCTATTATAAAAGATGAGCAGGATTCTTTCAGAAAAATCCAGAAAGACTTACATGAATTGATCCAAAGTTAAGTGAGGAGAACCAGGAGACCATTTTATACAATAACAGTAACATTGTGTGATGATCAACTATGACTGACTTAGCTCTTTTCAGCAATACAATGATCCAAGATAATTTAAAAGAACTTATGAGGTTCTTAAGAGGACTTACAAAGGTTTACCTCCAGAGAAAGAACTGATGGAGACTGAATACAAATAGAAGCATACTGTTTTCAGCTTTTTTCATTTTTTTTCCTTTTGGTCAGTTTCTTCTGTAACAATATGACTAAGACATAAATTTATTTTATATGATTGCACATCTATAACCTACATCAAATTGCTTACTATTCTAGGGATAGGAGAAGGGAAGGAGGCAGAGAGAAAATTTCCAACTCAATTTTTTAACGTTTTAAATTGTCTTTACATGTAATTGGAAAAAAATAATATTATCAAGAAAACTAAGAATTAAACATGAGTGTTATATGGAAGAGAATGTGGTCCAGGTGAACAAGCTTCAACATATTAAAAATTAAGAACTTCATAGAAGAGCGAGAATAGAAGTTATCCTCATAGATGTATGACAGAAAAAAAAATACTGAGATCAAAAGATAGCACACAGACAACCCTAATCTTCACTGGCAATGTCTCATGATCTCACAGGAAAGCAAAGAAGATGTCTGGCATGATTTTAGAACCTTCTATAGTGAACTCATGAGCAGAAAAGGACAAGAAAACTAGGAAAACCAACCACAGAAGGGTAGCAGTCTGCAGTAAGAAGAGGGGACATCCAAGTTGATGAGATGACATATTTGAGTTTTACAAAATTACATTGGTTTTCTCACTAATATCAAGCATAATTATATACACACATAGAAAATCAGTAAATAATTGTCAAATGAATGAAATCTCATTGCTTTTTGGTAGAAGGCAACCATTCCTTTTTTTTTTAACCTAATTATGAATGTGTTCTTATTTTTATTTCAGCAGAAGTTAGGGAGAATAAAATTTAGATATATTAAGATGCAGTGTTATGAGGATTAAAAATATAATCGATCATCTTGTTCACAGGGGAAGAGGAGGTGTTGTACCCCGGCCATCAGGTGTACCAAGAGGTGCACCGGCTCCCAGAGGAGTTCCTCCTAGTCGAGGTCCAATCAGCCGTGGTAGAGGACTTCTTACCCCAAGAGCAAGAGGAGTTCCCCCAACAGGATACCGGCCTCCTCCCCCACCACCAACGCAAGAGACATATGGAGAATATGTAAGCAAAGTATTTCATGTGACAAATTTCTTAAGCCAGTAGAGATTGAGTTCCCATAAAACTCATCTAATAACAATATGATTCTATTCTTTCTCCTCATATTTTCTTTTACAATATTCCTTTACTTTTTTTTTTAGCATTTTATAAATGTTACTCTTTATATTAGAAATAAAGAATGGTGGGACAGCTAGGTGGCAAAGTAAATATAGCACTGTCCCTGAAATCAGGAGGACCTGTGTTCAAATTCAGCCTCAGACACTTCACACTTACTACCAATGTGACCTTGGTCCAGTTGCTTAATCCCAACTACCCTACAAAAAAGATGGGAAAAAACCCTGAGATTTATTGTTCCATGTACAATGAGAAGAGCAAGTGTTTCTTAGTTTGCTGTGTTACTAACAATGAATTATTCTTAAATTTTCTTTTCTGTGTGGAACAAAATTCTTTTTATTATTATTTTTTCATTTTTTATAAATGAGCAAAACATTTGTCATTCAGTAATCTGTTAGTTTGGTTGAAAGACTTGTTTTACATAGGAGGAATTTATTATAAACGTATACAAAAGGAGAAATAATTTTTCAAGAATGCAAACTCACTGATATCATTAATATAGCAACCTAGTTAATTACGAATGAGAAAAGAAAATAGTACTGAATGAATCATTCATATTATCAAACTGTCAGAGCCATAGAATAAGAGTTGTTGTAAACTAAAATAAAACATAGCAATACGGATGTATAATATACTTTCTAAGTCTTCATAATAGCTTCTTTAATTTATATAGCACTTTAACAAATAAAAGTTAATGTACATAATCATATTCTTACAACATCCCTGCAAGGTAGTTTAAGCATTTAGCATTATTCCCATTTTGTAGATGAAGTAACTAAATCTCAGGAAAGTAAAGTGACTTGCTAAAGATCTATATATCTAGTGAATACTGGTGCCATAATTTGAATACAGGTCTTCTTAATCCAAATTCATTGATCTTTTTGCTATGCTATATTACCTTCATCCTTCCTGTTCCAAATCTTAATTTAAATTCTGTGTAAATTTGTCATATTCTGGAGGGGCAACAAACAGGAGAAAGGAACTTACATTCCAATGAAGAAGACATGCAAATAAATAGGTATCTACAAGATGCCAAAGAGCTGTTTTCTGTATTCAATTCTGGAGGTATTTGGGAATTCCTTTAGTTTGTTTTGTAGGGAGTGGCATGATGAGAGGATATATTGGAGGGAAGAACACAACAGTCATAATGATTGTAATGATGATGAATTCTCTTGTAATGTGGAAGAGGATAGCAAAATGGACTACAAAGCAGAATGCAGCAACATACTTTTTACGGGAGATACACTTGAAATATCAAAGATTCACACAAAATTTAAAGAGTTGGAACAGCATTTCTTATGCTTCAGACAGACTCATATAAACAGGTAAATGACCATGATAGCACACAAAGCCACTGTAAAAATAGATAATGTTAAAAAGAGATAAATAAGGAAGCGACATTACACTTAAAAGACTTCATAATGAAATGATTCCAATATTCTTTATGTCTATATACATTTTACACACACACACACACACACACACACACACACACACACACTTGTGTACGCAAACTGGCAGAGCAATCTGAGATACCCCTGGTCCCAGGACCTCATTTGTATGGGGTTTGATACCTAAAAAAAAATGAAAGAGGCATGGCAAAATAAAGAATTTCATTGGTTGATAGACCTTGTTCTTCAGGGCCAGAAAGTAAGATGGGCAAGGCAGGAGTCATCTCTGGTGGCCTGGTGGTTATTAGATGGTCACTTTTTCATGTTGGTCAAGAAAAGGTGGTTCAGAAGTACAAAAATAAATTGGGAGCTTTTCAAAGAATCAAGGCACCCAACCTATGCTGATTTTGGACGTCAAATTTGATGGAGATATCTTTGAGAGCATCCGCACAAGTGAGCTCCATAGCTGGGGGTGGCTAGGTGGTGCATTGAATAGAGCACCAGCCCTGGAATCAAGAGGACCTGAGTTCAAATATGACCTCCTACACTTAACACTTACAAGCCATGTGACCGTGGGCAAGTCACTTAACCCCAATTGCCCTGTCTTTTCCCCTCCAAAAAGAAAAAAAAAAGGAAAAAGTTTGAGTTATAAAAACCTATCTTATCTAATTATCATTATATTATTTATATAAAATATCAAACTGATTAATAGTGATTGGAATAGAGTAGGAGTTTAAATGAATCATTTCTCACAGCATTCCACTGCTATCTACATACAGTATAGTGACTCAGCTTTCCCTCCAAGTCAGTAACAAACTGTTAATACACAGAAGAGTGTTTTAATCTGTTGACTTTGATTCTTCTGATAGCAGTCATGCCTTGGGGTCTCTGCATTAGTTGAGTGCAAAAGTTTAGCTTAAAGAGGAAGTCTATGATTGGTCCAACACTCTGCACCACAAATTGCCTCCATCTCTCTCATGGCCTGTTTTGCCTCTTCTCCTTATAATGGTCTTTTGAATGGTCTTTTGAATACCAGCGTTTGCTGTAAGGTTTCATCTATTAAGTTTTGTTGCCTTTAGTTGAATGAAGACACTGTTGGTGATGAGATCATGAGATGTTGTTGGTGTTACTGACTCAATTCCTCCTTGCCATGTGTTTTTGCCTACTCTGCCCTTAAAGGCACCCAGAATTATAAGTGTGTCTGTCCTCTTTCAGCACATTAATGATAAGGGTCTTTAGGTCTTTATAAATTTTTTCTTTGACCTTATCAGGGTTCATCATGATGGGAGCATATGCACTGATGATGGTGGCACGGCACTTAGCTACAAGTGGCAATAATATTGTCGTGAGCCTGTTATTCACTCCTTGTGTGAGGCATACAATAAGTTTGTTGACTAGATTAGATTTGATTGCAAAACCTATGCCAGTTTCACAGTGCTATTCATAATGGCAGCCACTCCAGAAAAAATGTGTATACAGTTCCACGTTCAGTAAGCTGACCTTCTTTTGCCAGACTTGTTTCACTCAGAGCTGCTATTTGACTGTGATACCTGTTGAGTTCTCTAACAACCAGAGGTGTTTGTCTTTCAAGACTAATAGATTTCTTGTTGTTCATAAGAGTGCTTATATTCCATGTATCAATAATTAGTGGAACTATCTTCACAAAAGTTTTTCTGCATACTTTTCTGTTTCAACCATAGGGTTGGATCTCCACATGCCACAGTAACCAAACCAGGGTTGGGTCAAGCAGACAATTTTTAGAGTAGCTTTTTCTAGCCCCTTCCCTACTCCATGAAGAAGTGTGGTCCTTAAGAGGGTTGCTCAGATACCCAGGGGCTGCTGAATTTCAATACTACTTCAGTCCAGTAAGAAGATGACCCTGTGGCATGGGCTGCTTGTGTGATGGGTTATAACTACAGCTCCCAGTGCATCTGTACTTGCTGCTTCATCCCTAGCCCATTGCCATAGGACTTCAAGGCAGATAAAAGAGTAAGATAGTGAAACAGTAAGTAACATAGGAAAATGATAAAAAAGCAAAATAGTCAGTAAAATAATGAAACAGTAAAATGACTTTTGGCTGACACAAATCAGATTTAAGTGAGACAGAGTTGCATGAATTTGTCAGCTTCTTTCTTCCAGAGTCATTGGAACCCAGTGGCAAGACAAAAGTCAAGACAACCGGCAGTGGTTCTAGATGCAGTGGATGACCTAAGGTCTTTGGCATCTGACCAAGCTCTAAGTGCTCCACAGCACTTGCTTCTGCTGCCTTCACAACCCATTGAAACAAACTATTCTTATCTGCCTATTCTGCAGAGAAAGTCTTCATGTGCTTAGGGTAGAAACCCCCATATCAGTAACACTTTGATGCTTATAGTTACCCTCTACCTGGTTTAACCCATCTGCTAAGATGGTTTATCAGATTGTGGCCATTGCATATGCTACAGCTTCTTGGAGCCACAGAGGAGAGCTGGGTGACAGGTGGGCACTAAAACTGGATGAAAAGCCCTAAAAAGTGCTTGGCAGCTCTCAACACCAGAGGTATTAGTCTTGCCCTACAACCCAAGTAAAATTGTATGGAGGTTAAAAAATGAATTTTTAATGAAATGTAGCAGACTTCCAGTTATTCTTATTAAAAAATACAGTTATTTAGAAACTTAGAAGTTCTTACAAAGCAGTCATGGAAAAGAAAAAGATAAACACAAGTGACCAATGATAAAACATTAAACAAGGGTTAACTGCTTATAATCTGGATCAGTGATATATGTCTCTCTTGTGAAGTCTTTCATAATCAGTGTTCATAGAATGCTTCTAATTCAGAATGACTTGTGAGTGGTTCCATTATATCTTGATGCCTTTAAAAGAAAAATGGAAAGAGTGGGGAAAAATCATGCACTAGTGGATGATGGTAAAGTTAGGGAAAATTATCTTACAAGTGCTCAAGTAGTCATCCATACAAAGAAGTGGGAAAAAGGGAGCAACTGAAAAGAGAACTTTAATCTAATTGAAACTATTCAGAGTCAACTTTGAAACAATTAAGAATTCTGATCAGAGTAATGACCAACCACAGTCATAGAGGACTAATAATGAAACATACTTTCCACCTCTTAATAGAACATAAAGGTCACAAAGTACAGAATGAGACATGTACATGGTCATTGTAAAAAATGTGCTTTTTCTCAGATATACCTATTTTTCAGAAGGATTTTGTCTTTATTTTGTTCTCAGTTGAGGTAGGGTGAAAGACAGAGAAGGTAGATTTTTGCAGAATAAAAATATATATTTATAATGTTAAAATATTCATAGCATTATTTTTTGTTTTCGCAAAGAACTAGAAATGAAAGGAAATACCATAAATTATAAAAATGACTTGAGGAATTAAAATATATTAATATTATGGCATCTTTCTACATAAGAAATGACAAAAAGGACTGAATTCACAAAATGAGGAAGGTTTATTTGAATAGAAGCAGAATGAAATTAGTAAAATCAAGACAATGATTATAATACCATAAGGAAAAACAATATTAGAAGTTTAAAAAAATTTTAATATAATGACCAATGACAACTCCAGACAACTAATAAATAGTGTGTGTGTATGTCTATATGCGTGTGCAGAATAAAACATAGATTTTCAGACATACCAATATGCGGATTTGATTTTTTTTTTGTTTATTTGTTTTGGGGGTGGGGAATGTAGACAGTATGAAGTGGGTTGATATTTGCCTAAAAAATAAAAATAAATTAAAAATTTTAATGTGACATTTTAAAATCTGAAGAGAACAGGAAAGAAATTTGGAAGCCTTAACAATCCAACCAGAATAACTTTGGAACTATCATACTAAAAATATCCAAGATTTATAAAATATTTGGGAGTCTACCTACCAAGACAAACCCAGGAACATATATAAACACAATTAGAAAATACTTTTCACACAAATAATGTCCGATCTAAATAATTGGAAAACATCAGTTGCTCATGGGTAGGCCAAGCTAATATAATTCCTTTTCCAATTCTTTACTCCATAGTTTCCATTTCTTTTCCTCTAGCACTCTTTTTTCATTCATAAAAACATTACTGAGTTCCTTTTTTAGTTATTGTTTCATCTCTTCTTAGAATTCTAGGTTAATTTGTGTCCAAGCTGTGTTTTTATCAAGACTTGGTTTGTAGATGTTTTGAGGTCATTCTCTTCTTTTGGATTAATGTCTTGAATATTCCTGTCATTATAATAGCTTTTAGGAGCATGTTCTTTTTGTTTGTTTGTTTTCTCATTCTTCTAACCTATTTCCAGACTTCAGATTTAATATTAGCACCAGATTCTTTACACATTTCTGGAGGGAAGGTCTGAACTGGTCTTGTTGTGGCTTTCTCCGGGCACTGAATGTTAAATTATTTCATAATCTTAGGAAAACCTACACGTTTTCAGTGTTCTCAAAGTGATCTGATCCTAGGGTAAATTCTAATCATGCCCTTCTTGTCTGAGTTCTGCAAGTTCCTTCCTTGGGTTTGGGTTTAGGCAACTGTAGAGTGCTGCTAGACTCAGTCAGCCCTGCTATCAGCCAGCTGGTATAGATTTGCTAGTCCACAGTGTCTGCCCTAGTGATTCCTCTTTTAGGAATTGATCTAAATTGATCTAAAATTGATCTACAATTGATAAAAGCCAAAATTGAGATCCTACTCAACTGTTCTTAGGGTCTGAGCAACGTCAGAGTTACTTGCTTTTGAACTTGCTTAGGGCAACAGGCAAAGGCCCAATATGGTTCCCTCACCTTGGAATAACGCCCCTAGGCACATATCCCTTCTATTCTGACCTGGATCTGTAATCTGGAACTATGTTGTAGGCAACAAAGCTACTAGTTGGCACCTGTTCCTGAACCCTCTATCAGGTCTTCCCCAGTATAGATCTGGACATCCTTTGGATACTATCTCAGGGTACTGGGCTCTGTGCAATAGATTCCTAGAGACATCCTGTCCCTGGTGTCAATAAACCTCACTGTCTATGCCAATCTTGACTGAAAATCAACATGATGGGTTTTTTTCTCAGTTTTCCTGATCAAGATTCAATCTGGTGCATTGTTTAAATGTCTGGAGAAGGACAGGGAACTCCCTGTACTTCTTCTTGCTCTCCTCTATCTTAATTTCACCTCCAAAAAGGGAATTATCTGTAAGTGGTTTCAGTTTTTTCATTGAAATATGAGACAAACCGGGGTGGCAAGATGGCTCAGTGAAAGAGCACCGGCCCTGGATTCAGGAGGACCTGAGTTCAAATCCAGCCTCAGACACACCACACACACACACACACATACACACACACACACACACACACACACACACACACACCTAGCCGTGTGACCTTAGGCAAGTCACTTAACCCCAACTGCCCTGCCTTCCCCCTCCAAAAAAAAAAGAAGAAAGAAATATGAGACAAATCTTCCAAGACAAACCCAGGAACCCAGACAATTAGAAAGAGCTTTTCACACAAAGTCAGATCAAAATAATTGGAATAACATCAGTTGCTCAAGGGTAGGCCCAGCTAATATGATGAAAATAACAATTCTACCTAAATTAATTTACTTGTTCAATGCCTTATCAAACTACCAAAAATGATTTTATAGAGCTAGAAAAAATAACAACAGAATTCATCTGGAAAAACAAAAGTGTGAAATATCAAGGAAACTAACTAAAAAGAAATGCTAGGGAAGGTGGTAGATCAGGGGAATAGGTTAGGTGCACAAGACACAGTAGAAAAGACTATAGTAATCTACTGCTTGATAAACCCAAAGACTCCAACATCTAGATAAGAACTCATTTGAGAAAACCTGCTGGGAAAACTAGAAAATAGTATGGCAGAAACTGGGCATAGACCAATATCTTACACCATATACTAAAATAAATTCTAACTGGGTTCACAGTTTAGATATAAAGGCTGATACTGTAAGCAGTCTGGGAGAGCAAGGAATAGTTCAACTGTCAGATTTATGGAGAAGGGAAGGATTTATGACCAAGCAAGAGACAGAGAGCATTATGCAATGCAAAATATATAATTTTGATTACATTAAATTAAAAAAGTTTTATACAAGCAAAGCCAATGCAGCCAATATGAAAAGGGGTAGCAGAAGCTGGGAAACAATTGTCTCTAATAAAGGCCTCATTTCTAAAATATACAGAGAATATAATATATGAAAAGTTAATTTAACCTTGAATTATTTATGCAAAACATTGTAGATGAGAAACAACAAAAATGATGTTATCATTGAGTCTAATAATTTCATTCAAAAGTTAAAACAATGAAAATTAATTGCTTTAATACTAAATGATCCCAGGAAGTGCCTTATTCAGAAAAGACTTAACTTATTTGCTAAATTGAGACCCATCTGCCAAACACAATACAAGTTTGGGATATAAGTTTATGATTTTAAGCAGTAGTATCTTATAAATCCAAGAGAAGTAATGCAGAGTAAATTTCAGAAAGCTTGGTAAGGTATGCAAGTAATCAGAATCATCCCAAGGATAATGAAAGGGAGGCTACAAGCAGAAGAAAAAATGGAAAAGATTTGCAAAGATCATTTCAACAGTCTTTTTTTTCCATCAAAGATAGTAAAACCATCAGATGAGGAACAGAAGATAACAGTTCATGCCTACAGTCCCTGAGGTACTTACAGAGAAGACAGAAATGGCATAAAGAGAACAGAAGTGATAGGGGCAAAATGGAAAGTATTGAGTATTCAGAGATTTTTCTTGGAGATGTTACAGTTCTAAGGGAATCAAGAGAATGCTATAAAGAGAATCTGAAGGACCAGTGGAGTATACAAAAAAGCATAGAAAAAGAAGACTTGAACATCATTAATATCCAAAAATTGACTAGAGAACATGAATAATTACTGACCTTTTATAACTCCTTTTCCCAGGGTTATACAGTCATTAATGTGTCAGGACTTGAACCCATATGTTCCTAACCCCATAACATCTTTATGAGGTTCATATATTTGTGAATTGATGTGTGTTCGTCAAAAATATTACTTGGAGATTAGGGATGGGTAGAGATTTGAGGATGATAGAAAACTACCCATCCACTATTCAAGACAGATTAAAATCATATAATGCTTGTGAAGATTTTGGAATAATTCTAGACGTCACTCGGCGTGGTGGCACAAGTCTGGAATCCTTGCTACTAGAGGAAGCGGAGGCTGGTGGAGTTCAAGAGTTCAGCGTTAGGGCTAAAGCTGATTAGGTTTCTTCTCTAAGTGTGTGATCAATATGGTGGTCCTTTGGGGGTGGATGGCTGCCAGGCTGACTAAGGAAAAGAAAACCATCCCAGGTCAGGGAAAAAAAAAACAGAGCACATTAACACTCCCATGGTGATTAGCATTGGAATTGGGACATGAGTGGCTGTTGTGCTTTCAGCCTGGGCAAAATAGCAAGCTAGTCTCCAAAATGAAAACAAAAAAAAAAGAACGGAAGAACAATAATTGTTTAATATATATGACTCATTGTCTCTAAACACTGTGCATTGGGGTCTTCCTAGGTTCATCAGATTACTAGAACTGATTTCTTAATTAGCTGTTTGATATTAGCTATAAGATATACTTATTTTCTTAAGAGGAAGAAAATGGCTCAAAATTCTACTATTGTTCAAAGGTTCATTAAGCTGTGTTGTAGCATAATAGCAATTCATACTAAGTCACATATAGTTGGCAATTTTGAATAGAGCTAAACTCTCAATCTTCTCTCTTCCCCTAAAGACATGACCTGTTAAATCATATTGACAGGACTATCTTCCCTTTATTTAGGTTTTTTTGATACTTTGTTTCCTCACAAAATTCATAAAGTTCATCAGTGTTCTACTGTTTCTGTTTTTATAAAATCTTTAAATGGGGATAGTTTTCTCAGGATAGCTGATCTTATTAAGCCACTTGCTTCTTAAGCAGCTGTTTTGTTGGAGTAAATCCCTAGAGATTCTTTAAAATTATTATGAAATTATAAGGTAATAGACCCAGATAACTTCATCTTTTAAAAAAACCCTGATTATTCCTGATTAGCAATCATGGCTAAAGTTTATTCTAAGCTTTAAATAACTTTCTCCATTTCAGTAATATTTGTATGCATGTATGTGTATACTTATATGCTCAAACACATGTGCATGCATATATGTAAATACATATTTACATATGTGTTTATTATTTCTTGGGACTCAACTTGTAATTTAATTTTTATACAAAATTCCTGGTGAGAAAATTACTTACCCAGGATTGTATCGCACTTAATATGACAGAGGTGGACTTGAACCCAGAGCCCAGGTGTTCCTTATTCCCAGTCATGTGATACACTAAAATATATCTCTGAGCAAGTAAGTGTGTGTGTGTATGTATGTGTGTATGTGTATGAGAGAAAGAGAGAGAGAGAGAGAGAGAGCAATAAAGGTGAGACAGAATAATCTTGTTCCCTTCTAAAATACTTTCCTATCCAAAACTATTAAAATGTATAGTTTTATCTTTAAAGGCATAATTGGTAGCAGTGTTATATAGTGAAAGGACACTGGATTTAGATTCGGAAGACCAAGTTTCAAATCATGACTTCTCTTACTTTAACTTTAGATCACTTCACATCGTCTAGCCTCATCTGTAAAATGGTTCAAGCTGACTCTGAGAAAAGCACTTAGCACACTGTAAAACCCGATCTAAATGTGACTTAGCGTTATTACTATTGCCAACAATGATGATAGGGTATATTCATCATTATACCAGTATTATAAGTGACGCTTTATACCATGTGTTATTGGCTGCATTGCTCAGTTTTAAATGGCCAAATATCTGATTTTTGAAAAAAGTTAGATTTTTAAATATGCCACCCGTAGGTAAAATGAATATATGCTTTTTCACTATGATTTGTTATTTCAATGCTGAAGTGTTGTAATATCATGGAAAGAGCACTTAATGAAGAGAAAGAAAAGTTTTTTTTCCTTGCCTACTTACGTGACCTTGAGCAAGTTATTTCATATCTCTGGGACCCCAGTTTCCTTATATTTATGATTTCACACCTTATTTTTCCAGTACCAAATCCTGTGAATCCCTAAGTTTGTCAGCAATATGGTTAAATTAGAAAGGACACTGAATTTGGAGTTAGAGGACTTAGTTTGAAGCCAGCTATTGCTAGGTGGCATAGTGAATATAGTGCTGGGCCTAAAATGAGAAAGACTCATCTTGGCCTCAGAAGTATAATAGCTATGTGACCCTGGGTAACTTAACACTGTTTGCCTCAGTTGCTCATCTACAAATGAATTGGAGAAGGAAATGGAAAACAACTCTAGTATCTTTGCCAAGAAAACCCCCAAAAGGGGTCACAAAGAGTTGGACATGACTGGAATGATTCAACAAGAATAACAAACTCCAATTGCTGTCTGTGTGACCTTTGGCAAGTTTATTTCTCTGGGCATTAGTTTGCTCACCTTTAAAATGAGTGTATTAGACTAGATGATTACTCATGTCCCTTCCCACTCTATATTTCTGACTTATTCATCCAGATTATAACCACAACCCCAATTTTGTCATGTTTTGATTCTTGTTCCAAATCTTCATAAAAATTCTCTTTGGAGAATCTGTATTAGGCTTCACAAAGATGAAAACTTGTTTGAAGTTAAGTGAGTCATTTTAATAATTATCTTCCTTTACTGTAGAATGTGAAAATTATTTGTTTAGAAATTCACATAACTAATAACATTAAAGCTGGTTTTTAGTGGAAAGGTTTATGTCCCAGAAACAACTTTTTAAAATACAGAAGCTTCTACAGATGACCAGACAAGACCAATGATAATAAAAACTACATTATGTCTTTATTATAGTTTCATTTAATTTCATATAAAGGAAACTATTTGATTTCAGGGAAAAGAATTAACTAGGAGAGTAGGAAGGGAAGAAAGGGGCAAAGTGGTAGTGAATTACATTCACCGAAAGATAAAACTAGGTTTTTAGAGGAGAAAAAAAAAATATATATATATATAAGCCACTCAGTTGTTCTTGTTTTTTGTCCTTTGTCCTTGAAGAGAACCATGACATCAGGAAGATGATACAGTGACTTGCAAGTGAATTGGACTTAAGTGAGGGAGTCACTAGATTCACTTTCTCCTGGGAGTCATCAGGGTTCAGTGGCCAGATATAAATAAGGATAACTGGAGATGGCCCAACAACTTAATACAAGTTAATGCAGTACAGTCTGGGTCTTAGCTAAAATCATCTTGATTCCATAGCAAGAGAAGGAAGAAGAATATGTAAAATTCTGCTAGTTTAGCCCTCAGATTATGTCAAACTCTGTCTACGCCTCATTTCAGTCACTGCACACTGAGTTTAAACCCATAGGAACACCCTTGGCTTGACCCATACCACAGTACAACCTCATAGAGAGCCTAAAGTTTTATAGAAATGGAGGTTCCATTTGATTTAGATCCATCCAGTTGCTTTCTTACCATCAATGTCACAGGTAAAGAAGCATCAGTTAGAAAGGGTGTTCACAGTTTCCAGTAAAGGGTATATAAGGCATCAGAGTAGTTACCAGCTAAGATGAAGGGGGCATCTTGAGCAAATTCAGCCTGTCATAAGCTGGACTAATCCCTATTCTTCCCAACCACCTACCCCCCCCATAAAAACTAGAGGTTTTGTGACCTACCACCACTAAATAGGATATGTTAAAAGTCTCTAATATAATTGTTAAGTGTAGTTTGTGCTTAAAATCTTTCTGAAGCCTGACTCTCATTGCTGCTTCAATTATTCTATAGAAACTACAACTCACCTGAAACTGTAATTTTGGAGTTTTCACTGTAGTTAGGGGTTCATGTAAGGGTTGTACTGATGGCATATTTTCATAGTGCAGTAACTATTGGCATCACATTTGATGGTTAACTGATCTCAAAACTACTGCTATTGGGTAGTTTTCCATAGTGGGAAATTTATTAAGACAGAATAGTGACTTTGTAAAGAATGTTTGTGAAAATGTATGTTAAATGTGTATTGAAAGGGCTAGGGACCCTTTTTCATTTTAAATAAAAGGGTGATAGTTCCACACTTCTTTACCTAAAACAGGTATAAGGGTCAAATACAATTTATGCAAAATGTTTAACAGGAGCCTCAGAAGTAGTTCATTTCCACAATACTTTAATCTCCTTCATAAAATGTGTCTACCCTTGTGGAAATCCCAAATTTTAGCTAATGACTTCCTACATTTTAGTCTTATAAAAAAGTCTGGCTCCCCCAACAAAGATAAACATTTTATTAACTTTATTTTCGTATCATATGTATGTTATGATGTTTTTGTTAACTAGTATTCGAATATCCCTTATGTTTTACATTAGAAATTAAAATATTACAATATAGTTCACATGTAACATTTTTAGATTTCCAAAGAACTTCTATCACAGCACCTCCTAGAAGGTTTTTATTTGTGTAGACCTGTGATTTCATTGCTATAGGGAGCTAGCTCCCTTTGAAAAAACATACTCTACCAATGCTTTCTTTGTAATTTATATTCTTAGAGAGTTGCCTGGGAAACTGAAAGGTTAAGTCACTTGCCCAGGGTCATACAGTAGTATGAAAACAGGTCAGGGGTGGGGTTAAGATTCTCTGCCACAGATACTGCCCTTTATACACTGGGTGAGAGCAAGGAATAAGTCTGAGGAGGCAGCTTTTAGATTCCTGGATTATTGAGACCACATCAACTACAGAACAGTTACTATTAACTCCAGAATAGGTCTGTCTCTGCAGCGATACTCCACTTTCACCAGCTACCATCTTATATTCCATAATGTTATACTACTTCTAATAGTGAATAGTACCTAGAGTTTTATGATTTCTGTTTGAAAGAAAAGGAGCAGATCATTGCAAATCTTTACAACATCTTGAGAGAAATTATTAGTGAAATGAGAGGTCAATATATATTGCTAGGTCAATATATACAAAGATAGTTTATGGTTATGTTGAAAATTATTCTTTCCAAGGATCAATAGGCTACATGTTAGGGTATATTCCATTCAGCAATGTGGTGATCAAATTAGATCATTTATATAAAACACTTTGTAAATGTGAAAATGCTATGTAAATGTTAGATATCACCATTGTTTCATACTTAAAATTATTTTTCATATGTTTCTTATAATCTTTTTAGAGAAAGCTTAATCAAATGTGGGAGGCATCCTGAAGTTCACAGGAGACAAAGTCAAGAAAAGAGTTAGTAGTAAAAATTCTTGTCTTCAAGTATCAATGATAAAAATGCCCCCAAATTTAAGCAACAAATGAGAAATCAGATGGGTCCTAATATTATAGCTATCACCAAGACTTGATGGAATGAAACGTATCACTATACCATGGCTCTAGATGGATATATCATAGTCAAAAGGAACAAAATAAGCAAAATCTGGGGAAAAGTGGGGTGGTCTTACTGTTTTTGTTTTTCTCATATTTATATTCTCAGGATTTAGAACAGTGCTTGATACTAAATGTTTATTTATCGATTTGATTGATAAGATGTACAACAAAGAATATAATCCAAGATTATTATAAGTGTAACATAAAAATTTATGATATCAGCCAAAGCCTTTACTGTTGATCAGCATGGGGGAATAATCTCAAAATCAAGCTTAGGTATATTTGTTATTGGGAGAAGAAGAGAGTGAGGCAAATATCTACCTCAGTTACATACTTTTTTTTGGTCATGTCTTTGATGTTGCCTTCACACACAAATGTCTTCCCTTCCATGTTCATTAATTATTCTTTCTTTATCTGATCATAATCTTTTATTTTTCTGTCTTTTCTTTTGCCTTAAAAACCTTAATCCCTGTCCCTTGTATTCATCACTCACTTCTTTTGTAGGCCAGTACACCTGTCCTGGATGTAGTTCTCCTTTCTTCATCTCAGTCCCTTTGACAATTACTTAAACACTCTACTCTTCCTTGCCCTTGTGTCCCTCACCCCCAAGTCCTTTTGCTTATCACAACTTGAATGTCCTACCATGTATATGCTGCTAAATGAAGCTAGAGGAAAAAAAAACATGAGAACCACCCTGACTGGGTCCACTATAAATTGATCTTACATAAACTAGGTCGGCACTATAACAAGCTTGTGCTTTAGTACCTCCCAAATCATTTCTCTGTTCTACTCACCTCAGTGTTTATTCCAGAGCTTTTCATACTTTCTCAAACCTTTCACTGCATCCCCATGTTCTCTCAGTTGAGGACCTTGTTTCAGACTTCACTAAAAAAAATGATGCCATTCATTGAGAGCTGCCTTTTCTTCATCCTTCCTCGTTGTATGTCACTGAGACATCATCCCCACTATCTCAATACTTCATCACTCCTGTCTCACACAAAAAAGGACTCTTCTCCCTTGATCCTTTCCTTTTCTTTCCCTTTTTCTTCTGTAGATTGTCCACTCTTATCTACCCACTATCTCTAATAATTCTCAACTTTTCCCTGTGCCTCAGCCTCCTCTTTTGCCTACAAATGTACTCATGTCTTCCTAAACTTAAAAGTTTTTTTTAAACCAACTTCACTTGATCTGATCATCTTCACTAGCTGTTGTCCTATATCTTTCCTCCTCTTCTTAGCTATATTCTTTAAAAAGACCATCTATACGTCCCTCCAAATTTCTTTCTCTCTGCTCATTCAATTCTAAATTCTGACTTCACAATTCATCTGATACTATACTCTCCAAAATTGCCAGGGATCTTTAATGACCTTTTCCCCATCTTTATCCTTCTTGACCTATTTTCAAATTTGACTCTACTCATCACTCTCTATTTCTGGATGCTCTTGACTCTCTAGGTTTACATGGCACTGCTGTTGGCTGGTTCTACTCTAACTTATCTGATGTCTTCTTCTTGTTTTCATTTGCTGGATGGATTTGTATCAATATCATACACATTAGCCATGGATATGCCTTAAAGCTCTGTCTTGAGCCCTTTTTATCTTTTTTTCTCTGTGCTGTCTACCATGGTGATCTGGATATGTAACATTAATTAATTTAGCAGATACTTAGCTCTTAGTAACTTAGGGCTAAGTACCTCTTGAAAGAAACAGAAGGTGCAAACACGGTCTCCTGTTGCTGAGGTGGCAGAAGGGGGTTGGCTGAGAGAGGAAGACTCTGTGTGTGCATGTGTGTGAGTGTGTGTGTGTGTGTGTGTGTGTGTGTGTGTGTGTGTGTAAGAAGAGTTCCAGAGATGAAGAATCAGAATCAAGAATTTTCTTCCTGGTGGCTCCTGGTAGAGGGAGTAGAATTGTCCCAGCATCTGGGAGCTGCACTGCTGGACTGAGAACTGAGTTGGTGTTTTCTATGAGACTAGGATCTAGTGAAGGCCAAAGTGGCTGCTACCGCCTGGAAGGCCAAGATCTCTCCTGGGTCCTAGGGCCAGCCCAACTGCTGGGATAAGCCTTTGTTTGTGGCTTGATTAATCCTTGAGTTCCTGACAACAGAAGCTGTGAAGGGTTTGAAATGTGCTGGACACTGTGAGCTTTAGTGTGTAAGAAGAACTGCCTGGAGGACTGGGCAAGAACCTGGGAGCTGTCTGCATCTGAATCCAGGTGACTGTTTGGTAGATTCAGGTAGTAGCTGGGACCATGGAAGGGGATCCAGGGAATCTGAGATACCACCCTGAGTCAAGATGAAGAAAAGGCCTCCCCTCGGATGTGTGATAAGATTTAAGTTTACTAGACACTAAGGGATGGAGAGTTTTTGTTATTTTTCTAATGATTGTATTTAGTGATTAATGATACTTAGTGATTGATTACTAGATAAATGACGGATTAATTTAATCTATGATTGCCCCATGAATGAAAGACTGATTATTGTGTTCCGAAATTGATTGAACTATTAAGTAAAGAGGGTTTCCCCCTTAGGGAAACCAGATGATTATTCTTTTGTTCTTTGTTCTAAATAGTTTTGTGGCCATTCTAATGTTAAGCTGTTTAAGCACTATATTGTGATTTTCTGTGATAAGAAGTATTGTTGTGAATATTATATTGTGATTTGTTGTGAATGTTTGTCTTGATTTGTTGTGGAATAAATGGAGTGTTCACTATACTGTGTAAACATAACTTTAAAAGCTGTTCACAGTAGCATTCTTTTGGGAAGCTGCTTGTTCATGGTGTTACCGGGTGTAATTATCATCTCCATGCAGATGATTCCCAGATCTGTTTATCCAGACCTAATCTCTCTCCTGAGCACTAGTTTTACATAACTAGGTGTCTTTTGGCCATTGAAATTGCACAACTCATGTATGTCTGAAACTCATTATGTCCCCAAACAGAACTCATTGATGTTTTTGACCTCTTCAAACCCTCTCCCTTTCCCAATTTTCTTTTTTTTTTTAAAGTACCATCATCCTCTCAGGTAACATTGGTATCGTTAACTTCCATCTCTCACCATAAATATCCCATCTTTTGTCAAGTTTTGCCATTTATGCCTACATAATATCTGTTATTAACATCCCCTTCTCTTAATTTACACACTTGCCACTCTTGTGCAGGCCCTTTATCACTTCATATCTGGGCTACTTCTGGTTGGTTTCCTTGCCTTAGGGCTTTTCTCCTCCCATTCAGCTCCATTATACTGCTAAAGATCATTGTCCTGAAGCACATACATGTCTCATTATATGGTCCCATAATCACCATACTTATTAAACTACAGTTGTTCTACATTACCTCCAAGATCAAATATAAAATTTTCTGGTACTGGGAAAATAACACTCTCTCTGCCCCCAGTCCCTCAGGGTTAACCCTAAAACTCTGAAAAGAGATGCCGCTACATTAATTCCCAACCTGCCACTAAGGATGGGAAATTTCAGAAGCAGCATTAGAGCTTATATGTGCTACATTTTTCAAAGCACTGTGCTTTATATAGGCAACTAAGAAATGTTTTATACGATGAAAAATTTCACTACAGTGGTATTAATTTGGGAACAGTGTGGTAAAAGTACCAAGTTTCACATGGAAAATTATGGTTCCCAAGTATGATAATATAGATAAAAATTCATCCCAAGGCAAAATCTTAGTGAGAAATCATCATAAAATATTTGAAACACATAAGCCGAATTTTTTGTTTCATTTCCACTTCTAAAAAAATTAAATATCAAGAAATCAAATATACAGTAGCCAAAATAATCTGTGCATTCTAATTAAATTGAATAATGCTATGGTATTACCTGATGTTAATATGTAAAAGACCTAAGATTTTATCCATAAAGCAAGTTACTCTATCCAAAGCAAATTGCAGTCTGTCTATAACTCAATCTTAAAGAGTTGATTGAGACAGAAAGACATTAAACATACATGGTCCTGATCACACTGTTACTATAATAGATAAGAGTTCATTTATATCCCTTGTTCTCTCTTCACACAGCCAGCCCTGGTACAAAACCTTATTACCTCTTTCTTTGACTATTGTAGTAGACTTTAAATTGGTGCCTCAGTTATCTCCCCATTTCAATCCATCCTCCCTTCAGCGGCACAATATAATTGTAAAGAGCAGGGGTTGAAATGGAAAGATCCCTGAACTTGGAATCAGGAGACCTCCAAACCAGGGAATGTTAGTTCAATTCCCAGTACTGATAATGGCTGTTTAACCCTAAACAAGTAACTTTACCACCTCTGAGCCTCTTGTTCAGAAGGTGCTTTGGAGCTGCTGTTATTTTAAGATTTTTGTTCTTATGCCAATCATAATCTAATATGTAGTAACAGGCTTCAAAATAAACATAGAGGAGGCAGAGCCAAGATGGCAGAATAAAAGCAGGGACCTTCTTGAGCTCTTCCCCCAAATCCCTCAAAATAGCTGTAAAATATTACTCTAAACAAATTCTAAAGCAGAAAAGAGCCACAAATATGACAGACTGAAATAAAATTCCAGCCTAAGAAAATCTGGAAGGTCAATAGGAAGAGTCTATCCATCTGGAACAGAGCCCAGACTATGCTGGGCTGCACCAGCACAGACAGGACTGGAGGAGGCCTTGGGACATTACCACTGGCAACTACATTAGTTTCCATACTTCTCAACCCACAAATGCCAAAGATACCTTCAAAGGTCAGTAGGAAAGCTCTCTTACCAGCATGAGAGAGGAGGGTGGTACAGCCCCAGCCCCAAGGCTGAGGCAGTGGCTGCTTCTGGAGCTCTAGACCTTACAGACAGAGGGAGAATTGAGCAACTGATCAGAGGGGGATTACAGGGATCTCATTGCTATCTATGAGATAGGATTCTCTTGCTTTGCCCATGCTAGATGGCACTCCTGGGGCAAGGAAGAGTACTGGCATGGCAGAGCTTATGGTAGCAGTGGAGATGGATTCCTCCTCATAGCTCCAAGGCAGAAAAAGAATACTTGCAGTTGCTCACAGACCAGGGGAGGAGTAAACATCTCTCCTTTGATGATACCAACTTGGAAGAACTGAAAATTTATAGATCCCTAGAAATATCTCTGAAAGCAGCTGCAGAATACCCCCTGAAAATCAGGGCAGTACACCCTCCATTTAACAAAGAGCTCACAAGTCAAGTAATTGATTGTGAAAATGAGCAAAAGAGGGGATGGGGGGAGGAGATCAGACTATGTAGAAGTGTACTCTTTGGGTAAAAAGGCATTTTCTTATGTCCTTGGTGACAAGGATGATCAAAACATACAACCAGAAGAAGACAACAAAGTCAAAGCTCCTACATCCACAGCATCCAAGAAAAAAATATGAATTGGTCACAGGCCATGGAAGAACTCAAAAAGGATTTTGAAAACCAAGTAAGAGAAGCAGAGGGAAAATTGGGAGGAGAAAATGAGGGTGATGCAAGAAAATCATGAAAGAGTCAACAGCTTGCTAAAGGAGACGACCAAAAATGCTGAAGAAAATAACACCTTTAAAAATAGACTAACCCAAATAGCAAAAGAGGTCCAAAAATCCAATGAGGAGAAGAATGCCTTAAAAAGAATTGGCCAGATGTAAAAGAAGGTTCAAAAGCTTACTGAAGAAAACAATTCCTTCAAAATTAGAGTGGAGCAAATGGAAATTAATGACTTCATGAGAAATCAAGAAATTATTAAATAAAACTAAAAGAATGAAAAAAATAGAAGACAATGTGAAAGATCTCATAGGAAAAACAATTGACCTGGAAAATAGATCCAGGAGAGATAATTTAAAAATTTTTGTACTACCTGAAAGCCATGATCAAAAAAAGAGCCTAGACATCATCTTTCAAGAAATTTTCAAGGAAAACTGCCTGGATATTGTAAAACTGGTGGGAAAATAGAAATGGAAAGAATCCACTGATCACATCCTGAAACAGATCCCCAAAAGAAAGTTCCTAGGAATATCATAGCCAAATTCCAGCATTTCCAGGTCAGGGAGAAAATGTTGCAAGCAGGGGGCGGAGCCAAGATGGCGGCGTAGAAGCAGCAAGGTCCCGCAGCTCCCACACCACCACCCTAAACACCCAGAAAATACGAGCCCAGACAAAGTCTAGGAAAGTCTAGGACTCTCAGACTCACACAAATCCAGAGAACACAGCTCTCGCTGAAGGCAGCTCGGCAGCAGGGGCTCAGCGTGACCGCCGGAGCGGAGGCTGGAACAGCCGGAAGCCGAGACCGCGGCCAGGCCTGGGACGGTGGGAAGGAGCTGAGCCGAGCCCAGCAGCCAGCCTGCAGCGGTTCTACAGCCTCCAGCACCCCCATATCTGCCAAGGCGTGAGGAGCAGGACGGAGAGGCGCAGCAGCTCGCAGTGCAGCAGAGCAGAGAACAGCCAGCCCAAAACCACAGCAGCAGCCAGGCAAGGCCCCAGGGCGGCCACAAGGAGCAGC
>CM053594.1:78525233-78542293 GCA_028646575.1 Pseudocheirus occidentalis
AGAGCAGAGCAGGGGAGGGGCTGTACAGTGGGATTGCTGTTATGGGGTTGGGGCAGGAGCAAGACGGGGAGAAAATGTGTAATTCAAAAAATGTAATGAAAATGAATAATGTAAACAAGAAAACAAATAAAAACAAAATTTAAAAAAAATGAAAATGTTGCAAGCAGTTAGAAAGAAACAGTTTTAAGTATTGTGGAAATACAGTCAACATAACAGAAGTTTTAGTAGCTTCTATACTAAGGAACCAGAGGACTTGGAATATGATATTCCGGAGGTTAAAAAGAGGTAGGATTAAAACCAAAAATCACCTACCCAGCAAATTTGAGTATAGTACTTTGGAGGGGGGAATGGAATTTCAATAAAATAGAAGACTTCCAAGTATTCTTGTTGAAAATACTAGAGCTGAATAGAAAATTCGACTTTCAAATATGAGAATCAAGAGAAATATGAAAAGGTAAACAGGATAGAGAAAGCATAAGGGACTTATTTAAGTTGAACTGTTTGTATTCTGACATAAAATGATATTTATAATTCATGAGGGGGTAGGTGGAAGGAGTGTGTGTGTGTGTGTGTGTGTGTGTGTATGTGTAGCTGTGTATAGATGTAGGGCACAAGATCAATTGAATAGGAAGGGATGATATCTAAAAAGTAAAATTAGATGTTGAGAGGAATGTCTTGGGAGAAAGAAAAAGGGAAAGAATGTAGTAAATCATCTCACATAAAAGAGGCAAGAAAGAGCTTTTACAATGAAGAAGAAGGGAGAAGTGAGGGGCAATAAGTGAGCCATACTGTCATCAGATTTGGCTTAAGGAGGGAATAACATACACACTCAACTGGGTTTGGAAATCTGTCTTGCCTTACAGAAAAGCAAGGGGAAAAGGGATAAGAGGGGGTCATAATAAGAGGGATGGAAGATTGGGGGAAGGGGAAATTAAAAGCAAAACTTTTGAGGAGGGACAGATCAAAGGAGAAAATAGAATAAATGGAGAGCCAGACAGTATAGAGAGGAAATTAGTTAATCTTTCACAACATGACTGTTATGGAAGTGTTTTGCATGATGAGGTATTACCCATATTGAATTGCTTGCTCTCTCAATGAGGGTCGGTGGAGAGAGAATGTGGAACTTAAAGCTTTGGAGATGGATGTTAAAAAATTGTTTTTACATGTAATTGGGAAATAAGATATACAGGCAAAGGGGTATAGAAATCTATCTTGCCCTGCAGGACAATAGAAGGAAAATGATAAAAAGAAGTGGGGTTGGGGGGGCGGTGATAGAAGGGAAAGAGGATTAGAGGAAGGGATAATCACAATGCATGCTGTCCTGGAGTGGGGGGAGGGGAGAGATGGGAAGAAAATTTGAAATTCAAAATCTTGTGTAAATGAATGTTGAAAACTTAAATAACTTTAAATAAATAAAATCATTTTTAAATCCTAAAAAATAAAAAAAAAAGAATATAATCTTTGCAAAACTAATTTGTTTCTTAATTTATGCACTATTTTTTTTATTTTTGGGATTCAGTGTAAAAATTTTCATTTGAATTCTATTATATACCCCCAAGAGGTAAAACCTGTCTTTTATTTGTAATCATTATACATACTCTTGAATAGCATCACTTTGCTCAAGTGATGCCCTAAGACTTTTGACTTAAATAACAATTCCAGACAGTAAGATAGCCTTGGGAACTGAGAAATTGAAAGTACACCTAAAATTTATAAATATGCAATAATGATCCACTTTTTATTGTATTTAAATGTATTTTGTAAGACTTTTTAGATACAAAATCCTACTTGATCACTTTATGGATATGCTTTTTGAGTCCAATTTATTTTAATAAACATTTAGTGAGAGCCAAGATGTTTTAATTCAATGCATGTTTCTTTTTTCCCACAGGATTTAATTGTGTTAGAATTTTATACCATGCTTTTTCCCTTAATATTTTTTCAGGAGTATGATGATGGATATGGCACTGCTTACGATGAGCAAAGTTATGACTCCTATGATAACAGCTATAGTACCCCTGCACAAAGGTAAGGATCAATCCTTACTTACTGTTCCTGAAACTGAGTACTGTTCAAACCACATTTTTGGTCTTATATGACAAATAAAATAACAGTCAAACCACAGCATATTTAACTAGACCAGCAATCTTCGAATTATGATACCTATATGCTATTTACTATAAAATGGAAGTAGTTAAACCTGTCCTGTCTCTTTTTATTTTTTTAATGTATACCAATCTCATCAGTTCATTCAGCAAAGATGTATTAAGTGTTTACAATATGCCACATGCTTTTGTGAGAGAAGGCAATAACAGTCCCTGCTGATAACTAGATCATAGGAGGTACAGAATGAGAGTAAATTGGAAGAACACTGGAAAGGTAGAAAGAATCCAGGTTGTGAAGAGCTTTTAATACCAAACAAAGGATATATATTTGATCCTAGAGATGACAGGGAGTCACTGGAATTTGTAGAATAGGGAAGGGACCTGGCCAGGTTTACTCTTTAAGAAAATCACTGGTAGCTGAGAAAAGAATGGATTGAAGAGAAACTTGAGTCAAGAAGACCAATAAAAAATCTATTTCAATAGTCCAGACAAGAATTGATGAGGGCCTATAATAGAATGGTGGCTATGTCAGAAAAGAGAGGGAAATATATAGAAAAGATACTGTAAAACTGAAATGAAAGAATTTGATGACAGATTAGATATGCTGGGTGAATTCAAAGTAGGAGTCAAAAATCACATCTAAGTTGTGAGCCAGGGTAACTAAGAGGATAGTGGTGCCCTCAAATAGGAATTCAGAAAAGGGGGTGATTTTCAGAGGAAAAGTAAGAGTTTTGTTCTGTTGAGCTTGAAATGCTTCTAAGAACATCCAGTTCAAGATGTCTAATGAGTAATTGATGATTCAGAACTGGATTCAAGAAAGAGACCGAACTAAATAGATAAATCTGGACATCATCTGCATAGAGAATCCATGAGAACTGATAAGATCACCAAGTAAGAAAATATGTCAATATTTAACAATGTACTGGAAGTCTTTAAGTAGAAATTGGATGCCCTTTGGGGGTATGTAGGAGAAAGGGAATTTGTGCCTCCGCTAAGACTTCTGAGATTTCTTTCAGCTCTGTCAGTTTTTTATTCAGTGATCAATCAGGTCAATTAGTAAACATTTACTAAGCACCTACTATGTACCAAGTACTGTGCTAAGTCTCCAGGTTACAAAGAAAGTCCAAGGACAGCTCCTGCTCTCAAGAAGCTAATCATCTAGACAACTTACAAAGAAGTATGTACAAATAAACTATTTATAGTATAAATTAGAGATAACCCACAGAGGAAAAGCACTAGAATCATGGGTGACAAATTCCAAATGACATGAAAAGGTTTTGTCAAAATTCATCTGAACCTAAAACATAACACATGATATTCAAGTGGCACAGTGGATAGAGTGCTGGGCCTAGAATCAGGAAGACCCGAGGTCAGATCCGGCTCATTCATTTTTTGCTGCATGATCCTGGGCAAGTCACTTAACTGGGTTTGTCTTACTTTCTTCATCTGTAAAATAATCTGGAGAAGGAAATGGCAGACGACCACTCCAGTATCTTTGCCAAGAAAAACCTAGATGGGGTCATGAAGAATCAAACACAACTGAGATAACTAAACAACAATTAAAATATAAAAATAGCTCCCTGAAAAGCTCTGCTACTCTGAAGATATTCTGAACTTTGACCAGATGCTCATGTAAACTGGTGAAAATGGTAATGAAATGTTTTGATAAAATATATATACAACATTCCCCTTATCTATCATTTTAATAAATCTAGTTAAAAAGCCTATCCTTGTTGAAGCCATTCTGGCTCTTAGTAATGAATGCTTCCTTATGATTGCTAGCCATCTCTTTCATAATACATTCTAGAATTTTCTCAGGAATCAGAGGCCTATAATTTACAGGCTCCTTTCTCTTCCCTTTTTTGAAAACCAGGACATAAATTTATTAATCAGCTAAAATACTTGACTTCTTGTTTTCCTTCATTTGCAATACTCTCATTTACCTACTCTCTTCCCCATGCCTGGAATATTCTCCTCAACTCTACCTATTGGCTTCCCAGCTTTCTCTTTAATGCTTAGTTCAAATTCTATCTTCTCCAGAAGACCTAGAATTCTGGGTTCATCAACTCCCTCCGCCTCCCAGCTCTCAATCTTTATGCCTTCTCTCTGAGATTGCCTTTCATCTCTTCTGAGTGTGTATGTGTGTGTGTAGGTGTGTGTGTGTGTGTGTTACACATAGAGTTGCTTGTATCTTATCTCCTATCAGAATTTAAACATCTTGAGGGCAAAGATAGTTTTGCATTACCCTGTTTTTAAATTCCTAGCATTTAGCATACTACCTGACAAATATAAGCACTTTATTTTGACTGACTGAAATTCTTATCTCCTAAATCAACCACAATCTCTTAATTGTCATATTTCTTTGTCTTTTCTTAGTCTTCATCCTTCTTAATCTATTTTACAGCATGTAGGTTGACCACTCTCTCCTCTTATAAACCCTCTTCTCTAGGTTTTTCTGAGAACACTCTCTCCTCCTTCTCTTTCTGCCTGACTGATCACTCTTCAGTTTCCTTTGCTGGATGGTGGTCCACATCATCTTATCCCTTAGCTCAGTGGTTCTCAAACTGTGCGTTATGTTCAATTTAAATACATTCTGCATATCAGATAATTACATTATGATTCATAACAGTAGCAAAATTACATTTATGAAGTAACGACAAAAATAATTTTGTGGTTGGTGGGCCACAAAACATGAGGAACTGTATGAAAGGGTCGCTGCACTAAGAAGGTTGAGAACTACTGCCTTAGCTGTTGATGTTCCTGGGGATATTCCTAAATTCTCTTCATAGTTCACAAGGTTCTGATTATCATCTCTGTGCATATAATAATAATAATAATAACAACAGCTGATACTTATGCAGCACTTTAAATTTGCAAAGAGCTTTGCATGCATTATCTTAGATGACTCACAGATATACATATTTAGCCTTGGGCTTTCCCTTGAGCTTTAGTCCTGAATTCCAAATTAGACATTTCAAACTAGCTATCTTGAAGACTTCTCAAACTTATCAGGTCCAAACCAGAACTCATTATCTTTACCTCTTCTGCACATCTTCTCTCTTTCAAATTTCCTTGTGCTTTTCCAGAGCAACACTGACATCCTAAGTTTATAACCTTGCTATCCTCTACTCTTCACTCATCCTCACTTCACATCCTCAGTCATTTGCCAAATCTTGTTTATACCTGTGCAAAATCTCTCATATCCTACCCATTCACTAAACTCACAGCTACCACCTTAGTTCAGGTTCTCAGGAGTTCTGACCTACATTGTTGCACTGGCCTCCTACATGGCCTTCTTTCCTCAAGTCTTTCTTAACTCTAATCCATCTCTTTTCCATGTAGCTACTAAAGATAGTTTTCTTTACATACATCTGTAACCATATTACTTCCTTACTCATGCAACTCCCAGCTGCCTCTTGGATAAAATAATAAACTCTCCTAGTTTTAAAGTCCTTCATGATCCAGCTACAACCTAAACTTTCCAGCCTAGATAAATATTACTCTCTCACTCTGTAATCTAGTCATGTTGGCCTTCATTTTGTTCCTTGCATGTGACTCTCCATCTACTTTCTCTGGACTTTACAGTAATCATTCTCCCTTTTCTCATGTACTACAAACCATATTCTGAATGCATTCTCTCATCTTCTGCTCAAAATCTCTTTCTGCTTTGTAGATGGTTTTAAAACACCGCCTTCTACAAGAATGTCTTTACCAGATTCCCCAAGCTGGGGAGAATGTTAGTTTCTACCTTTCACACTACCTTGTATTTAATTAGTTTATATTTATTTGCATTCCTCCTCTTTATTATGCACATACTAATGTATATACTTGTCTTCCCCATTAATATGTAAGCTTCTTGTGAGAAAGGATTATTTCATTATTTATATTTATATCTCTAGCTCCTAGTGCAATGACACATTGTTGATTGATTGATTCTTTCCTTTATTGTCCAAAGATCATTTTCCTTAGAAGAGAAAATGAAAGAATTGAAGAGCTCTACATTTTTCTTTGTAGTCATTCATCATCATCCTATCTGCCTCAAGCAAAAGTTCTCTTTTCTGACCATCTTTCTTCCAATAGAGTTTTTAATAAATTAATATTAAAAAAGCAAAACCTTTTTGTTATCAGTCTTTGACTGCCACTGTTCCTTATGAGCTTTAGTACTCCTGGCATCATTCTTACCTTACCATGCCAAACTGAACCAGGAAAAAAATGTAAACAATGACCATAACAATGCAAGTGGAAATTGACTGGTATGAAAATACAATGACATAACTCAGCTTAGATGAAGAACTATTCCAATATTAAAATGCAATCATTACCTTCTCAGTAGCAATGAACTGTTGGAGTAAGATGCCGTATATACTTAATTGGTTGGTATGATGGTTAGTTTTGCTGAGCTGCTTTTCTTTTATTCCCTTTTTCATTCTTTTTTGCAAAAGTCTTTATGTGGATTGTTTTTTTAGTGTGAGGGAGAAGGTACTGTCTTTTAAACATGGAAAGTTAGAACTGGAAGTGATGTTTGAAATCATTTAGTCCAGGACCCTCCTTTTATATTTGAGGGAATTTAGATTTAATGTGGTGATATGCTTGACTTATTCAGGATCATAGAACTGTAACTAAAACCCAGATTGCTTGCCCTTTCATTTCCTGTACCTTTTCCCTTCACCATGATGTGTAGAAATCAGAAATATGTAGTTATTGTGCAAAATGACCAAATGAGGATGGAGTGACCCTAGGTTTCTTAAGTCTTATAAAGTAAGCTTGTGTTTTTATATAATGTCCTTTTCCACATATATCTTAACCCCTCCACCCTCACTTATCAAGCAAACTATCCTGTATAACAAAGATTAAAAACTGAAAAAAAAATAGAAACATTTCAGCCAAACAAGCCAACCCATCAGCTGTGCCTGACTGCATATGCAATATCCTTATTCTACCTAGGCATCAAAGGTGCATAGGATTAGGAATACCTGAGTTCAAAGCCTTCCTTAGACCACTATATGACCCTGGGCAATTTATCCATTGTCAGTCTGAGTTTCCTTATTTATAAAATGAGCATTACTTAGCTATCTTGCCCCCCCCCAAAAAAGGAAATAGAGAAAGAAGATACATTTTCACTAACTATTCCTGAGAACCAAGTTTGACCATTTCTTTCAGTCAACCAGCATCAATAAATATCAATCAATCAATCAATAAAATGTAATATAATATAATGTAATGTAATGTAATATAATACAATATAATATAATAAATATAACATAACATAACATATAATATAATGTAACATAATACAATATAATATAATATAATATGAAAAAGTATTTTACTAGGTACTTGAAATACCAAGACCTAAATGAAACAGGTTCTTACCTGCAAGTTGTTCATATTGTATTATACAGCATGAGATCTGTAGGAATATAAGAATGTACAGAATAAATATGAAATAGTTTTGTAGGTTGGTGCTAGTTACTGGAGGGACCAGGAGGGGCCTTCTTATTTCTTGATAATCATTGTTTATTTTTATGGTTATATGGGTCAGTCCATTTTGCATCAGTCCATACAAGATTTTCCATATTTTTCGGAGGTCTTCATATTCATTCTTTCTTAGAGGCCATTAGCTATTTCCAGCTTTGTCATTTTTCATAATTTGATGGATATGCAGAAGCTCTGCAGAATTTTGACTTGCATTTCTTTTATTATTAATGATTTAGAGCAGATTTTCTTCTAGTTATTGTTTTCAAGGAGGAAGGGGAAAATACTTCAGGAAACCTTTTGACCCAAATCTTTAATTGGGTAGATTTTAGTCCATTATAACTTAAGCTGAGAGCAGTATAGGAAATTGAATATTATTATATCATCAAAAAGAATAGCACAGTAAGGTATGACAGATGACATGGGGCTGTGCACAAAAAGATGATTTGTTACATGCTACTTTTAATTGGAAACTAGGACTATTAAGTGGTATATTTTCCTAATTTTTAAAAGTAGTGCTCACATATCTATACACATGGCTTCCACTAAAACCAGAAGGGTTTTGTAAAATTAAATGAAAGCATTCAAAGATTTTTAGATATATTCAAGCACAAAATATGTATGTGCATTGGCAGAAGAACTTGAATAGAAACTATCTTGCCTTTCTTGGCATCCCCAGAACTTGGCACAATGCAGTCTCTGGCATTTGAAGGGCCTCTGAAGGTTTGCAATTTTTTGGCTCCCAAATTAGAAACCAAAGGATTAAACTACATAAAATAGAAATTAAAATTATTCAAATTTTTAGCAAGTAAGAGAATTTAAGGAAGAAAAAAGCAAAAGAATCTTTATCTTAACTTTGGGAAATTGCAATATCTGTGATAATACATCACAAAGTTAAATTTAAGTATATAATCAAAATAGAGTGGAAATGATCAAGTTATGATCATTCTTGGTACATTTTCAGTGCATAGAGTACGGAAAGCAAAAAGATTAAAATCATATGCTATGTGTTTTATTCTACTGGCAGTTTTAGCATTTTTTTATTGTTTCTTGAAAGCTATCTTGCATAAGTGAATATCATATTGGATGCTGTCTTATGTAGGGAATTACAATCTATTGTGTATTTCAAAATTTTAAATTGGTCAGATTATTTTTTTCAGGGTTTTAACATCAATGGTGATTTTTCTTGTGCTTTTAAAATAAAATCATAATGTCACATTCATATTGAACCATAATGTCTAATAGAATTCAAAGTACTTTCCAAACAAGTACTTTATTAGAGTCTAAATTAGCATTCCCATTTTATATGTACCCTGAGATTCAGAGAAGTTCATTAAAGTTCTTGACCCTAATAACATACCTAGTAGATGTCAGAACCTGGATTTGGATCTAGCTTTCTCCTAATTCCTATTCAGAGGCATACCATTTCACCTCTATAAGTTATTATAATGAACCATGAAATTTTTTGTTAACATTAATCAAACAAGGATTTTTTTTAAACCAGATTTGCTTTCCTAATTTGCAACTATGTTTATCCATGTGGGAGTTCAGCTTTTCAGGAATGTTTTTTTGAAAATAAATTTTGCTTCACCTGGTCAGACAGCTCCCTAACATTAGAAACTCTGATACTTTTTTGCAAATGTTAGTGCTGTGTAGATATCAATAGCCCATAATAATTGGTTTGACTAAAAGGTTCTGTCACAATGGTTATCCTAAGTGCCCTGTGCCTTAATTTCTTCTAAATGTTTTTGAGCAAAAAACTCAGAAATAATAGAGTTTTTAGTTTTAGAACTGAAGTAATTTTATCAAAAGTATCCTTGTAATTAAGATATACTAATCTAAAGGTAAGAAAAATTTTTTTGCTAAGGTTTATATCAGAATTTTTCTTTCAGCAGTTCTTCTGCACTGTTATGTGCAAGCAACCGGACTAGGTACTGAATGGGTACTAGACATTATGAGCAAACCATCCATTGCCCACAAGAATTTTGTTTTCTCAGATTGAAGTATATTTATTTTGAAAATAAATAGTATTGGGGCGACTAGGTGGCGCAGTGAATAGAGCACCGGCCCTGGAGTGAGGAGTACCTGAGTTCAAATCCGGCCTCAGACACTTAACACAAAAATCTAGCCGTGTGACCGTGGGCAAGTCACTTAACCCCAACTGCCCTTCAAAAAGCAAAAAAAAAAGAAAAGAAAAGAAATAGTATTAATTTCCCTAAAAGCATTACACAGGAATAGTGGACTTGCCTCTTTTACCAGTCGGAATCTCCATACACGATCTACACAAGGGTTTAGGAAGACAATAATAGGGCAAAGGCAAGTGAGTACTAATAAATCAATTGCCACTGTCAGTTCCCTATTTAATGTTCTCTAGAATACATGAGATTTATCACTAAGGAATTGTAGAATAATGGTAGTATATGGAAACAAAGTCCACCAGGGATGTGTACTACATCATTTGGATTTAGCGCTGCCATCTGCTTAATAGCATCAAGATGACTACAGAGGTACTTATGATCAACCATTCATAGCAGTGACAGATGCTGCGGAGAGTTAACATGCCAAGGAAAGAGCTTTGTTACCAAAATGCAGATTGTGTGACAAGGTTGCTGAAAAGAGTTTGTTTGTTTGTTTTTTTACCTGACCAACAGCTACTAAAGGGTTTTCCCCCCTTTTCTTTCAAGGCCCTGTGCTTAGAGGGTGTTTACTGAACCACAGATATATATTCTTTTCTTTATCAAACTTCAGATTATGTCTAATTATAAGCCACAACTAAAACTGTTGGTTCAGACATTTGTCTATATGGTCTTATCTTCCAAACTAAATGGATATAACATTTATGTAATTCCTGATCCTTTAAATGTACTTCTTGGCTGGATCCATAATGATGCAGACTGTGAAGGCCTTCCCTGAGTAATAAGTAATAATGATCTCAATGAAATCCCACCAAGTTAATTAGCATTATATGATGTTCCAGTATACAAGTAACTTTTCTAAAATATTATTGAGAATTTGTTTAACTTAGCAGTATAATTCATTAGAACTGAAAGGGAACTTAGAGGCCATCTAGCCAAACCCCATTATTTTACAGATAAAATTGAGGCTTAGCGATATAGTCTTTCAGTGAATAAGGAGCAAAGCCGGGCTTTGGAAACCAGGTCCTCTGATCCAAAAACAGCAGTCTTTCACTGCCTCTGAGGAAGGAGGAAGATCACTAGACTTGGGCCCAGGATTTGATTCCCTCTACTACCATTCGTTGTCTCTATGATGAATGGCATTGTTGTTTAACTTCTCTTTAGTATGTTCTTCTCATTGCAAGACACAAATTCATGGATTGTCTTTAAGAAAATGCTTTGTAAACTATAATGTGTTATAAGAATACAGGCATTTATTGCCCTGAAGTTATTGTTTTTAATTTAAAGGCAGAATAATGGAAGGAAAGGGGTCCAGATCTGGGGTGAGGAGGCCTGGACTCAATCCTCAGCTCTAATACTAAGTAGCTTTATGACCTTGAGCAAACCACTTTACCTCTCATTTCAAATGGGTGTAATGCTGTCATACTACTTACGTTATTTGAGGAGAAAGTTCCATGTGAACCTTAAACCTTTCTGTGGAGGTATGAATTAATCACTAAAATGGATCTTTATTTAAATGAATTTATGATCTCGTCTGTGGGTTTGCTTTCAGTTAATATTCATTAATCACCTACTGTGAGCCTGGCACTCTTTTAGGCACTGCTCATACAAAGTCAAAGATGAAATAGCCCTCTAAGGAGCTTACGTTCAGTGGGTAGGGGACTATTTACACATATACAAAGATTAAGTAAATACAGTAAAACAAAGCAATTTCATGGGGTAACAGGAGAATACTAACTAGAAGGCTTAGCTGAGTTTTGAAGGGAGTAGCTAGAGAGACAGTGACACTGGGTGTTAGAGGTGATGGAGGATAGTATTCCAGGCATATGAAGAGCCTTTGGAAATATATGGAGGTGGGAGATAGATGTTTGTGGAAAACTGTAAGATAACCAGTTTGATAGGACAAAAGAGTAGATATTTCTTTATGTCCTTATTTGGATCCACTGCACTACCTAGCTGCCCATCCTAAATTTGCCTCATTGCAACTTTACCCAATAATCCTGGTTTTGCCCTCTGGGACAAATAAGTACATTAAGAAGTATTTGTAGAATAAATATAAAGAGATTAAAAACAAATATAAAATATTTGCACACAAGGTACTTTTAGAGCAATTGGAAGAAAAAGGGAAAGCGTAGTGCATGTAGAAGGTGGTGATTCTTGAACTCATCTTGAAGAAAAAATGGTATTCTAAAAGGCAGATGATGAGAGAATGCATTCCAGGCATCAGTAATAGCTAGAGAAAAGGCATAGAAACAAGATACAGAGTATTGTGTATAACAGAGTTTGGCTTAATTAAGGAAAATTTGAAAGGAAGTTCTATATGATAAGAATGGGACAACAGATTGAGACAAAATTCTGAAAGGCTTTAAATGCTAAATAGGATTGTATATTTTATCCTAAAAGCAATAAGAAGTCATTGGAGTTATTTAAGTAAGGAAGTAACAAAGTCACATCTCTTCTCTTAGTCTTCTCTAGAGGAAAAATGTTTTGTTTCTTCAGAAGATCCTTATGACATAAACTGCTTTCCCATCATGGTTGCCTTTTGCCTACAAAGATTAAAAACAAGTGGTTAGACCAGTAGAATAAGAACCAATAGAGAGAAATATTGATAAAACCCATAAAATATAGAGCATGTAGAAGAATAGTCCAGTCCAGGTGCTTTAGAGAAATCCAAAAAGATGAGGTTGGAGAAGAGTAGGAAAAACAAGAGCAGGCAATTAAGATAGCATTGAGAACTTGGGGGAGAGCAGCTTCAGTTGAGAAATGAAGTTAGAAGCAAGATTGCAAAGTATTGAAGATGTCAGAGAAGGAAGAGGAATGGAAGCAGTGAAATAAGTACAACTTATTCTAGGTGTTTGGCTTTAAAGAGGACGTTAGACATGGTATGATAACTTGTGGGGATGTTAGACTCATGAAGTTTTTATTTTTATTAAGAATGGGAGAGACTTCAGTATATGTAGACAGCAGGAAAGGAATAGGTAAATAGAGATTTTATGTTAGAGAATGAGACAGTAGATATGTGGTAAGAATATTTTGGAGAATACGTGAGATCATGAGATCAAGAATAGAAGGTCTGACAGGGACTAGCAGGTTATAACAACAACAGTAATAATGATCATGATAGCCAGAATTTATCTGACGCTTACTATATGCCAGATAATGTGCTCATTAACAAATGTTATCTCATTTGATCCTCACAACAAGCCTGGTAGATAGGTGCTTTTATTATCCACATTTTAGAGTTGAGGAACTGAGGCAAACAGATTCAGTGACTTGCTATAACCAGAAGAACAAAGCATGAATTGCCGCCTCTCACTATTACAGTTAGTTAGTTACTTAGTTACTTAGTTATTCAGACCATACAGATTATAAGGATGTTACATATCCAGCAGTTTCAAGATTTATTTCTCTTCCAGGGGAAGCCAAACCATAAGAGCCAGTTTGAGTTGGGGAAGGGTATATAGGACTGTGGGAAAACAGTCGTTTGATCACAATCCATTGGAGTTTTTCCCTGCTGGAGGCTGAGTTTAATGCTTTCTGAAGAGTACTATTGCGAGTACATTTTATTTGTTATTTTCATGAGATCCTGTGAGTTTGTATCTTTCTATTTTTGTATCTTCTTTGTATCTTATGTATTTCCAGTGGGGTAAAATGAAGACTGTATTGTGCCTGACATTTGTTCAAATGAGCTCTTATATGGGAGCCAGAGACTCCTGTTCACCACATTTGTAGAAACTCAGAAGTCCTATTTGTAGATTTTTCCTATTATAAACTGTAATTGGGGGAATGAGCTAAAGAGCAAAAGATCCATCTTGAGTCAGCCCCTGAGGATGGATCCAGTTCACAAAGGTCCATAGTCTTGGGGTGAGCAGGGAGGATGGAGTAATGAACCATGGATTATAGTGAAAAGTTTATTTTCTCTAGGGAAAAAAAATTAGTATTGTAAACCTCAATAGGTGATGTCAAACAAGTTAGATACACGTGGGCTTTATTTTCTCATTTATAAAATGAAAATATTTGACTTTGGGTGTTGACCAGCCAACAGTATATATTATAGCTGTCTGCCAAAAATTTTATTTTTTACCTATGTCAAAATTTTTTCTACCCAAAAATCTTTCTTTAAAATATATAGGCTTTTTTTTAATGAACTCTTACTTGACCCAGTGCCCTTATTTTCCCCAGCATCAGAAGCTTAAAAATAATAAGTCACGGTACAGTATTGAGATGTTTTATTCATCTGGAATAGATGAAAACTGAACCAGATAACCTATTAGGTCTCTCTAAAATAGATCAGTATTCTATAATTCCTACCTCTTAGATTGAATTTGATTCAAAGCCAGCCTGAATTAATTTTTTTAATTAAATTCTAGATTTTTTTACAAGTTTAATACTTCTCAGTGTATAAGTAAATTGGAATTAGTTTATCCCAATGTTGCTTAGGAAACTTGATGTATAATTATTCATGTTCAGTCATTTTCAGTCATGTCCAACTCTTTGTAACCCCCTTTGTGGTTTTCTTGGTAAAGAAATGAAGTGGTTTGTCATTTCCTTTTCTCCAGCTCATTTTACAAATAAGGAAACTGAGGCAAACAGGGTTAAATTACTTGCCCAGTGTCACACAGCTAAGTAAGTGTCCAAGACCAAATTTTAACTCAGGAAGATTAAATCTTCCTGACTCCAGGCCTGGCACTCTATTGACTGTGTCACCTTAACTGCCCAATATGTAATTAAATGTGTAGTTTTTAATGTGGAATTCATAATTCTTAATATAGTATAATAATTTCCTAGGTAAATGGAGAATTGTAAAGCAATTATAGATGTGTATGCTCTAGCTTGGAACATAGAAGAAGTACTTCCAGCCAATTTTTTTTCTTTGAATATTAGTTCTTTTGACTTTGTATTAGTAACATACCTATTTACAGTATTAAACTTTTCTTTTTAATATAAGGTATCAGCAGAACTTTTCTTCGTAGTATAAAGACAAAGATGACTCTTTGATGGAGTCATCTTAAATTCAGAACTGGCATGTATGAATTAATAGTTTTTAAAGTCAAGTCTTTGTAACACCATGCACAAGAAGCTTCCCAAAAGAATGCTATTGTGAACAGCTTTTAAAGTTCTGATTACACTTCACATTATAGTGATTACACACATGTTCACAGTATAGTGAACACTCTGTTTATTCCATAACAAATCAAGGCAAACTTTCTCAAAAAATCAAGTTACAGTATAATATTCATAACATCATATCTTATCACAGAAAATCACAATATGGTGTTCACAACAGCTTAACATTAGAATGGCCACATAGTTTTCACCAAAGTGGCCACAGTATTTGGAACAAAGAACAAAAGAATAATCATCTAGTTTCCCTAAAAAGGTTTGCCTCCTCACTCAGTCATTCAGTCATCTCACAATAATTGTATTACTGATAATCAATCTTCCACTCTTGAAGGAATTATAGATTAACTTATTCAGTCACTTATCCCACTAGTTAACTCAATCAGTCACTTATTCAGATTCACAATTACTAAGTATCATTAATCACCAAATACAATCATTAGAAAATTACACAAAATCTCCACCCCTTGGTCTAGTAAACTTCAATTTTATCATGCATCCAAGGGGAGGCCTTTTCTTCATCTTGATTCAGGTGGTCTCTCAGATTCCTTGGATCCCCTTCCATGGTCCCAGCTCCTACCCAAATCCACCAAGCAGTCACCTGGATTCAGAGACAGACAGCTCCCAGGTTCTTGTCCAGTCCTCTGGGCATTTCTTATTACACACTGAAGTTCACAGGGTCCAGCACATCTCAAAACCTTCACAACTTCTGTTGCCGGGAATTCAAGGATCAGCCAAGCCACAAAATCTTATCCCCGTCATGTTTCTTTAGTCCTCCAGCAGTTGGGTTGGCCCTAGGACCTAGAAGAAATCTCAGCCTTCTAGGTGGCAGCAGCCACTTTGGCCTTCACCAGATTCTGGTCTCATAGAAAACTCCAACTCAGTTCTCAGTCCAGAAACAGCCCAGCACCCAGATGCTGGAGCAATTCTGCTTCCTTCACCAGGAGTAAAAATTCTTGATTTTGTCTCTCTGTCCTCTGGAGCTCTTCTTAAACACACACACACACACACACACACACACACACACACACACACACACACGCACACACATGCACAGACACATTGGGTTCCTGTCTCAGCCAACCCCTTCCTGTTATGTTAGCAACAGGAGACAGAGTTCACACTTTCTGTTTTTTTCACCGAAGTACTTAGCCCTTAGATACTCTGCAATAGCTCTACACTAATGCCTCATCAGGTAGATTGCAATCCCATCACTGTTTTCTCTTTCTATGCTATTCTTATCCACATCTTGCAATACATTTTCCATAGCAAATTCAGCCATTGTGTTTAGAAACATTCCTCTGGTTCTTTTAATCTTTTGGGTATACCAGGGTGCTATGTCTTTCCATTTTTTTTCTCTCCCATTCTTGATAAATAACCCAACACACTTCCTTTCCATCATACTTTGTCTATAATAATTTTTTTTCTGTCACTTGTCATGTAAAGTCACAAGTGATAATATATGCAGCCTACGTATACCACTGTGAACCTTTGTCTTTGCTTTGAGGTTATTTGCAGTTAGTTTAGTTTCTTTCTTCCAAGATCTTGGTATATTCTTATAACATCACTAGAAAAATATTGGTGTTGAAGAGATGCTTTTGCAAGTGGGACTAATCTAACATCACTGAAATCACTGCACAGTTACCCAAATAAAGCTGATAATTGGTATCTGATTTAATGTAGGCATGTAACTTTGTAAAATTGTGGAAAAGCCCTGTTATATAGCCTGAGCTTAGGCCGGTGTAGCTAAGAAAAACTGAACTATTTAATTGCACTGTTTGGATCTAGTCTTGCATGGCTGGGAAACTGGACCTTTATATGTCAAATCATGTTTCTGAGAATTCTGTCAGGCCTGGCTGGTGGTGCTGGCTGGTGTATATGAACTCTAGGCATCTGGAGATTGCCCCTCCTCTGAGCCAAGGGATCTGAAGAAGACGACATCAGATGCTGACAGCTTTCCCAAGAGTCTGGACCTGGCCTTTATCGGGACTGAATCTTTTCTGTAGACCCCATCTTAGGAAAGATGAGCTGCTTCATGAGAAGTTTTTAGAGTACAAAAGAAAAAACGGGGGACTGTGTGGAACATGAAATTAGTGAAAACTTCTCAGTCTGTAATGTAACCCCCCCCTCCTGAGTGTCTACCCTCCCCCTTCTCCTGTCAATTACTTTTATCTTCCTTTGTTCATTTCTTCCTGCCTGGTGAAGGCCAACCCCCTTGTAGTCT